>OY755083.1:16305526-16905526 GCA_963576655.1 Gastrophysa polygoni | reverse complement strand
CAAATTGAATTCGTTCATTTTTCTTCGTACGAAATGATGTATAATATTTTCTAGATGGGATTCTGAGAAAAGCTAAAAAATATCTAAATCATAGCTTTATGATGGATTATTGCTAGTAGGCCAGGATTTTCCATGTAAGAGAGGTTCCATTCAAGGAATTTTATTTAGGAGAGTAAGGGAAGAAGAGTAATACTAATTCAGTAACAGGAAACAAAAAACAGATACCTAATGTGTTTTGTGTTAGTTATTAGTGTCGCATTCTTTTTTTGCTTACTCTCTTATGAAAAAAATCAAAAATGAAAATTCCTCAAGAGGAATTTCTCTTATATGGAAAATCCGTGACCTAATAGCAAAAATCTATCATAAAACAATGATTTAGTGTTTTTTTAGTATTTCTGAGAATCCAATCCATATAGTATTATGCATCATTTCGAACTGAAAAAATAACGAAGTTTTTGTGAGATCATACCTCAAATGCATTAAGCTGGATTTATAAACTTGACGTTCAAGTTGCTGTTGAGGTTGCCATTTGCCGTTCAAAGTAAAAATATGTAAAATTGTAATTGGCATTTATAAATTCGTTTGACTTGGCAGTTGGAAGTTGGCAGTTGGGGAAAAGTTCGTTCACAGATAACCACGTTTTTGTTTCATCCGATATTCGAGTGTGGATATAGAAATTTCATTCTAATTCATCTGATGATAGTTCTGATTGTTTTTTCTGTGCCTCTGCTGTGTTGATCGCTGTTTATATTATATTTATATTTATTACAAATTCACAGCTAACTTATGATTCGTTTCGATTTTTTCGACGTTCAGGCATGTTACCTTTCGAGGCTGCAATTTTTTTTACCCCTCTAGAATGGATTCTAAAATCATGTCAAAAAATCCGAATTTTTCATATACAGGGTGTCCTTAAAAGGTCTTTTCAAAAAGCTACCACATATTCTTCAGACCAAAACAATTCGATACAAGCAAACTTACCTCAGTAAAAAGTTGCTTAGTTTGGGCGCTAGACGGCTCTGAAGTTGAAATTTTCAAATCGATTTTGCTTCATAACTTTTGAACGGCTCATGAGATTTTTTTCAAATTTGGTACGTTGGCATAGACTCATCGGGCAATGAAACTCATATCATAATCATAATGAATATCATTCCATGGGCGTAGAACTTGATTTTTTCAGTAAATAAACATCTAAAACTCCTACGCCAATGGAAAAAAATTAGTTTCAATATGAAATCTAAATTATTCAACACATTCACTACAAAAAAGGTACTCTTGACAAAAGTCGATTCCTCTCATGGTTTCGACAAAATTTTAATTTTAGTGATTTAGAGCATAATTAATAATAAAACGATTAACAGATATTTCATAAAAATTGTTCAAAATGTTCACCATTTTCACGTATACAAAGATTTATACGACGCAAAAAGTTGAGATGTACTTTTTGCATAGGTTATTTCTATTGAAAATAAGTAGCACTGGTTTTTTTTCTGAAGACTATTATTATCTGCTCGAAAACAGTGATATTCACATTCTTGGTTTCCATAGTTTCATCTGTGTTGATTTGTCGAGTTTTATTGACGTTGATTGTTGATATCGGACTTTTCTGATTTATCATGGCCGTACAATACACCAATGAAGAATACACCGATATGTTATTGGTATTCGGAGAGTGTGAGAGTGTATTCGGCAAGGTTTCCAAATCGTCGCGTACCAAGCCACCCAACCTTTGCTGCAGT
Source organism: Gastrophysa polygoni (assembly GCA_963576655.1). Taxonomy (NCBI): domain Eukaryota; kingdom Metazoa; phylum Arthropoda; class Insecta; order Coleoptera; family Chrysomelidae; genus Gastrophysa; species Gastrophysa polygoni. The sequence continues at coordinate 16,903,787 of OY755083.1, read as the reverse complement.
TGAGAGACGTCTTCGGGAGACCGGTCATTTTGCTCCTAGAACTGGTGATTATGGAAGACAGCGTTATGTAAGGATTCCCGAAGTCGAAGTAGAAATTTTAGACCGTATTGAAGAAAATCCAGAATTGAGTACTAGACGGATAAGTAATGAACTAGAAGTTTCTAGGAATGCCGTTCATGAAGTACTAAGAGAACAATTATTATACCCATACCACAAGACGCCAGTTCAAGATTTATTAATCCATGATTCACAAAGTCGTCTGATGTTTTGTAGGTTCATTAATTTGCAAAGAGAAATGAATCTGAACTTTGGAAAGAATATTTTGTTCACTGATGAAGCCTGTTTCACGAGAAGAGGAATAACTAATTTTCATAATGAACACGTTTATGCAATTGAAAATCCTCATTCCATTAAAATAAACCATTTTCAACACGAATTCAAAATCAACGTTTGGGCTGGAATAATAGGAAATTTTATAATTGGTCCTGTCATACTTCCACAAAGATTAACAGGAGACATGTATTTACAACATCTACGAAATACGTTGCCAAATTTGTTGGAAGATTTACCACTCCAACATCGGGTAGATATGTGGTTTATGCACGATGGAGCTCCACCACATGTTTCGGTGGATGTTAGGAATTTTTTAAACCAACAGTACCCAGACAGATGGATAGGTAGAGGTAATGATGCACCCGTGAATTGGCCACCACGTTCTCCAGACTTAACACCGATGGATTATTTTGTATGGGGTTATCTCAAGTCTACGGTTTACAAGACCCCTGTGAATACTGTAGAACAATTATGGCAACGTATCCAACAGGCGACGAATAATCTTACAGGCGATGAAGAAGTTATGCAAAGAGTACATTTCAACTTTTTGCGTCGTATAAATCTTTGTATACGTGAAAATGGTGAACATTTTGAACAATTTTTATGAAATATCTGTTAATCGTTTTATTATTAATTATGCTCTAAATCACTAAAATTAAAATTTTGTCGAAACCGTGAGACGAATCGACTTTTGTCAAGAGTACCTCTTTTGTAGTGAATGAGTTGAATAATTTAGATTTCATATTGAAACTAATTTTTTTCCATTGGCGTAGGAGTTTTAGATGTTTATTTACTGAAAAAATCAAGTTCTACGCCCATGGAATGATATTCATTATGATTATGATATGAGTTTCATTGCCCGATGAGTCTATGCCAACGTACCAAATTTGAAAAAAATCTCATGAGCCGTTCAAAAGTTATGAAGCAAAATCGATTTGAAAATTTCAACTTCAGAGCTGTCTAGCGCCCAAACTAAGCAACTTTTTACTGAGGTAAGTTTGCTTGTATCGAATTGTTTTGGTCTGAAGAATATGTGGTAGCTTTTTGTAAAGACCTTTTAAGGACACCCTGTATAGAATAGGTACATGAATACGTGCAGCAACATCGTTAGTGTAACAGCTGGTACTTGCTTTATACATGTTCATAACATGATATTTAGAATATTGAATCTTACAGAAGATGTATGCTTTCACTTCCGGTAATATCAAATTATGAAACCTTGTGGTTCAATTCTCGAGGGAATTCTTATGCGAAACGTAATATCAATTTTTTAGATGATCATAGAAAAAGATACCTTGTAATTCTCATGACTATAGCTTAGCATATCTTCACAAAGCTTGTACAAAATATTTTTCAACTCAGGTTTGAACTTATTACATGGCATCGTTAAAATCTCAATAAAATCGTAAATATTACAATATCTCAGGTTGTTAACTACCCCGCAGATTTCTCGATCGTTCTTATAAATCAGATTGATTTACAAGATGAGATATGGGGATGAAAAATCAATGTAACAAAAAAGATTATATTTTCAAAAATAGGAAGATACTCGTGTGTATATATATATATATATATATATATATACACATATTCCTACCATAGAACCTTAAATCACTTTCACACTCAGTTGTTTAGAGTTTCTTGACATCAGGAATGGAAAATCTTCATAATGTTTGATGAAGTTTCTGCAGACTATTTGCAACATTTGTTGCTTGTGACTTCAAAGTTTTCAACATTTTGGATATTTTTTCTCATATTTCAAAGTTCCAAGAGTGATTTCTACTACGGGTCTATAGAGTTGGAAAACATGATGCAAAGAAAATTATTATTTATGCCTTTTTTGATGATCGCAAACTTACATTCATAAAGTTCATATGTAAATGAGTCAGTTTATACAAAAAAATCAAATATTTATCTTTTTCTTGAAATACAAAAAAATCTTTTTTTCTGACATGTAATATGAAACACCAATAGCATTTAAATTGGAAATTATTTACTATTTCATAGCCTGATACCATTTAGCAGTTCCCAAAGTATGGATGGAAAAATATCTTCTCTCACTGATAGAGGGTAATGAAACACAACACTATTCTATGGTGCAAGAAATATATATATATGTTATTTTTGCCTGAAAAGTAGTTCTGGTCAGTTAACCAGTGCATTTACCCTATTCTACCAACCAGATTAAAATTGAATGAAATCATCACTCTTTGGTATTAAGTTTGTTTTTTAATGGTTTTCTATTCAAGATCTGAACAATTGGGTCAAGAAAGAAGAAAAATGTTTCGATCCATTTATTCCTTGTCACGGCCTGTGGGATTTCTTAATAGGTGTTCTTACACTGCCAATTCATTGCTCAAGGGGCAACCACAGGTCAGTGAAAGCTACCTATTTTATGTAACATTCCAAATTCATCAAATGTAATTGTTTCACTGATACTTGATACAGATTTCTGAAAGTTTCTGGCAAATAATAATAATACATTTGCAATTCATTTCTTGGCTGGGAGACCTTGCTCTCGATTTTGTATTCAGATGTCAAATATTCAGAACAGAAGCAAATATATATATTTGCTTCTGTTTATATATATATATATATTTTGCTTCTCATTATATATATATATATATATATATATATATATATATATATATAATAATTTATATTTTCCTGTGAAGGTTATCAAGATAAATGATAAGTTATCAAATGATGAAACACAAATTTGGGAATCATATTGGATCAAGGAAGCTTAAATAAAAATTATTAAATCCGGAATTATTCAAGTGGCAGTGAAAAATCTATGATATAATAGATATCTTGATACATCATTCCAATAAAATCATTGACAATCTGCATCAATTAATAATTTGATTCTCATTTCAGATAGCTGAAGAAATTGCCAAACTTTTAGAGTTGAAAGAACAGCTTGGAAATGTTGAGGAAGGAAATAGCACTCCAGGAAACCAAAAGTTTACTCTCAAAACTCCAAAAGGAACGAGAGATTTTGCTCCCGATCAAATGGCTCTAAGATTGAATGTCTTGGACAAAATCATATCAGTATTCAAAAAACATGGAGCCGAAACCATTGACACACCAGTTTTTGAATTGAAGGTTGAAACAAATTTATATCAATAGTGTCCAATGTCCAGTACAATATATCTTTTCTAAAAGTATTCATTTGAAGTATTTCAAGACCATCATATACATAATATGCAATAAGATTGATTGGTATTGAGTGAAGTGACAGTGAAATGAACATCGCCAGCCAATTGATCAATCATTTGCATTCAAATCATAGGACAAATATTTGACAGAAAAGTGTAGTAGCTCACTACATATTATTCAATATTATGGTTCATTTTGCTCTCAAAATAATACACTAAGAGTCCCGATCTAAACTTCCATATTATTATGCATGAATGAACGAATTTGTATTTCTGGTGAAAATGGTGAAATATAAACTCAGAGAAAGAGAAATAAATACCAAATTCAAGAAAGAATACCGAAATTGACAAGTATTATGAGGAAAGAATTATTTGAAAATCAAGAGAATGGGGGACCAACAAAATTTCAAGACAATGAAATTACAAGGAGCCAGTGTAATTCTTATAGGAGCTGACCAAGATACATCATCATTTTTTTTTACATTTCAACTTTTGATTTCAAATCACAAAACTTCATTTGGAATTGTTTCTTGTTTTAGGAGGTTCTAACTGGGAAATATGGAGAAGATTCTAAACTAATTTATGACTTGAAGGACCAGGGTGGAGAAATACTTTCTCTTCGATATGACCTCACAGTACCATTTGCCAGGTACCTGGCTATGAATAAAATAACAAATATAAAACGTTATCACATAGCGAAAGTTTATAGACGCGATAATCCTTCCATATCCAAAGGTCGTTACAGGGAGTTTTATCAATGCGTAAGAACAGAGCATTTCCATATTTGTTTTGTAATATACATCGAAATCATTTCTAGGATTTTGATATTGCCGGTGCATATGACCCTATGATCCCAGATGCAGAGTGCGTGAAAATTGTCTATGAAATTTTGACCACATTGAATATGTCTCCATTCGTGATAAAACTCAATCACCGAAAGCTCTTGGATGGGATGTTCGAAGCCTGCGGTGTTCCTCAGGACAGCTTTAGAGCGATTTGTTCAGCTGTTGACAAATTGGATAAGTCTCCATGGGTAGAGGTCAAAAAAGAGATGGTCACAGAAAAGGGTTTGTCTGAAGAATCGGCTGATAAGATAGGAGAGTACGTGAGGCTTAATGGCAAGAGCGAGTTGGTGGAAAAGCTGTTGGCAGATGAGAATTTAACCCAAAACAAGTCAGCAGTGGAAGGGCTAGAGGCCATAAAACTGTTGTTGAAGTATTGCGAGATTTACGGTACTAGCGATAAGATTCTATTCGACTTGAGTTTAGCTAGAGGTCTGGATTACTATACTGGTGTCATCTTTGAAGCTGTGCTACAGTCAGGTAAGTTCATCTCGTCTGGGTTTGAGGAATATGTAATAAGTATCTTAGTACCTCATAGTAAATGAAATAAATATGATTGCCTTTTTTGAAATTAATAAAATTGGCAAGATTACTACCTTGTTAACTACTCACTACTGAAAAGATATATTCTGAATGATGGTGTTCTTCCTCATATAACTAGCACTGAACTATTATGAGTATATTTGAATTATTGAGAAACAATAATTATATAGATATACCAAGGTACAAAAGACATTCTTCAATAGCCAAGTTGTTTAGTATACCAATTTCACGGGGAGAATATTTTTGTGTACTGTCTAATAGTGGAAAATTTCTCAATCTGTGGCTGCATAACAGAAGTCAAATTTTTATTTTCATTCTAACGGAGGAGCGAAACTGAGCTCAATTTGTGGCTTTAGGTATACCATATTTTCAAGAAAAATACAATGAATTAAATCGATTCAATACCTCATGTATGATTTCATCAACCATCTATAATTTATTATTATTATTATTATCATCAAGTTGATTGTAGTACAAACACCGCATCCGTACTAATCCACAAAATTCTTGACCACTGAGCTACCTCTCACTCAACTCAATTAGTCAACATTTCATTACTTATGAGTTCAATATTCTTCATTATCATTAGAAAATGAATCATTTCATATTTTTGGAACAATTCATCACAAAAATTAGGAACATCTGGGCGAATTTTGAGACTAACAATAATAATTGGTGATAAGAGTGGTGGTGTAAGCCCTCCAATGGAATATATAATGAGTATCCCCACCTCCTTTGCTTTTTCGAGACTTCCTTGTTCATAACATCCACACTTCTCACATTCTCATCAGTGAACTCGGAAATCTGAGAAATCAATATTCAATTGAGGAAATTATTTAGATAATCTCCATGGATCTCTCAATAGTTGAAAAAAAATATATTAAATCGTGTAATAGGATATTAGTATTAGAATTATTTACTCAATTTGTTTTTATTGGAGTATCCTCTGAATGAATAAATCAGAAAATGGAAACTAAAAATTATAGTGAATCAGTGCAAGAATTTTCAGCACATATGATTTCAGATGGAGCAAAAGATGAAGTTTCTGTGGGATCAGTTGCTGGAGGAGGACGATATGACAATTTGGTGGGGATGTTCGAATCCAAACACAAACAGGTTCCTTGTGTGGGTATTTCTGTTGGAGTTGAAAGATTATTCGCCGTCATGGAAGCACGACAGGCTGCCTCGCAGGTGAAACATAGGACTACTGAAGTGGAGGTATTTGTAGCCACTGCACAGAAGAATCTTCTGGAGGAGCGTATGAAACTTTGCAATGAATTGTGGGAAGAAGGCTTGAAGGTAATAGGATTGCACAATGCATAGTATTGCAGAAATCTACCTTATTTTTTCCTCAGGTTGAACATTCATACAAAAAAAATCCAAAACTTCTAGTACAACTACAGCACTGTGAAGAGAATAGCATTCCATTGGCAGTAATTTTAGGAGAATCTGAACTCAAAAGTGGTATTGTCAAATTGAGGGTGGTATCAACTCGAGAAGAGATAGAAGTAAAAAGGGTATCTTTAGCAGATGAAATCAGAAAGCAGCTTTCTTGTGTTTTGCAAAATGGAACCACTTAATGCAGATCATAATAATACCAGCAGATTGACATCATGCTTTCTTAATTTATTATTTAAATAGGAGCAGATTGATTTTTTATGAAGAAGAAATTTTACAACTTGCTTACCTCAACCAGTCAATGGTACATATATTCATTGTTTCAGTGGAATTCACATATTACTGGTATGGATAAAAAAATAATCATCTTTTGAACTCTAATATCCTTATTTTATACTGATTTTCAATGACTATTGAATTTGTCTATCATACACAGAATCTATAATAAATAGATTCAAACTAAGAAAAATTTCGAGATTAATGAAATTTTGAATAGTCCTTGCATTAAATTTCACCAACATCGTTCTTCAACCAGACGTTAAATTTGGAAATGCTTCTGAAGCAAATAATTCTGAATCTAAGATATTTTCTGCAATTGGCTTTATTCAGTCATAAATATTTACAAGAATAATTCAATTCAATCTCTTCTTTCAAGTTTTAAAAACCAAATGAGAGAAAATCAACCTCCAATAAAAAAGAAAACCATTTGATATTTTGTTTTGGTTTCTATATTTCCCATCTCCCCCTAATTTTTTTCTATATAAATATCAACAGAAATGGATGAAAATCAGTGTAGAGAAACTAATTCTGCAAAATTCAATTGAAAGAAACATCATGGAAGAGACTACAATGGTAAGGTCAGCACATAGAAATAAATCATATTGTTCATTAAATTTGATGCTGCTTTTATTGAAACATGTCAAATTTCAATATCATACATTCATTTTGAAACTATTGGAGAATTTAATGATTTAAAAATAATACTCAAACTCAACCAATTATTTGGAACTTTACCAATTAGAGTTAATAATCTAGATGTACAGTACCACTCAGAGGCCTTCTGAACAATAAGACATGAGGTTCAGGAGTGTGCAACATATAATGTACCCAATTAGGACTTTGCTGAACACCTAAATTTCTCCATTCAGTTTCTGTCATTAAATGTGGTCTAGGTACCAATTTGGCTAAGTCTAATGGCAATATCACATGCCGATATTCATAATGCTCGTCACAATACTTTTCTGAATACTGGATATTTTCTGCTGGCATTCTGAAAAAGGCACATGTGTATATTTCCATAAATCTTATGCTGGCTCTATAAATCCCAAACTCAACTAATAATGTTGAATATTGGAGAGCAGTCAATGAAGGTTTATACGTTGATATCTTTAAATGTATCAATATAAATGTCTATAATGGGTAATTCATTCACCTCTGTAGTGTATAAACCTTCATGAAAGTCTTCCTAAATTAGACATAGTTGAGTCTATAAATTCACCATTAAAAATATAAATTATTCTTATCATGAAGTGGAAGATTGAACACTTGTTGAAGTGTTCAATTCAATGAGAGCTGAAATGAAATAGATTCGAAAGAATTCAATGAGATTTCAAATAATTTCGCACCTGTTCTTAGATTACTTATTTCCCAAAAAGAATTGAGAGCCAATTGATGGAAACTTTCCATGAAAGAACGGTGATAAGAGACTCCTGTTGCATGAATCCGCCTGCTAGTGTTGGTAATTAACAAAATATCTTACTTCCTATACTATAACTGAACCATCACAATATACGGTCAAGTAATGAATGGTTGAAGAAGTTTAGTATGCTGTGATTTATTTTTTCGTAATTCCAAATGAAAATGCACCACTGCACTGAGCTTTGCGTTCAATGAAAATTATAAGACTAACCTCTAACAAGCTGTTCTTCTCATATTTCCTGTCATTGGCTCTTCGAGGAAACTGTCAAAGAAGACACCTCACCTCTTGAGTGTTTTCTATGTAAAAATTGTAATGTAGTAAGCAGAGATAACAACTGCTACTCGGAAACCTACTTCGGAAACCTACTCCGGGTCTCCAACTCGATCCAGTGAGGTCAAATGACAAATAACTCTTCTTATTCAATGTTTACGAACGTGTCAGGTCAGGAACACAGAATATTATGATTTTTCTCCTGTGGTTCTGTAAATTCGGCAGATGTGCGATTTTTGGTGCTCATAACATTGATGTAATAAACTAGCGATACTATTATCATGATCCCTCATAACAAGAGAGATGAAATATGTGTAATCAAATACCTACATGAATTTTGTTCTATCACAGTGCTTCTGTTTTATTATCACCCCATAATAATTTCTGAGTTTTGAAAATATAATATTTTTCTGGCAGTTTTTTGAATCCACGTTCTCTTTTTATTTTCACCAGGACAGGAAAGACAACAAAAAATAGTCTACTTCGAACATTAACAACTTACTTATTGAAAAAAAACAAATATCTTCCTTTTTCAGTAGTAGCCCTTTTAATAATTTTTTGTTCCATAGAAGATCCACTCCTTTAGAAAAAGTCTATTTTTTTCCTCTTCCTGTGCTATTGTTAATAATAATAATAATAATAATAATTTATTCACCATGAAAATACAAGATTTGGATTGTACAATACATAAATTATATAGCACATGGCGAATAAATGGGAGAAAAGCCCACAAAAGTAAGACTTGTGCGTGGGCTGATTATTCCATCTACTATTGTGCGCGAGTTGACGTTGTGTAAATATGGTTCATTCAGGTAAATGGTTAGGATTGAATGTATAATATAAATAGTGAAATTCTAGAATGTTACTTTATGTACATGAAAACACATAGAGACATACGTATATACATGTGGATACAGATAATAATATATATTTACATCAGAGTAAAACTAATAAATAAGCCACTGTTTCAAATGAGAACTTATTTTATTACTGATATTATAGTTCATTCTTGTACTTTATGACCTATTTGCAAATATAATATCAGATATGTAACCGTAAGGGAGAGTCATAGTATCCAATTTTTAAGTTTTTTGAATAAGTTATATCTGGTGAGAGTTTATTGAATAGCTTCGGGCCAAGGTAGGTAAACATTTTTGACCAATTGTCTTTTCTGCTCGGTGCATAGTAACGGCATTGATTCTGTATCTAGTGTTATAGGGATGGTTGATTGAAATCAATCCTTCTTTATGTTTGTATTGTTTCAACAGAATAATTTTTGCGAATAACTGACTCATGTTCAATACTTCTTGTTCAGAGAACAAAGCTTCAGAATAATATCTTCTTAGTTTTTTATACATATTTTTCAATACACTTTTTTGTATTTTTTCCACTCTACTGAAGATAGTTGTCGTTGTAGAACCCCAGGCAATAAGTCCATACGTCAGATGAGATTCTACCAAAGCATGGTATAGTATTTTAAGATATATCAAGTCGATAAGATTTGCTAGATTTTTGAATTTGTAAATCATAAACCGAAGTTTTTTATTACAAATTGAGCCTGTTCGTCCCATTTCATATGTGGCAGTCTATGATTATTCCTAGATATTTAATTTTTAGTACTGAGTTTATATTTGTTTGTGTATTATTAGTGGTATCTCTGATTTTAATATCCTGATATGAAGGTAGATTATTACTGTATGATGTGAAGGGGATGAAGAATGTTTTTTTGGAGTTTATCGTGAGTAATTTATAGTTGAAAAAATTTGTAATTTTTGAGAAATCCAATTCTATGGTATTTTTGAGTTAAGTCCAGTTCGAGTCCTCATAGAAAATTGCCGTGTCATCAGCAGAGCTAATGATTTCTCCTTTCGTTTCTTGTTCAAAAAGGTCATTGAGGCCTAGTACAGTTCCCTGTGGCACGCCTATTCCGATTTTTCTTGAGTCGTTCAGTCGTTCAGTCCTACATATAGATGTTTGTTTTTTATCTATGGCATTGTTTATCATTTTTGTCAAACTTGCAATCGCATCCGATGGAGAGCGGTTGTGTTGGAATTCGTACTGCTTTTCTGAGATGACTCTGTACTTAATGAAGAATGAGTTTATTCTTTTCTGGATGATTTTTTCGAATATTTTACATATACTAGAAATGAGTGATGGCCGATAATTCGACATGTTCAACTGATCTCCATTTTTTTTAAAAATAGGTGTTATGACAGCATGTTTCAGAATATCTAGGAACTTTCAGTCATTGATGGATTCATTTATAAGAAAGATTAATACAGGTGCTATTTCACGGCTAACTACCTTGAGGGAATGTGTTATCGCACATTATATAATTTCTTGGCTAATGAAACCAGAAACATCACACCTACCCGATTAAATTATGGATATTGAGAAGAAAATCATATTGATAGGTACCTTACAGCAACGATGTACAGAACACTGGTGGAGCTTTTCTGCCTATTTGCCTATCAAATTTCTTCAACCAGAACTCTAACGTACAGCTAACTTGATAACAGCATTTTATTCAATATAGCGGAAAATCACTCATATGTTAGTTGTTAGATGGCGGTACAAAAATGACAACAAAATCAGTATTATTGATAATTGCACAATCTGTGTTATATAAATGTTGATTCAGAAGTAGTAATTCAGGTTACTTCTCAATTTTAGATGGAAATACATAATTATAATCTCAAAACGTCAACTATTTGTACAGAAATCTGTAAAAATGTCACTATCTTCTGGGGAGTTTCATAACTATTAGGCCATTATAGCGGAAAATGCCGTTAGCGTTTTTGACGAAACAAAACACCATCAGTGACTGCACCAGTGTTTTGTACATCGTTCTTACAGCCAAAATCTTCACAATATGTAAACTGATTGTTGAGTGGTAAAATCCTGCGTTTTTCGATTGAAGTACAAATTTCGAATGAATTGGTAATGCGCATGCGGTCTCTTTTCCGACTCTGGCGACCCTGCTTTTGAGTAGGACCACAAATAATAATCCAGTCAGTGAACGAGTTAGCAACACTAAAGATTTCGAACAGAGGTAGATAACTCGGTTTAGGTAGACGAACGCTCAGGTTAGGGTTCCGACTAACCCGTGTAAGTTTCCGAAAACGCCTGATGGTAGCAAGTCTTATCCATAGAAAGACTCTCGCACTGATGCGCTTTTGTTTAACAATGATGTAAGTATAAACTGGTGTCCCAACTCCCCAAACCCAGCCACTAGAAAACTTTGTAGACTTTCGCCAACTTGATTATGTTCATTTTTTATATACCACTAATGCTTCCAGAGATCGGAACTTGATGGCGTTACATCTGCTGATCTCGATGGTTATCTTTTGGAATTTTTGGAATATACGATTTCAATTTGGAATTCAACACGATTGCGAAATTTCAACCATAAGCTATCCATTACTGTCAGATATTCGTCATTATCAGTTGAAGCGGATTTGACGTTACAGTATCGACTATAGTATCTCTACTCAATCGGTGCGGCCCTAGTAAGATTGCTTGACAGGTCTACATGTTTTGGTAAGAAACAATTGAAGAGTTGTTCCACCAGGTTTGAACATTATGGTTCAAACTTTGAGCCAATCAGCCATCAGTTCAACTCTTTGGTTCAGTTTTTCTGAAGATTACCATTATTCTAATGCTATTTTGCGATGCAAATTCAAAGGTGTCCAACAACTTTTTCATTTTCACTTCTTTGAATCATTTCATCATGATTTTATTGAATCATGATAATTTGTTTCAATCGATTTGATTTTTTTAAATGCACAAAAATCGCTGTAGTAGTTGTCATTCTTTGTTGTTTTAATTTTATTTTATTGCAAGTTTGGTAGAACAGTAATACTGCCACCTTCAGGAAAACTAGTAACTCCAACATCTGATTAGGTACAGCAATTCGGATTAATTTTTTGACATTGCATTGATTAGGAATGAATCCACCAGTTTTATTTCATGGTTATGGAAAAGCCAATGTCAATATGGCAGTCAGTAGTGAGCGGCCAAATTCCTTCAGAAATCTGCTTTGTAGAACATATTCACTTAGTAATGTCATACCTACGGGTTGCTCTTCATAGAATTTTCATAAATACTCCTTTCAAGATGGGGTTCTCCATTATTCAAATCCGAGTGGCGATGATATTTAAGTCAAGATCTTGACTGTTAGGTATAGCAGGTATATACATAGATGAATAGCAAATTACATCAGCATTCAAAATCAGAAGTCATATACAAAGTTTTCCAATTGAAAAAATCGACTTACGGTCATTTTTAATGTGAACGAATTGCCGATATTTCTTGACCACCCTGTATTGAAGTATTTCAAATTTGGCTATTGTAACGATGTACAGAACACTGGTGGAGCTATTCTGCTTATTTACCGATGTAATTACTTCAACCAGAACTCCAACGTACATCAGCTAACTCGATAACAGCATTGTATTCGTTATAGCGGAAAATCACACAAATGTCAGTTGCTAGATGGCGACACAAAAATGAAGACAAAATCAGCTTCATTGATAATTGCACAATCAATGTTATAAAAATGTTGATTCAGAAGTAGTAATTTAGATTACTTCTCAATATTAGATGGAACTACATGATTACAATCTCAAAACTTCAACTAACTGTACAAAAATCTGTAAAAATGTCACCATCTTCTGGGGAGTTCCATAACTTTAACGCCATTATAGCGAAAAATGGCTTCAGCGTTTTTCACAAAACAAAACACCATCAGTGACTGCACCAGTGTTTTATAAATCGGTGCTATTGTGTCGGTAGTTCCCAGTTATTATCTAACCACAAACTAAATTTCAATATCCCAGTACATCGGTGTCCAAAAATATTTAAGATAGATAGAACATTCATTGCGTCTAAAGAATTAAAATTCTTATATTAAAGACACCTAACGACCATGACACAAGAAATTATATATAACGACCATAAGAATGAGAAGTGGTCATCACATCTTTACGAAATAAGAGTTGAAAAAACCCATATTGTGAGTGTGGAAAAATAGAAACACTGGATCACATGATCCCAGAATGTCCTATCAATAAAATACCAGACATGGCAAGTCCCATAAAAATGACTATTCTTAGAAACATAAATCATAAAAGCATTGGTTTGTTAATGGAATTCCTAATATATAATCAATAATTATTGACAGTTATATTATTTTATAGTATATAATATATATATATATATATATATATAACTGTGCTAACATCCGAGGCAACATTTCTGGTGTGTGAATGCTCTGATGTTAGTGATGTTGCCACAGATCATGTCTCACATAGATCATAAGCTGTTGCCCCAGAGCACAGTATATTATCCCTAGACGAGGGATAATATACTGTGCCCAGAGCGAGGCAACAAGAAATGAAGAAGAAGAAGAACTTAGGTCATAATGGGAATGACTGAAATTTGAGATGTTTTTGAGAAATATATCTATTTTGCAAAGATCCTACCTGAGTATACTGAATCAGTGCCCGAGTAGTAGAAAAGTATATTATACAAATACACAATTATCGAAAATTGAATTCGTCACATTGTTTTTTGCAGCTGAGCTCCGAGGTGGAGAAAGCTACTCAAGCAAAATTTGTGAAAAAACAAGGCACTATTTTCGACAAAATAATTTCAAAACAGATACCTGCAGACATCATATTCGAGGACAATCAATGCCTTGCATTTAATGATGTTAATCCACAGGCGCCAACACATTTCCTTGTGATTCCTAAGAAACCAATTCCAAAATTGGATGATGCAAATTACAGTGATAAAGAGGTGAAATAATGAAAATATCAGTTCGTCTTTGACAGAGCATAGTGATTATATATACATTTATTTCAAGGTACTTGCACATATCCTTTTGACTGCAAAAAACCTTGCCAAAGAACGCTTACCAAATGGTTATAGGTTGGTCATTAATAATGGCCCAGATGGCTGTCAGTCTGTCTATCACTTGCATGTTCACATAATGGGAGGAAGACAAATGGGATGGCCTCCTGGATGATCACAAGTTATCCAAATATTGGAGCAGAAACACAGTTAAGATGCATTTGTTGTAGAAGTTATAGTTTATAATACCCATATTGAATAAAAATGTTTCATGAATTATGTAAACTGAAAATGATTGAAAATTTGCGAAGAGATTCAAATAAAACCTACAAAGCTTATGAATATTGAATTGTTAATTCTTGGTTGCTTATTGTCTAGTATCATCTATGAACGCCGGCTCCGGCACTCGGCGCCAAATATCCCGCTTTATTCGTGTATGAGGGTGAATTCAGTCAAGTGTATTAGTATCATCTATCATTTTTTTTTCATTCTCTCCTCCTGAACTGGTCGGGGGTGAAGGGGGGGGGGTTGGAACATTGGGCGATTCTGACCTATTTCTTTTTTCTGAGAACTGTAAAAAAGTTGGTTTATACGATTTAACGTCCTTTTCGAATAGGGATCACATAACATAAGAGGCGGTCGGGAGGGGTCTCTTAAATATTTTCAAAACATTCCTCTTGCACTAACACCCTAATCCTGTATCCATTATAGACGGATATCAAGTATTTATTGAATGGGGCTGTACACATTCATCAAATTTTCATGAAACCACCTTTGTAATGATGTTCTCATGCTATAACATCATGTAACGGCATCATCCGTCCTCAAAGTTAACTCACATGTTCTATTTTCGAATTCAAATTACATTCCTATCCAAAAACCCATTCAAACTGTTGACGTTATTATCATGCTGTTGTCGTTCCTCTTCATATATTACCACTAGACTCACGTCAAAGCTTCGTGACGTTTCTAGCCAGTCGTGTTCATACAATAGTTGTTATCTCTGTCAGAAACTATGAGTATGACATACAAATATAGTCGAAACGTATGTCGTAATAAATTGGGAACTTTCGCATTAATTTTGAGTGGTTAATCTACCAGTTCTCTGTTCGAGGGTGGCAGCCGAATGGCACGGCTATTGACATCACTATAGATCTGTTCGTTTCCTGCTGCTCTGAAAACCGCTAATTTCGAACCGATGCAGAAAAATACACGCCCATATTCAAAAATAGCTGAGGTATCACCAAGAAGAAAGTCGACTATGAGGATATCATTTTTCTGGAGTAGAATAAGCGCCAATAAGAAGTCATTAATTTTAAATTACTCTCCCATATCAGGATTGAAATGACAAATACTTGAGAATTCCAAATTGCCACTATTGAACCGACTTGATATCTATCACAGTTTCCAGCCTGTGTGGGAGGAAAGATGCATAGCGAAGAAAACTACGAATTAAAAACATATATTGATAATCTCTATTTCTTCGATAAAACTAAAATCTCTATCAACAGTACCAGCCCGGTTCCACCTCAGGTGGCCTATCTATAAAAATTTGAATCTCTGGCGCTCGCTCAACTATATGCTATTTTTTTATGTTGCACTGAAAATTTTTATGAATTTCAACTGATAAGACATCAGGGGTGCCAACTATTAGAAAACTTCGTGGGTGCCCATGCTCAGTGTGGATTCATGCACCATCAATTAACAATTATCAATTAGCATGTAACAAGTAGCGAAAACATTACCGTTTATGCAGATCAAATCAACGAGTAGAAATAAATGATACATATAGACGCACAAGTGAGTCAAAAGCCTTCGAATTCGTTATTTTCTTTGATGTAAATCACAGGAAATTACGAACGAGATCGACTCAGCATAGCATCATCCAGATATGTTTTATAAAATGATTTTCTACCCTAAAATAATCTAACCTATGAAAAGTAAGGCTATATTCATCATCTCTCAGACAAGGCTTGACCAATCACAGGGTTTCTCTTCTAGTCTTAGAACCAATTGACGTTCATCTGCGTAATAGTTGCGTACTAGAAGAAAACCTGGTTCAATAATAGTAAAAAGTTAAAAGTTGGCCATCTTCTTACTTGTTACTTGATAATTGTTATTTATCTGCATAAACAAAGCCATCGAAAACAAAAAGTTCAACTCATAATTGTTAAATTTGGCTGCATAAATCCGCACTCATTTGATAACTCGTTAGAACTGGTGGAGTGCAAAAAGAGAAATACACACCGACCAACGAATAATTAGTATTGTATTGTTATTGTAACTCATCTTCTTAGCTGCCGAAGCAACCCTCAGATGCCCTCGGAGTGCTTGTGCAAGTAAAGAAGACGGGATCTGCAGTTTAAACAAGTGGAATTCAGACCACTGTTGCATTTGACTAGTTGTATTTAGAATTTTATGATATACTATATACACAGCACAAATGAACCCAAACCCAATGGCCATGATCGAATCGATCGAATTCATGATATCATGATAATCTATCTTGTCCCTAGGCTTCTCGACCACCTGGTCCAGTAGAACTCAAAATATAAGCAAACAGGCAGTAGGACAGAAAAATACTGGAGCCCTCGAACACCCACGGAGTCGATGTCCCTGCAAGACATACATTCTCATGTCAATTCTGAAAGAACGAATATAAATGGAAATATACTAAAAGCAAACTTAGATTTGGTACAGAGTTCCCACATCCCTCTATCTAGAAAACTGAAAGAAATACAAAAAAATTGTGGAACAAAAAAGATTTTCAGTCCTTTGAACTTTGTTGTCCTATACAAGATGAACCAATTTTCCGTGACACACCAAACATACGTTTTTTCAAATAGAACAAGATTTAAATACTGTCTGCGAGTTTTTCGAGGAGGTGGTACATTCATCTTTCAGAGCTTTTCGTGGGATTTTCTCTCCTCATTTCTAAAAAATAAAGTAAAAGTTATAAAATTATTTCAATATGTTTGTAGTATGCACACTGACATTTTGGGGCAGATTACAAAATCTGTCCTTACTACAAATATACTGAAATAATTTTATAACTCTTACTTTATTTTTTAGAAACGAGGAGAGAACATTTATTATTTTGACACACGTTCGATTCCCCGTTTGAAATAGCCAAACACCAAGGCATTTTAAAAACTTTGCTGATTAACTTTCCGAAGTGTAGTTTTGTTATAAATTCATAAATTCGTAATTTTCCCGAAATTTTGGGACACTATCTTGAAGATACCTAGTTAAACGTTAATTCTGAGATCAACGTACAGAAGACAGGTGCAGTCTCTGATGGTGATTTGTTTCGCCAAAAACACCAACTGCATTTTCCGTTTTAATAGTATTCGTTATGAAACTCCCCAGATGACAACATTTTTGCAGATTTCTGTACACATAGTTGATCTTTCGAATTGTAATTATGTAGTTTGATCATCAATTGGGGAGTAACTTAAATTTCTACTTCTGAATCAACGTTTTTATAACACTGATGATACAGTTATCAATAATACTGATTTCATTGTCATCTAAGTGTCGCCATCTAACACCTAACATATGAGTGATCTTCGGCTTTAACAAATAAAATGCCTTCATCAAATTGGCTGTACGTTAGGGTTTTGCAGAAGAAATTTTATTGACAAATAAGACAGAGTAGCTGGACCATTGTTCATTACATCGTTATTCTGAGGTATGTCTTTGAGGCTCGATATCTTCCTCAAGAGTGAAAAGAGGAAAACAAATTATGAGGCCAACTAGTATTATTTTGAGCTCGCATGTATGTTTCTGAGAGATTGTCGAGTAGTCATGGGACACCCTGTGTACAGCATTTAATTTGAAATTTATATTCAGCAACTCAAACTGATCTGCGGTGTTGTTCTCTCAGTTGGTGGTGGAATTTGTAAATTAACATTTGTACATTCATTTTTCTTTACCAAACGTGACTCGAAATTGATAATAATAAACGTCTTTATTACTTCCATCTCCGATTTCAGTTACAGAAAAAAGAAAACTTACAGGAAAATATAAATTACAATGAAAGCAAAGGGCGAAGTTCAATTTACAAGGTGATTTAAAACCCTCTTGTAACTTGTTCTTCCACTTGACTCTTACAACATATCGCTAAATACATATGACTGACATAATATACATATATGAATGACATAGTATTTAATAAATTAACAGGAATTAAGTAGCGCCTACTGAGTGCTAGGATTGTTTTAACAACAAATATTTCTTATACTTTTCCTTAAGTTGTTTCAAGCTGCAAGTTTTGAGTTTTGTGTTGAGATATAAGATGAAGATCAAATATTGCCTAGTTTCCTTACTCAATTTCATCTAGAAACTGAGTTTCAAATCGGTAATGCGACACGAAATCTGACGAAAATTATTCAGAATAGATTTTAGATGGATTTTGACAAAGGTTGTTGGTGAATACGAAACAGGGGATCTTACACCCATGTTACTATATACAGAACATTGAATTCGTCTTTTTGAGTTCTATGAAAAGATGTTTTCCATTTGAAAATTTCGGTACATTATGGATTAGTTTCCGAGACATTCCATTACTATTAGCAAAATGAAAATCCATGAATCATGAATTAATAACGAAAACCGTATCTCGAAAAAATGATCAGCAAAGTTTCGGCTTTGAAATCATTTATTGTTTGAAGAAGATCGCAGATAAGTCCGAAACGGGGGATCGCACCCCCTATTTTTGTATACCAATGAACTAGTCTTTTTGAAAAAAGTGACGAAATATCGGTTGTTCGATTCAAAAATTTTTGAAAAAAAAAACAATTTCCAAAACAGGAAATGGCCGACAGCGAATTTGAAATTCATAACTTTCAACAAAATATCAAGATAGCAGACCGTATTTATGAATCCATAACGAAGTTGATCAACAAGGTTTTAAGGGCTTTTTTAAGGGGTTTGACAATTTTCTTGAAGATGGTGAATAAGTTCGAAACGAGGGTTCGATCAGCCATGTTGTGATATACAAGTAAATTGGTCTATCTGAGCTCTAAATGTGGCGAGACTCAGGGTATTCAGGCTATTTGAAAAAACGTATGTTCGGAGTGCCACGGAAAAGTGGTTCACCCTGTATATTCGATAATACCAGAAAAAGAAAGTTCATGTGAAAAACTTCTTCATTTGATATTTTCTGGTATTCCCGCCAGTTTCCTAGACAGGGGGATATATTAAACCATGTTACGTGAGAAACCATGTACAATCGAACAGCCATTCTGACATGCAATCCTGTATTTCATGACAGAATCACCGAAAAATGAAATCACCAAGTGAGCCACCTGACGCGGAACCGGTCTCGTATGCGGATCACGATCGATCCTCAGTCGTAGCTGCCCCTGGGCGAGGCGACGGGCGAGGGCGGCGGCGGCAGCGGACTGAAGTACGTCGACGACCTCGAGCTGGGCGAGGGCGGGCAGCTCTCCTGCTGGCAGTGCGACCGGGGCGTGGGTGGCGGCGGCACCGGCTCGCCATCGTCCCGCCCCCTGGTCGGGTAGTTGTAGTCGCTCTCATCGCAGACGTCCGTCGAGCAGGGCGTCGGCGGCGGCGGCTGGTTGATGGAGCGGTAGTGCCGGTAGGGGCGGTAGCGCGACAGCGTCGAGACGGCGGTGGTGGCGGGGCTGGGCGGCGGGTTGAGCGTCTCGCGCGGGTAGCCGCCGGCGACGCTCGAGCCGTTCGTGTGGGAGCTGCTGGAGGCGCCGGTGATGTGGCCGCGGTCCATCGTGGACGGGCAGCCGCTGTCCTTCAGCATCGACATGCGCACCACGTCGGGAATGCCTGGAAGCAGTAGTAGTAGTAACCTTCATATTAGATTATATCCTAGTCTTACAATAGATATAACAGATGATTGTCGGCTAAATATGGAGAAAAAATCTAGTCAGTTGTATCTTCTGGTCTGATCTCTGACTCAGTTGATTGTATCATCACCCGATGGCATTTCTGTGTCGGGCGAAATGATTCTCACTTGTTTCTCGATAATTTTCGAAATTTGTGGTTATGTAACAACAAAAGCTGTCGTGTGAAATCGAAATCTTGTCTTGTATCGTGTTTTTGCTTGAGAATGTCAGTCTTTTTCAATTTCCATTGTCCTAATATTCCTTTCGTTTATAGATTTACTTTTGAACCATTTCACAGTTTTCGCTCCTTTAATTTGGTTTATTCTTAAATTTGTAGTCCCTTAAGGAAGCATATATATATATATATATACACAGGGTCGCTGATATGTATGGGAACGGTCGATTATTTCCTAAAGTAAGATAGCTAGCGAAAAATGTTAGGATACAAAAGTTGTAGGGTTTTTCAAAATCCATTGAGCTAATGAAAAATTAAGTATACAGGATGAGTCAAAAAGTCAGGACGAAACAAAGTTGCTTTTTCTCTAATGGGACACCCTGTATATTATTCCACATTTCAATTCTGCTCAAAATTCTGAACAAAATTGATAATGCGCATCATTTCCTAAATTCAACCGATTGTATCCGCGTAAAAAGTCTTCAAGATTTTACAAATAGCTGTGTGTGTGCGAATCATTATTCTCCACGCAAGTGTCGATCGAGTACACAACAAACCACGTTTATTGTTTCTATATCGAAAATAACTTCTCCGTCATCCAGACGTAAATCGGAACATTTTCGAGATAAAGATTTCATCCCAACTTCGGGAAAACAGTGCTATCGCGAGTGAAGCGAGTACTTCCCGAGGGACGACAACCAGCTCCCGAAAGCGAACGCAAGAACGCCGGCTGGCCCGTCATAAGCATCCCCTAGCATCACCCCAACATTGCCTAAGGTAAGATCTTGAAGACTCTCAGTTTCTTCGACAATCCATTTTTATCTCCTGAGTCATTTCGAGGTCTCAACCTCCTTGAAAGAACAATATATATATATATATATATATATATATGTATATATATATATAAAACATCTAACAAACTATATCAGCAGGCAGGGAATAGCGAAATTCAGTTTCACAAACAGATGATAGTCAAATCTATTTTCGTGACCTGTCATGTTATGTTATGATAACGATGTACAGAAGACTGGTGCTGTCAATTATAGTGTTTTGTCTAGCCAAACGCACTAACGGTATTTTCTGCTATAATGGCATAAGAATATGAAATTCTTCAGAACCTAGCGACATTTTTGCAATTTTTCTGTATAAATAGTTGATGTTTTGAGTTTGTATTCATGTAGTTTGTAATATTGTAGTTTCAGAAGTAACATAAATTATTTCCTCTGAATCAATTTTTTTATAACACTGATTGTGAAATTCTCGATAATATTGATTTTCTTCTATCTAACAACTATCATATAAGTGATTTTCCGATAAGATAGGAGAATAGGCTGAGTAGCTGCACTATTCTTCCCTACATCGTTGCTATGATTAACATTATCAAAGTATTACTAATTATTAAACTACGGGAATTTTCAGTCCATGCTCGAGAAATGGAATCATGGACTCTCTTCAATTACACCCTGGATTATCTTTTAACCAAATCGTTTCTCCAAAATTTACTACCATTCCTTTCAGAAGAAAATCTGAAAACAATTTTACTTCTAGATTCCAGACCCGTCATCCGATTTTAATGCAACTTGATTTTTTTCTCAAATGTTCCACAGAAAAAAAATATATTTGTTTTCTTCTTCCCACAAGTGAATATAGGTTTTAATGAAATTAGATCTCATTTTCATAACTTGAAATTGAGAATTAAACCTGTGAGTAGTGAAATAGAAAGTTGATTTACTGTAACCGGTTCTTGGCGCCGGAGAGAAGATGTATCCATAGGAGAGCCCGAAATAAATAATTACATACTAACTAGTCACCTGATAATATCATCACATAATATGATGAGGATCGATCGTTTGAAGTTGGAAAAATATAGCAGCGTGACGACATTTTGATAAAACATTTTAAATGGTACATAGGGGTCGTACGATAGCTCATTCGACAGTATTTTTCATAAAGAGAAAACGATTTGTTTCCTTTATGAAAATCAAAATGACGGCACATTAAACGATATCAAAAAAATATCTGACCATCCATTACTTTTGAACCGTCATAAAGGTATTCAAAGTGTTTAATCAGATGATGTAAGCCAGATTTCAAGAAAAAAAAAAAACAAATTAGAAGAAACACATGGCGGAGTGACGACATTTTGGTGGAAGATTGCAAACAGCTCATTCTACAGTATTTCACATGCAGAAAACGTGTGTGATATTTTTTAAAGAACGAAATGACGGCAATTTCAAAATCAAACAACATCCCATTACTTGCGAACCGTCATATATAAGGTATTTGAATTCAAAACTATGATAGAAATTGCTAGAAAATAGAAAAGGCTCTGCTGACGATTTTTTTAAATCATAAGTTGAAAAATATGTACAAATGATACATCGTTATGAAAGAGAGTGAGCAAAACATCATTTCACAAAGGTACTGATAAATTATTCAACTTTGAAATGAACCCTTTCTAATAGTTTCAAGATAGTATATTAAAACGTAAGATACAGAAGGCAACATATTTTATCACGATTCTGAACTCCGAACGGACGAGTGCTTGATTTGCCTTCTGTAACTAGTGTTTCGTTAACAGTGAATACATATTTTCATAACATATTTTAATAACTATTCAGGGAAATAATAATGCTGGCAGAAATGATTCGTTTCTGACAGTTGACAGATATTTGACACAATAAAGCTGAAAGTTTAGTGAATTTGAATGATGCTCGAAATTTTGTAAAATGAACCTTCCTATCAGTTTATTTATATTTTAAATGAATTTCAAGGGACAGCACCTAAATTCTCTACATACTATTCTTGGAATTCCGATGAATGCAGGAGATACTTCCACCATTTCTAACATTCATTCGAAATCTGTAGCAGTAGTACTCATAATAAACAATATAAGCAGATTGTATAGATACCTATTCTGTTATTATTTCAAGCTTTCTCATAGTTTGGGAACTTTCAATGAACTGATATTGCTTCGTTAGTCTCAACTATAAAAACAATAACTATAAAAGTACCTGCATATGTTACGAGTTGTATTCCGGTTTTTTCAATAGTACTTTAATTGAATATCTGTGATAGTCATCGCTAGTATTTGTATTTTCGAGGATATAACAGAAACCACGCAAAATATGGCGACGCCGTGAAGGCATCTTGCAAAAAGAGTACATTTTGCAAATAAACTGGTGTAATTCAAATGAAAAAGTTCAGTGGGTTCAAATATATATAACTTAAATAACCTTTTCGTCAAAGTTACTTTTTAAAAAGATTTTTATTTATGTCTTACAGAGAAGTGAACAATTCGGATTCTAATTCAAGACTGATTATACAAGAAAGAATTATAATGTCATAGCCCTAACTGATTTCCTAGAATAATGTTGATGTAGCGTTATGAGGAGTCCTATTTCGGTGATGTTGGTGGTTTCCATGGTCGTCGATGATTCTCACGGGAATATAACTCCTCCCCCATTAGAATGAAGCTTCCTCCGGAAGGTTTACTTTTCTATCGGTGGAAATGACCTCTGGAACTTGATCTGCATCTTCAAGTTGATTCGTGATTTTCTTCCATCTTCGCCAAATGAGGACTGCGCCTAGTACAGCTAAACTGATGTACAGGGTGATAGTCCAAAAGCTTGGTCTTCGGTAGTCAAAATCTTGATTTATAGTTGAGATAATTCTATTTGTTGGAATCTCCGAGATTTTTAGCGTTTTCAGATGGATCTTGAAATCGGTGAAATTTTCTTGCTTCAAGTCGAATATGAGTTGGTTCGCTACCAGGGGCGTCCCGTATGTTTTGTCTTGGAAATTCATTTCTTGTTGGTGGAAGAATATCTTGCATTTGGAGTTTTTCACAAGATATATTCCTGATACGATTCTAGTTTGTATTTCGTTCTCACATTGGAGCTTCAATTTTTCTTCTCGTGGAAATACACCTAGATATTGATCGATCTCCGGGATTCTCTCCATTTGGTTTTCTGATATTTCCAAGCGGCTGTATTGACAGTTGCTGTTATTCTCTCCTAGAATAATCTGTTCCTCGCATGTTGTCTTTAGATTCCTCAGGAGGTGACTTGGACAGTGGAATATTTTACCTTGGGTACATATGTCACTTAGAGCTTTCATTGTATTGTCTTTTGATTTCAATAGGTAATTCGAATTCGGGATAATTGTCAAAAATTCTGATTCGTGCTTCGTAGGTATTGGAAGCAGGTAATATAAATCGAACATTGATTCAAAATCGATAGGAATTGATAGGAAATAATAAATTATATTTCCGTCTACTTTGCATTTGACATCTAATATTGATTCGAAGTCCAGAATATTCTCGTAGTTTAGATCGAATGGAAGTTGGTTTTTATAGTACAGTGAAATTTTTTCTAGTTCTAGAAACAAGTCTTTAGGCTTCATGATACTAGGATGCATGGTTCTGAGTTTACAGAATGTCAGAGAGTTCTCTATATCTTGTAGAACGTTGACAATGCCATTGAGAAGAATGATTATTTGATTGAAAATATCTTTAGCGTATAGGATGTGTTGATGTTGAATTTCTTGTTTGAGGAAGGCTTTCAATTGTAAAATTCTTGATGTCAGTTCGATTTCATTGTGTTGGATGTCTCGTATTGTATCATTGAATTTTTGGACAATTTGAGTATTCAAACTGTATTGCATTTTGAGTTGGCCTTGGAGATTTATTTGGTTTGACTTCAGGTGATCTAAAATATCGTTGATTCTTTCGCCATCTTCAGCGTCGAGATTTCCTGTTACACCTTTTAGAATCGATCCTAAACCATTAATCAGTCCTCGTTTATTCCTGAGTTTTGGAGATGAGTGTATTTGAATGTTTTCGAATTTCTCATTGATGCTTGCTCGGATGTATTCAACGATTGTTACGTAGTTCTCTACAGATCGGACGTAAATTGAGTTATTCTTGATATTTGCATTGACATTATTGTACTGAGAGTTCAATCTATTGAATTCATCGAAAAGGGGCTTGATATCATAAAAATGAGTGAATGTGTGTTCTGTTCTTTGTAGTTTTGCAGGGCCTAACTTGATCGGAAGAATTCCTAGGTTGTGTGTTATGTTTTCTAGTTTCGTTGCGTATCCGTAGTAGAAGTAGAAGGACCTGAAATAGTTTTCAATTTAGTTTGTCGTCTGGGTCTCTTAATATTTGAAAGATGAATTTTGTCTACGGTGTTTTTGTGTGTTGGCACAATTTTTGCAGTTTTCAGTTCTGAATCAACCGTTTTGATATTTTCGCGTTTGAATTTATTCAAGGTTTTTCTTTGTTTCTGTTTGTTTTTCACAAATACAACTTCTGGAATTTCGGTTGGAATCGGTTCCTTATTTTGGTTAGCTTTCTGAATTATAATTTCTTTGCCTTTCTGCAAATCGTTATTCAATTTTTGATATAATAATTTGACCTTGTCTTTGTGATTCGAAATATAATTATTAACTAGTTGTTTTTCTATGTCTATATTGAATGGACATCGGTTTCTAGATGACCGGTGACTATTTCATAAGGCTTCAAGTTTGTTGCAGAATGAACACTGTTATTGTATGCCAGAAGTGCGTAATTAACCTTTGATTCTATCGGATCGTCTTTGTATTCATTTTGATTATTTAATAGTCGAATGTGCTCTACGAGGGTCGAATGAAATCTTTCTATGAGTCCATTTGATTCAGGGTGCTGGGAACATATGAAATGAATTTTGACTTTATGGATTTCTAGCAGTTCTTTAACTAGTGAATTTTTGAATTCTAAACCGTTGTCAGAAACTATTTGATGTGGAATTGTATGATGAGTGAAATACTTTATCAACTTGTTGACGACTTCTATTCCTTGAGTAGAATCCAGTTTGTATGCTTGAGCATATTTGGAAAAGGAATCAATGATTGTTAAAAATTTTGCGTTTTCCAAAGTTATACTATCCATATGCAATATTTCGAAAGGTTTGACTGGCGTGGGTGTGATATTATATTCCAATTTCAATGGTTTCCTGTCGTATTTTGTCTGTAGACAAATCTCACATTCATTGATATAATTTTGTATTGATCTTCTTTGATTTGGCCAATAATAAGTTGATTTGATGCGTTTTTCTGTTTCATCTAATCCCCTGTGATTCGTTTTGCCTTCGTGATATTTCTGAATTATTTCCTTGATTTCATCGTCGGAATTTACATCAATCAATTTTTTTGTACACCTAACTAAGTTGATTTGAGAATGTTTGAAGAACTTCTGCAGAACGTTGGAGAATTTTTCGTATATCGGATCTTCGAAGTAAACATAATATTTGATTTTAGGGACAATGAATTCTTTGACAAATGTGAGAATATCATGTTCGTAGTGATTTCGTGAAATTTGTGTGAGTATTCTCTGTTTCGTTTTATACAGTTTTATTACGCTTGGTGTTGCCGGTTCATAATTAACTTCAGAGATGATGATTTGATTTTTTCCGAAATTTACTGGACAGTCGATTATTGGGATGCCAATAATCGGATTTTCAGAATTCGAATGAACGGTTTGATCATTATCTTCTTCCGCATTATTCTCGTTATCCAAATTGTTAGCTTCAGCAATCATTGATTGATTATCGCTTTCGATACTGATTTTATTTTTTCCAAGATTGTCATTGAATTTTGTGATAAAATCAAAAATATTATCCGGTTCTTTGTCTTTTGTTTCGTTTATATTCAGTTCTATTCTAGAAAGAGCATCCGCGTTTTTATTCTGAATTCCCTTTTTGTATTCCATTTCATAATCGAATTCCTCTAGTTTAAGGCGCCATCTGAGTAATTTCGAATTGGGTTCTTTCAATGAAAATAGCCATAACAATGGTTTGTGGTCGCAAACAACTTTAAATTTTCGTCCAAAAAGGTATGGTCTGAAATACTTTACAGCCCATACTATCGCTAGCAGTTCTTTCTCAATGGTGGAGTAGTTTTGTTCAGATTCGTTCAGTGTTCTACTAGCATATGCTATTGGTAGATCTGAGCCGACTTTACCTTGAGACAAAACTGCCCCTATCGCAACATTGCTTGCGTCTGTTGTGAGAACAAAATCTTTCGTGAAATCTGGGTATTGAAGGATGGGTTCATTAATCAATAAGTTTTTACACATTTCAAAGCATTTTAGGTATTCTAGATTCTTTGTGTCGATGTTTGCATCTTTTTTGAGGCATTTGGTCAGTGGTTTTGTGATTTTGGCAAAATCTTTAATGAATTTCCTATAGTATCCTAATAGTCCTAAAAAGCCTTTGATTTGTTTTGTATTTTTCGGTATTGGATAATTTTGTATAGCTTTGATTTTGTCAGGATTTGGTCGAACACCTTCAGGGGTTACAATATGTCCTAGATAAGCCACTTCTTTCCTAAGAAATTCTGACTTATCGAGTTGTATTTTGAAGTTGGAATTTCGCAATCTCTCGAACACTTCTCGTAAACGATTAATGTGTTCTTGGAGACTTGTGCTGAAAATGATGATATCGTCGAGATACACAAGACATTTCTCGTTTTGTATACCTCTCAAAATATTGTCCATAACCCTTTGGAAAGTGGCTGGAGCATTTTTCAAACCGAATGGCATTCGTAGAAATTCGTAATGACCATTACCAGTATTGAAAGCGGTTTTTTGGATATCATCTTCAGCCATTTCGATTTGGTGGAACCCTGAAGCTAAGTCCAGTGTTGAGAAATATTGGCATCTGCCAAGTTTATCGAGTAATTCTGTGATATTTGGCAGAGGATATCGGTCACCAATAGTTTTGTCGTTGAGTTTCCGATAATCCACAACGATTCGCCATTTTTTCTTCCCAGAAGCGTCTAACTTCTTCGGTACAACCCAAATAGGTGATGACCATGGCGAATGAGATGGCCTAATAATATTTTGACATAACATGTTTTGGATTTGTGTGTTAACTTCTTGTTTGTGGATTTCAGGGTATCTATACGTCTTAGTATACACTGGAACCTCATCAGAAGTTTTTATGACATGTTTTACTTTACTCGTGAATGATAATTGATTACCATCAATATGAAATATGTCAGAGTATTCCTTAATTAGTTTCATTATCTCGTGTTGTTCCTCTGAATTCATATGTTCGGTCCGAATTTTTGATGTATCAAATTGAAACTTTTCGAAATTGACATTATTAAAATTTGGACAAGAAGCGGGCTCGTATTCATCGAAAACTTCGGCGTCCATTGGTTCGGTCATGTCAACAAATAATTGAGAATTTGATGAATTCAGTATAGAGCAAATAGCTTGATGATTTTTCACGACAGTTAAACATTCTGGTATTTCTAAGTGTGAAATTTTTGTATAAGGGATGATTGCTTGTCCATCACTTATGTTTCTGATATTTATCTTGATTATTTGTTCGGATCTCGGTGGTACTACTATGCAATTCGTACACGGAGATACTTTGTGAAATTCAAGTTTCACTTTGGAATTTGGAGTGATCAAAACATTTTCTTTCAAATCAATAACAATGTTCAGCAATTTCAAATTGTCAAGCCCTAGGAGACAGTCAAAATGATCATGAAATTTAAATAGGTGGAACTTCAAAGGTGCACTAGATTTATCAAGTATTTTGGAACATGGTATCATAGTACTATATTGTTCAGTTGATGTGCCATGTGCAGTAGTGATTTGGAAAGGATCAATTTTAATTGATGATTTGAAATAAGTCTCGGCAATTTCAGGTCGAATGAACGATTTTGTACTACCGGTATCTATTAAAATTTTGAAATTATTTTCTGGAAAAATAATATAAGGAAGTTCGCTTGTATTATTTGTTAGATTCATCAGTTCGAAACTATTTAATTTTGTGTTTCCGAGGCTTCTTGATCTAAAAAAATGTTCATCGTAATCTTGATCTGACTCTACCGGGTGTTCAATTATAGGCTGATCATCTATATTAAACAATTCTTCGGCAATATAATTCGGCCTATTTTGTCTGAAATTTGGGTTTTGATTTAATCTATGATTCTGGTTCGAATTTGCTTGATTAGGTCTCCAAGTATTCCTAGTTGAAACACTCATTGGTGTCGGTTTTGGGAGGTTTTGTGACTGATTTGGTCTGAATGCATTGAAGTTTCTATTTTGATTTTGGAATGTGTGGGGTTGTTGAGATGAATGGTTCGGTCTATTATTCAATCGAGAGTTATGAGGATAATTTGTGATTTGCAGTGGTTGAGTAATGCGTGGTTTATTTTGGAAGTTTTGAAATGATGGTTTCGTCTGAATGTGATTTTTCGGTGGTCTTTGATTGACCGTATCTAATTGAAAATCGTTCGTGAGCATATTCAATGCTTCATTCAGATCTTTCGGATTTTTCGTTCGCATTAGTGAACCAATTGGATCTTTCAATCCTCGCAACAAAACTCGAAGTGCCAAATTTCGAACGTATTTCCCTAATATAAGAAATTCTTCTGCAGTTGCGCCTGTAGTCAACTGAGAGATTTGCAGATTGAGAACATGTTGGATTCTATTGTAGAATTCAAAAGGTGTCTCGTTGACCTGTTTTAGTTCTGTCATCTCAATATTCAATGTAAAAATATCGCGTTTATCTGCGTATGTGTTCAATAAAGCATTCCTCAAATCTGCCCAATTTCTTATGATACAAGACGATATTTTTAAGGCTGCATCGCCTTTCACCTTTGCTAGGATACTAGACATCAGATATTCATTCTGAAAATCGTTCACATCCGTAACATTGTAAAATTTATTTACTAACTTCTCAGAGATTTCGATGAATCTCGGTAACAATTCCATTTCACCATGGAAATCGGGAATCATGTTGAAATATTCTTGTTTCAAGACAGCCATCGTGTTTGTTTGTAGGACTGAACTTGCAGTTATTGAAATATTACTAGTTTCTAATATTAATTGGGTCAGTTGAGATTGTCTTATTGAAACTGGTGGTCTCGAACAATTCGAGGGGGTTTGAGGGTAGTTTGAGTCCGAATCAGAATTATTTGAATGTTCAAAATTTTCAGAATTGTCAGAATCGTACTGGTCTTGAAATGCTCTATATGACATGGGTACTTACAGCAAAACCCAAATCCACTCCATCGGTCCACGGCTAGGCATCGGAAGAAACAGCGATTGTACTTCTCGGTTGCTGCTGATGGTGGAAACGAACGGATTCTTCTCGTCAAGCTACTCAATTCACCTGACTGGATTTTTCTACCGTACGCGTACCGATTTTTCGAATAGGTCGATAAATCGTTGAAACGAATCAACTTGTTATATCCACTAACAGTTGATCAACCTATCCTACCGACTGCGCCACTTAAATAACCTTTTCGTCAAAGTTACTTTTTAAAAAGATTTTTATTTATGTCTTACAGAGAAGTGAACAATTCGGATTCTAATTCAAGACTGATTATACAAGAAAGAATTATAATGTCATAGCCCTAACTGATTTCCTAGAATAATGTTGATGTAGCGTTATGAGGAGTCCTATTTCGGTGATGTTGGTGGTTTCCATGGTCGTCGATGATTCTCACGGGAATATAACTTATATATACAGGATGTTCAAAATAGGCATTGAAATATTGAAGGGGTGATTGCTCAGGCTATTAGTATTAGAATGATTGTAACCGATTACATAAACCCTTAACATCATAACTAACATACCTGATATAATATATTAATCATATCGTAATCTATCAGGAGACTTTCGTATTCGCTTAGGGCGATTGTTAACCAAAAAGGATGTGCGTTTTGGTGCTGAAGTGTTATCTTCACATGCATCATGAATATCTAGCGTTTCATTGTCATCAACATGTGTATTATTTTCGGCACCTTTTGGCAATTCTTTTTCGGAAACATGGGCCACCAAACATATGACCTTGCCAAGGATTTCATCTTGACAATACCCATATGGGTATTATGTAACATTTCCAATATCGCTGTTTGCAAAGATTTCGGAATAATTACACGATGTCCCCACAAGAGAATATTATTTATTACTGTAATTTCATCTTTTCTCCGAAAAAATGGTTTCA
The DNA here is from genome assembly GCA_963576655.1 of Gastrophysa polygoni. NCBI lineage: Eukaryota > Metazoa > Arthropoda > Insecta > Coleoptera > Chrysomelidae > Gastrophysa > Gastrophysa polygoni. Next base: position 16,872,639 of record OY755083.1, on the reverse strand, counting down.
AATTGGGATTAATGACTTCATTTGGCCACCCCGACATAGTAAATGTATATACTTTGAGTAAAATTTCATCATTTTGTGTTTGTTCCTCGATTTTGTGCAAATCAATAATAATATCCGAACAGTCTTTAATGTATTTTATTTCGTAAGTATCTATATTAGTTTCTCTGTCAATTTCTTCTAGTGGGAGTCTAGATAAGAAATCAGCTATATTTTTACTAGATTGCACGTATTTAATATCAAAATTGAATCCGCTTAAAAAACAAGCGTATCTCTGGAGTCTGTTAGCAGCCATTACCGGTATTCCCTTCTTCGGTCCAAAAATTGACACTAGAGCCTTATTATCAGTAACTAATGTAAATCTATGCCCATAAAGAAATTGATAGTATCGTTTTACCCCAAAAATTATGCTATATGCCTCTTTATCTATTTGACTCCATCGTTTCTGTTGATCATTCAGCGTTTTTGAAGCAAAGCAGATTGGTCTCTCCACATTATTTTCAAAGACGTGTGAAAGGACTGCTCCTACCCCATACTCAGAGGCGTCCACCGTTAAATTAATGGGGAGTTCGGGGTTAAAGTGGACGAGAAAATTATCAGACTGTAATATATTTCTCACTTCATTGAATGCATTTTGGCATTCTCGCGTCCAGCGCCAAGTAGAGTCTTTTTTTATCAAGTCGTATAGCGGGTGCAATATAGTAGGAATGTTTGGAATAAAACGGTTATAATAATTTATGGCTCCTATGAAAGATCTAACTTGGGTAACATTCTGGGGAATAGGAATTTTTTCAATGGCTTCCAATCTTTTCATCGACTTATGTAACCCTTTTTCACTTATATCAAAGCCTAAATAAGAAACTGAATCAGAGAAAAACGTACATTTTTCAATTTTAATTGTCAAGCCACAATCTTGCAGAATCCCCAAAACGGTTTCTAAATTTTTGACATGGGCATGAAAATCTCTTCCCGTGATGAGAATATCGTCCAGGAAAACACAAACATCATCTACCTTATGAAAGAGCTGGTCCATGATCCTCTGAAACTGACCTGGAGCACAACTCACCCCGTATACCAATCTATTATAAAAAAATAATCCTTTATGAGTAGAAATTGTAGTGAGTATTGCTGATTCATCATCAAGTTTTATTTGTTGGTAGGCCGAACTCAAATCGATGTTCGAAAATTGTTGGCCCCCATTTAATTTGGCATATAAGTCATCGGTTCTAGGAATTGGGTATTTATCTTCAACTAAAAATGGGTTGAGCGTTATTTTATAATCCCCGCAGATACGTATAGAGCCACATTCTTTGAGTACCGGTACAATAGGGGTTCCCCAGGGGTTATGATCTATAGGGGTGATTATTTTGGTTTCTACTAACCTTTCAAGTTCTTTTTCCACTTTCGCCTTCAAAGCATATGGCAATGGCCTTGGCTTACAAAATTTTGGCACTGCATTCTCTTTCAGAAATAATTTTAATTCAAACTTATTGAAACATCCGATTTTATCCGAAAAAACTTCCGGGAATTTTGAACTCAGCTCACTTATACAAGTGTCTTTTTCTGAAATGTGATTTACTTCTCGAAAACCAATATTAAATGCGGACATAAAATCTCGACCGAGTAGTGATACTGTACTGTTCTCTATAACGCAAAATTTCAGAATTTTCGACTTCCCATTGTATTGGACATCTAGTTCGATTTGACCTAATGGAGAGATTTTTCCTCCGGCGAAATTTATCAAAGTTATATCTGTTGGATTCAATGAAATGTTTTTGAAACATTTCTCATAAGAGCTATTCGATAAACATGAAATAGCTGCTCCCGAATCTAATTCTAAGGTAAATATCTTATCATTTAAATGCACATCAACAGTTATAGGCTTTGACAAATCAGATTTCAAAGTGTAGACTGGGTATTCATTTTCAACAAATACATTATAAATATTTTCTTCCATGTGAACGTGGTTGACTCTCTTATTTTTATTTCTACAATGTTGTGTTTCACAGTGTTGTGTGTTTTTGTACGACAAAAAGTACAGAATTTTTTTGCATGTGACAGTTCTTTATTCCGATAGAAACATCTGTTTTCAGGATGTTTGCCTCTACCACAAATTGAACACCACTCACCGGTTCCTTGACTTTCTTGTCTGTTTGATCCTGCGCGGGACATACCTGCTGGACCTGATGTAACAGCGCTGGAGAGCGCGCTTGCCCCGCGCTGTTTACCTTGTCCTCGCATCGTACCTTGTAATCGGTAGACTTCCTGCGGTTCCTGTTTCACAAAAAGCCGTGGGTCAGTGTTTCGGCTATTCATCGAACTTTCAGTTGCCGTGGCCAATTTGACTGCTTCCTCAAAAGTGGTAGCTGTTGTACACTCACTAAACATTTTATCCAGAATCCTGCCTGGATTCAACCCACAAATAAATCGATCTCGTAGGATACTCTGCAATTGTGTACCAAAATCACATTTCACACACAGACTACGTAGTTTCACTGCCCAATCTTGAATGTTCTCATTTGCCGATTTCATTGCTGCATAAAATTTACATCGCTCCGCGAACACAATTGTTTCTCTGCAGTAGTAGTCGTTCAAAAGACTCACAAGTTCATCGTAGGTTTTTTCATGAGCTTTCTTCGGTACACAGAGGTTTTGCAAGAGAATATATGCTTCCTGTGATAATCCGTTGAGTAGAATAGCTCGCTTTCTACCGACGTCTGTTATACCATTTGCTACAAAGAACTGTTCTAATCGATTCAGGTGCACTGTCCAATCGAATTCGAGTTGTAAACCAACTGCCGCCGTTGACGCCATTTTCACACTTTCGCACTATTATTTCTAACCTTCTTCAAATACAATAACTGTGAGTTATGTTAGTAAGGTGGTTCTCATCCCATCCTCGTCGCCAGTTGTGATGTCTTGGGGTTTTAACAATAAAATGCCGATAATGGTAAATGCTCTATTAACCCCAAACTTACATACACTTACAGAACCCAAATCTACACTGGCCTGAATAGGTGGTGCTGATCGGTACTCGCGAAAACAAGGAAGGACATGCGCAATTGTCTGAGGCATTAGGTAGCTTCAACTGACTGTACAGGATGTCACATAGAGAATGAAAAATAGCCAGTTACGTGCCAATACGCGCGCTGCTGGTAAGACTAAATAATTGTTGTATACTGCAAAGTTTGCGTCTCCCATATCTATTAACATGATTGATATTTCATCACAATTCACAGTTGTTTTCAAAATATCCTGTTCTTACTGTTTTGTTTAATTGAACTTCAACACGCTGTAGATCGGTAACGAAGCGTATGCGGTCCTACGTTTATAGGAACTTTTTTTCATAAAATGGCATGGGCAATCACCCCCTTCAATATTGCCGTGTCTTTTTCAAACACCTTGTGTATGAGAACAAATTCATTACATTTATTTATAGCTTAACACAGACATCTGTAAATTCTCGGAATATAACATACAATTTCATAGAATATTGCAAAATTTATCCTGTCATGCCATTACAATGGAAACAGAAATGTTGATTGGAGGTGACTATAATGAAGTGAAATTCGAATATGGCCAATTGCTACTTCAATACAAGATATTAATACAGCATGATAAAGCACGAACCTACATAAAACCCTCCGCCCTGCGGCCTTGGGCACAGCGTGTGAACAGGGAAGTGAAAGATTCATCAGACATTCCAATTCTTATGCGTGTATCGCAAGAAAGACGAGATTTGAGCACGACTTCGTATGATGCAGCAACTGTGATTGGCGAGTTTCATATCTCATAATCATCAAAGTTCAGAAACGCGAAATTTATGACTTTACATGGACCTAAAGGTGGTAGCTTTTCGCGACTCTACCGATGGAAGTGTTTGTGTAAATTTCCACTTCTTTGTGATGACTATTCTAAAAAAGAGACATTATTTTCCTTTTCAAGATACAGGGCGTCAAATAAATAAAAATTGTATATGGAATTTCTCTCAAAAGATTAGTTAGTTCGCAACATAGAATTAGGGACAACGTTCATTGGAATGTGATTCGTAGATGCAATGCTTGCATTGAAGTCAGGGGTCGTAATTTTGAACAACTAGTGTAATATTTAAATTATTGTTAAGGTGTTGAAGGAATTGCTTTCAAGTTGAGTTAATTGTTGCTGTGATTATTGTTGATAAAAACTAGTATTTCAATTGCAAGTGGAATATTTTTCGAGAAAAAAATTATACCAGGATTTTCTATGTTTTTATTCATAAAAACTGTTCACTCCACAGCATTGAAGCAAGAAGGACTTTTTTGTGTGCAAGATATTGGCGCTTCAGAATGTGCTTTGAAAATAACAATTTCTCCAGTGGCATAAAAGCATAAAAGTTGGGGGGGGGGGGGGATGTTGGGCCCTCACGGAGCGTTGATCTCTCTGCCACTGACATATCCAAGGAAATTGATTGAGAGCCTTAAAAGTAGTAATTATTGATGGTGAAGTGTGTACAAAGGCTCAGCTCCGTGGCTCGAACGGTTCCTGAGATAATAATATGAATCTGATGCACATTGCAGAGCGATAATTTCTGTTCAGAAATGAGAATAACTAGTTGACGTACTGAAATTGAAAAGAAAACAAACAGAGAGTCGCACTTCGAATTTGGAAATGAGTTTGTTATCTCGTTGCTGGCTACATTGATTCTCCAAAGAAAGTTCTTCACAGGTATTTACTTTCTTCTTATAAACAAGACTGTTGTTGCAATGGGACCTACCTTCAAATCCACCTCGTAGGAAAGATCGGATCCGGTCGATTTCTCACGCCTAGTTCGAAATTAGCTGGAGCCACACCAAATTGGTAGTAGTTGTTGATTCTTAAATTAATTGGAATGTCCTTCAACTGATTTTGCAAATTCTATTGTACCCTCAATAATTCGAGTGGATATTTGTCAATTCAAAGATGATCAGTACAAAAATTTAATTATCAAAATAAGAATCATAGTGGATTAGAACAAACATGCTATGGATATACTTAGTGCTCAAAAAAGGTTCAACATGTTACAACATAACACATTGCTTCAATCCTCGCTCTGTAGAATTTTCATTCAGGATCTAAGGTCACATATTGCTAGTTAAGATTATTAAAAAATCGGGCTAGTGATTCTTGAAAACCGAATCGGAATTGGCTAAGGATTGTTATTTTACTTTTCTTGATGTTTGATTATTGTGAACCCTCTATAAACGAGATCGAAAAGGAGTTGTTAATAATTTGACTTTTTTTATCAGAATTCAAAAATAAAAGAAGATACAGACCTTATTTGATGAAATCGAAAAAATATAGTTTGTGATAGAAATTCTTCATGACAACTTTCAATTCGAGTTATATATTTTCCAACAAGACCATCATTTTGTTGACCATGATTATCAAAACGGATGGTATCTATTCAATATTAAATATAACATGAAATTTTCAAACCAAAAACTATACATCTAATCGGAATGAGACAAGAGCACCGCTTATTACAAGAAATTCGATGGTCTAATATCAAATTTTAGAACGGCGAAACCCAAGGAATTAGAGACATTTTCAACCCGTCCTAGCATTAGATAAGATATGAATAAAATTTCTCGAGTAATTTATATTCACCGTATTCAGCATCATGCTACTATTGCTCGCTAATTTCGAGACCCTGTATATTGTATGTATATTGTATTGTATAAATGAAAAACAACTCACCTTTGCGGTATTTCGAATTCTTATTGGCATTAGGTTGCATCGGGTTCAACGACTCGTCCGCTTGATCGTTCGCACATTGTTTATGAAAAAACTGCCTCCTCACAGCCAACATGGAGACAACACCAAACATAATAACCACTCCAACGATGGAGAGTATGATATGCACTATGGGCTGCTTAGAACCTGCACAATCCTTCTCGTCAGAACCGTCGGCGCAATTTTCGTTGCCGTCGCACACGAGTGACAAATGCAGACAAACCTAGAATAAATGAAAGTAGATATGATGTCCATATCGCTCGAAAACGAGGTTTGAGCACGACGCCGTACTGCGATATGGACAATCCACGGGACTGGAATCACTTATTTTCAATACTCAATTTTTGCAATTTATTGGTATTCCAGACTGACAATGATTGATTCCCACATCATACCTATTGATTTCAAAACCAAGAAGTAGGTAGTCACCATGGTAACGGTAAGTACAGAGACTGTGAGTGAACGAATATGAATTATGTACCTTGACAGAAAAAGGAAACAACAAGAGTGGATATGGTCGATCCATTCGAGTTGTGTAGAATATGTTTTCTTCGACTGGTAAATTATTTTCAATGATTTAATGTCGATATTTTTTGTTATGTCAGATTGACAATGGTTGTTTTGACAAATTAAGATACACCGTATTGACCGTATTGACCTCTGAAATCGACCACTAAGTTCGATGGTAACGGGTATTACAGGGACTGTGATTTCATGTCTCACAGGTGAACGAATATGAATTCATATCCCTTCTGTTGATTGGAATTACCTACTCATCCATTTCATACAGCGTGAAAAAAATAGACAATACACAAGTTCTAGTAGAAAAATATGTTTTTGTGAGGATATGACAGTCCACTCGGTTTTGAAAGTCAATTGCTTATAATGTGTTTCAATCTATCAAATTTGCGAAATAAAAACAAACAGCTGAAATGAAGCATTGAGAGGAAATGATTTCAGTCGAAGAAAAAATATACTGTACTACACCAGTGAATTGCACAAACTACTATTATGTCGAAGGCATAGAGAGATGTACATAATCTATATACAGACTGTATATAGATTGTTATTCATTTTTTCATTAGAAAAAATACCATTCTGAATGGTCAATGGTATCCAATATAAGGAGGGCAGTATGGACATCTCGGAAAATATGAGAGATACAGATTTGGTTGAATGGGCGAAAAGTTGTGCGAGTGTGGACCAATCAAATGATGATATAATATTTTTCGTTTTCAAGATATTGTCGAAAAACTGTATTTCTGGATTTTCAATTTCATTTTTTTATCGTTAATAATGACAAAAGTGAGGAAACATCTTGGTGGCAACTTTTGATGATGATTGATTCTTTTATCCTTTTATTATTTCATTCTTTCGAGTAGTCCGTTTCATTCTGATTTCGACGACGATTTGACGCATTTAGATTTTGACCATAATCAAGTAATTTTTAGAATACAGACCTGAATTAATCGTGATTTATAAAAGAGTTTCATAAATTGAAATGGCTATCAAGCCATACTATGCATCCTATCAACGTTTTGATGTTTGAAGATTTTCATTGAAAGTTGGATCACACAATAGATTATGTCATATTCTTCCGCTCTCTTCGGTTTCGTCTCCGAGCAAAAATTAATACGACCCTGATATCGTTATATTAAGATTGGAATACCCCTTTTCATTATGATCTCGACGATATGCTACACATTATAGTTTTGACCAGTGTAGTGACCATCAATAAATATAATAACATTCGTGAATGCTGAATCAATATCAATATGCAATTCCGCGAAAAATTGATAATATAATAACTTACAACAAATAATGGTAAATAAATGAATAGATGCACATACTTAAAACTTCTTTGAACGTCAAAACGTTGATAGAATACATAGTTGGATTAATACTCATTCCAACGCATTAAACTTCTTTATGAATTATAATAAATTCAGGTCCTTTTCCCAAGGGATACTTGAAGATGGTCGCCGAGATCAATATAATATAATATAATAATAATAATAATAATAATAATAATAATAATATGGATAAAATGAATAATAATGATAATAATTTCATTCAGAATTATTATTTATTATTATATTTTATTGAGTTTATTCAGAAATGTTCACAAGAAGTATCAGTTCAAAATATGCTGTATGTAAGAAGAACCTTACGAAGTTAAAGGCAGTTAAAGTTAGGGGCAGTGGAACACCATATCGTGGCATTCAACTTCCGTATATTGTTTCTTCTTTTCGGAAATATATAGAAAATAATGGAAGGGGGGTCTCTTCGATGGACGACCCTATGCATACAGTGACTCTCAACAGATTATGAACCTGGAGAAAAAACAAAAGTGTTTCAGACTTAGATTTTCTTTCTTATATTGATGGGCCACTTGGATGATTTCCACGATTTAGATATTATGCGGTCTCACCTCCGTCTGCGGGCATTGGAAGCCGCCCTCGCAGCAACTCTTCTCGTCCGACGAGTCGTTGCAGTGTGGCACGTCGTCGCAGTAGTGCTTCTTGTCGATGCAGTGCCCGTCCTGGCAGCGGAACTGCTCCGCCGAACAAGTGAGGCAGTTCAGCTCGTCGGAGCCGTCGGCGCAGTCCTTCTGCTCGTCGCACTTCCAGCTGATCGGGATGCACTCGCGCTTGTCGAGCGCGGCGGCGCTGCAAGTGAAGCGCATCGGGCCACAGTCCGGCGGCACGAGGCACGTCTTATTGTCGCCGTCGAGCATCAACCCTTTGATAGATAAATCAATCAATCATTTTCATTTCCTTAGATTCATGCAAAGGAATGCGTCAAATTAGCGGTAAAAGAATATACATTAAGAATGCCTTGTTATGCATATAAATACAAGAACGAAACAAATGAAATTAAACAAACAGCATATGGAACATAAAGATCCAAACGCACACATGTACAATGACCAACACAATAATCTAAATGTAATGATGAAGGACAGATGAATTGATGAACATTAAAGTACTCATTGATGGACAAGAATAAATTCTTAAGCAAGAAGGATTCTATATGGGAAGATTATTATATAGTTTTATAGACATAATTCTTGGACCTCTCTAAACGAAAAAAAATTTGACAGGGAATCGATAACGTTTGATTTTCTCGAAAATTGTATCCTGTTGCTACACTCAGATCTCTCCTGCTTGTATAATTTTCATAGTGAAACTTCACATAAGACACAGAATTTAGTATGTATATAAATACATAGACCCTGTATTTGTAGGTATATCTCTTCATGATTCCCTGGGGCATTTTAATATGATTACTCTTAGTAGATTCTTCTGAAGAATTAGGAGTACTTCGTTGATTCTGATTAAACTACCGTAGCACATAATGCAATAATTGAGGGTGTGGACGTACGCATAGTAATAATCAAGTGAAATATTCAAAGGTGAAATTTTTTCTGAGATTCCATAGAACACAGCGATGTCTGAGTAGATACCCATGTGAGATTGGAATCGATATGTATACCAAGAAATTTTATTTCTTTCTTTTTCGTTCTGAAGACATGTGATCGTAATTAACTGGAACACTATGGTTGATAGTTTTTGTTCTGAAATAATACCAGTTTTAGAGTTCTTCGAAAGTCCATTTGTAGGACAGTGAGATTTCATATTCATAACTGAGGAATTGGACATTAATATCATCGGAGTGTACACCAAGAGTAGTATTATACACGCAGATTTACAAGGTGCAGTGGGTCAGTGCACTGACCTATATGCAAACTGGTGAATCGTGATTGAATTGTCAGTAAGAATATCTGTGATTACATGAAATACCTAGCAATCAGAACATATGTCTGTTATCCAAAATCCAAATAGGTCTGGGTTTTCTCTCTATCTTTGGATTTACATCGTCCAATATACAGGGTGGAACAGCCAAATGGAATGAATTCGATAACGAATAAATGAGAGCGTGTTGGGAAAAACGCTTGGACACGTCTATTTGTATTTTTAGATGCGCATTTTTTAAAAAAAAAAAAATATATAGGTTGTGACATGTGACAGTGGCCGATACCATCTTTCGCATTCTAAATACAACCCCCTGTATATTATTAGTTTTTTGGATTCTTCAGAAAATTCTAGACATCATTCATGTACAATGTCCCATACCTAACTTCAACTGTTTCGGAAATATCAAGTGTTTTCAGATGTATACCGAACTGAACCACTCAACTTAGATGACTTAAAAAGACGAATGTTGAGTAACTTAGAAGACATTTCTATACCAGATTAGCATGTTGCCAAGACGTTCGCGGCGAAAATTTTGAACAGCTCTTACATTGAAATTAATGTTTTTTTTTTTAAATTTTTCGTGAAATAATAATAATAATAATTTCCTTTTTTTAATGTTTAATATTTCCGAAACAGTTGATATGTATTGTACATTGTATATGAATTATGTCTAGAATTTTCTGAAGAATCCAAAAAACTAATAATATACAGGGGGTTGTATTTGAAATGAGAAAGTTAATAATAATGAATAATAATTAAAAAAAAATGCGCATTTGTGAATACAAATCGACGTATCCGAGCGTTTTTCCCAACACGCTCTCATTCATTCGTTATCGAATTCATTCCATTTGGCTGTTCCACACTGCATGCTGTAGAATACCCAAGCTACACAGAAGAGTGTCCTATTTCATAAAACCATTTTTATATTGCACCTGTCAACGTCAAATTACAAAACAAATTGTAAGAGAAATATACGGTTCATCAATTATTGAGAGATTATTGAATACTTCACGAGTATCGCACAGATGTTGGCTTAGACGCTTAGAACACTGAATAATGAAATATTTTCAGGAAATAATTGCAATTTTCTCTTTCATATAATGATTAATGTCAAACCTTGTGGACATGCGCAGATATGGGAAGTGCCGTCATGCAAGCAGAAGTGGGAACACTTCTTCTGGTGTGGCAGATTGCAAAGATTATCTCCGGGATTCTGTACCGATATCAGATCGAGAATGTGCAAAGCCTGAATCGGTAGAGTAGAACGAGACTTTCCCGAAAGGATTTCCAATCTCTGCAACTGGTCCAGCTCCTTGTCTATCCAATATAGCCAGCCCATGTGGACTGTGAGCTGGACGATTTTAGAATTGCTTTCATTCATCAATACATGCCTGAAAAATCGATTCCTTAATCGAGCAATCAAGAATATAACACGTCTAGTGACATAGCAATGGTAGGTAAATCGAATATCAAAAATTTCAAGAAAGGGGAAGATTTAATTTAGTGCTTAATTATCGGAAACTGAATTCTAGAGAATGGATCAAGAGTTATATCGAAGAAAGGTAAGTTCATCACCTAGACCGTATTGATCTCGGAACCTAATTTGAGATGGAGGCGTCATTTGAATGGAATAAAAACTCTCATTTCATTGATTCCGTAATTGTGACAAATCTTCAGAACGATTGGTTCACGATTAGTTTCTATTTATATTTGTATTAATTTATTTTTTTGGGAGAAGGAAAATTTCAATAATTCAAAGAATGTAAGATTTGATTGTTATTCATATTCCATCATTTGGGTCACTGTCACTAGAACACACTTTTATTTTGTCTCTCAGCAAATAACCAATACGAAACACAACTAATCATTAGGGACGCCAATGTTTATCTTTTGTGTGTAGAGATTAGAAATCTATTTTATTCAGCCAAAACTCTAACGTACTCAGCAGAAAATCACTGACATTTCAGTCATTAGAAAGCGACACCGAAAACTCAACAAGATCAGTATTATTGATAACTGTACAATCAGCTGATTCAAAAATAGTAAATAAGGTTTTTCAAATGATGATAAAACTAAATAAATAAAATCTCGAAACTATTTGTACATGTTTTTGCAAAAATGTCGCCACGTTCTGGATAGTTCAATAAATAATATGCCATTATTGCAGAAATTGCTGGTAGCGAAGAAAAATTAACAACTCCATTCCATTCCATCTCCATTCTTTTCACCATTCTTTCCTACATCGTCATCAAAATGAAAGGCCTGCTCGCTGAACCTCCACTAATTCTAATATTGTACAGTATCTCAGATCGTTCAGCACTCAAAACTGTTAGGTATTCCTGGTGTATCATTATTTTCATCGGAATTGAGTGTAATGTAGGAAGTCTAGTGTACAATTTATATATTTTATGCAGACACAGAGAACAAACCTAATAGGAAATTTGGTTATTCACTTCTACCTAATTCTACATAACGGATGAAAGAAATGTTGGGACATAATACGAGAAAATTGTATGGTCGAAATGGAAATACGTAAATTCAAAAACTTTTTTGCCTCGCCGCCGTAACTCACTCAATAAATTTATTCTCTATGCAAAGCTTGTTTATTATTATTTTTAATTCCGATTGTCATCATAAAGAATTTGGCATTCCAATCACAAAGGTGTACTTCCATATGAACATCTCCAAACGAAACTTGAACAAAGAAAGATATGCTCTCCGAATCAAAGACAAAACTTCAATTTTATTGAAAATTATCTTGGAGAGTTACATTTGAAGATGAATCAAGTGGTTTTCCGAACATCGATTTTTCGGAAAATAACAAGGGCAAAAATCTTCAACTAACTACAGATTCTGGGATGTGGTAATTGAAAAGTCAACTGGCGGTTCACGATCTCATGTTGAACCGGAGCTTCATCGCTCTCTCGTTACACCACTGAATAAAAAATAGCTAACCGGTCATTTCTTGGAACGTATTTAGCGTACTCAGTAAATACTCAATTTGTTCATTTCCAGCAGTTTTGATTATTCAGGTGTGGATTTATTTTTTTTTTATCTTTTGACAACACGAAAGGAAAACCTAGAATGTTCGAGGAACGTGTTTACCAGCGGTAGGATATTGTAATTTCTCTTGGAAGTCTGGAGGTAGTGAGCATCAGGAAAGACTATGCTAGGCGAAGAATTCCACAACTTTGCAGTTCTATTGATGAATGATGCTTGGTAGAGCGAAGTTAGGCAGGTCTCGAGTCTGACAATAGGAATATTAGGACTCATTCAAGAGCTCAGTAAATGTGATGAAAAATCTGTGGATTCTATATAGAATATAGTCTATATCAAATATAGCTCACTCAGATGAAAAAATACACTCGTGTTGATCGAATGATAGTTATTATACGATATATTATATATCATAGATTGAACTAGACGGTAATGAATGGAAGAATCAAATATTACTGAAAATATCATATCATATCCTTACTGAAAATGGACGAAATATGGCCGATTGGAGTAATATTAGGATCATAGAAAAAGAAAACAGCAACCAAAAACGAAAAATCAAAGAGTCTGCTTGCATTCTTCTGGGCGGACACAATAATATTGCTTCTTGTTCAGGTGATATAGATAGAACTTGGCTTCCACTTCTCAAAACTGAATATGAAAATGGCAAATTGAATATCAATTATTATTAAAAAAACACCTTGTAACCAGAATTTCTCCGTCTGCCAAATTGTCACTTTTCAGTGTCAAAACAACTCAACATTGAACAAAATTTTTCGAAGATAAAGTTTTATTTTTATTAAAATATATTAGTACATACAAATTTTGTGAAAAAACAAGGTGTCACTAAAAACTAGAGAATGTCTCTTTTAGGTATCTAAAGGTTCAATTTCAAGCTCAGTGCCATTTTGGGGCAGATCACAAATCTGTCCTTACTAAAAAAATTCAACGAAATAATTCTCAATAACATCTAATTGATTTTTTAGAAACGAGGAGAGAAAATCCCACACAAAAGCTGAAAAATAAAAAGTTTTGAATTCAACTTCCCTTTCTGTAATCAGAGCGAGGGTCAGAGAAAGAGTCATATGTGAATTTCATATTTTTTTAACCATAACCAATGACTTCTACAAGTAAATTTTATGTTTTCACTTACTGATTTTCACCATCGATGTTGCTAACATAAATGCTATGGCCTTGGGCCCAAATGAGCATATCGTTATCTGTATCGACTGCAATAGCAGTTATATTGCTAGCACGTTTTATTACCATTCGATGCGAACCGTCCAATCTTGTCCTTATCAATTGCGGCGTTTCGCCCACGTGAGTATAAAACAGGAACCTATAATTTCGAATGACATAATAAGAAAAATATTCAGAATAATGTGAGTAGATATGCTGACTAAATTACCATTGAGTAGTTTACAATTTTGATTGCACATACTGCGAATTCTCATATTTACCTTTTGGCGACATGTAGAGCTATGAGACGAGGCATTTCCCCGTCGTTTGTTTTGATTATTCCAAATGAATTTGAATTATCCAAATACGTAACATTAATAACATTTTTAGAGGCACAAGTCCAAAACAGTATTCTTCCTATACAATCAACAGCTAAATCATAAGGCAAGGATTCCTTATTGTTAATGACGATATTGTCGATTTTTTGTCTTTCAACGTCAAACTTCCGTTCGCTAGTTTCCGAGCGTTTTATGGAGTGCGATTTTCCATCAATCTAAAATGAAAGAATGTTGAAAAAATATGTTTACGAATCTATCAGCGTGACTCACCCAATACAAAAAGCTAGATTTCGGATCATAATCGATTGCTTTTATCGCTTTCAATCCGTGAATGGGTAAAACAGCTTCTGGGCAATCAGAAGTATCCGGTACTAGTCTTACCACCATATTCCTAAGACTATATATCATGAAACTACTTGGAGCTGAAACAAAGATCAATTTTTGTGCTAACGATACTCACAGATCAAGGATGTATCATTCGCCTGCTTATCTAGTTTTGAATAAGATAATTAGGGTCATATAACATCTTTTGACCCACAATAAAAAGGTAAAAAGATAAAATTTTGATGGGACACACTATTTTCCAGGAAAAATTGAAACTCCAGCGTTTATTTCGGTGTTTCTATTTTATTCTTATTATTTATTCTCTATTACCCTGGGCAATGAGAAAATGTATTTATCTTCTAGATTCATTTACGGCTTTTATCTAATGATAATCAGGTGTAACTACATTTATGTTACTAGTTACTAAAAAACATCAATGATGAAATCATGAACATGAATGGAAATTGAGATTAATTGGAACAGTATTCCCAAAATATTATCACGTAAGCATGCACGCAAGTTTTTCTGAAGATTTTCAATTCGGGCATTCAATTCTTCCACATTATTCACTGAAAATGAATTGACCTTCACTTTGTTTTGTCTACAAACGGTAAATGATAAGAGGCGGGTTGATATTAATTCTTCAACACGACTACACTACTACTCTTAACTGCGTTTTGAAGGCAGTAAACTAAACCTACCACATTTTTTAGTAGGCACCGCCAGCATTACTTTCTAACCAGTTAATTGTTTTCCATTCATATTTGTTAAGGATGTATTAGAGTACGACGACTCTTAATCACAAGAAATGACATTCCTGAAAGAATTTAAGTTTAAGAAATGATTTAAAATTAAGAAAGAGTAGAAGATATTTAATAAAAAACAATATTAAAATACTGAAAGAATCACTGGATACAGTTTTGTTTTTTTTATCGAAAAGAGAGCGTCTTATCGAAATTTGAAACATATACGTTTTTTGTAGTAATCTAGTTTGGTGAAGAAATCTGTTCACCCTGTACAGGGATTCTACTTACGTATACATTCATTATCGGAGGACAACTTGTAATGATTAGGGCAGGCACAAACGTATCCGACTTGATTCTCGGGAACATCCGCGGGCAGAGTGAGGCACAAATGGGAGCAGCCCCCGTTGCTCGTCGCGCATTGATTGGAGTTCCTCTGCTTTTGGTTGTAATAAACCGACAAGTCAGTGACACCGTCCATCCGGTGTACTTCGTGTCTGGTCGACTGGTCCGACTTGTTCGCTCTGAATATTTTGCCGGTTTTATTGTCGCTCCAGAAGACGTAGTCCTCGAACAGGGTGAGCCCAATCGGTTCGGAGTCGTCTTCGATAATGACGGTCACGTCGTGGCCGTTAAGGTCGGAGGATTTTACCTTCCCGGAACGGGTTTCCGTCCAATACAGTCTTTTTTTCTCGTAGTCCAGCGACAGACTAGTGGAGAGGTCTACCGTCGACACCAATAAGATTTGGTTCTTCCCGTCCATCGTCGCCTTCTTTATTGAACCCCACTCTGACCAATACATGTATCTGCAATATTTGATAACTTCTTCAATCAAAATTCAGGGGGTCATGGGAAAGGTTTGCAATAACTTCATAACTTGAGTTTTTTATCCTTTGATAAAATACTTTTATCCCGAACCGTTTAGAATAACTCATTAAAAAATCCTATAAGAGGGTGTAGCCCTCTTAGGGACCATTTGCTGACCTATATTTATATGATGTATTTTTTCCATTTCTGATCCTAGAATCCGCCGTAATTTCAACAAGAATAATACTGTATGGGAGAATTAGGAATAAAGCACCAAATTAAAAAAGGGACAGAAAACTAGAAACAAATGCGTGGTATGTACGTATGCGCCTGATAAAATACGTCATTTTCGCCTGCAGATACGGCATTTTGTGCTTAGAAATGGAATATTGAAATTGAAATTATCGAACAGAGCCATCAAACTAGACAATTGAATTCTTTGATAGCAAATATATTCAGGTCGAACATATGACTAATGTGGACACCACATTTTTGACTGGTAAATAGATAAAGAAATGTCACGATGCTGTATCCTCAGAAAACAAATGGAATCGATTCTTTTGAGAGAGGTATCATTTCACGGTTTCAACCAATTTTCTTCTCGTTCCATATCATATCATATCAATTCCATATCAGAGCAAGAAACATATATAGTTCCATTTGAAATTTTCGAAAAATTATGGAAAATTGTCTGTTTTTTCAAACGGTGCCAACTAGCGGCTACCACGGGATTTAAATCGACTCGATTCGTGATTTTTCTGGAAGAGCTGAAAAAAACGTTCACCAAACTGGAGTAATAAGAGTTTTTCATAGTGCTATTCATCCTCCCCTCCCTCTTTCATTTAAGGAGTGCAATTTTTTCCAGATCGAAATGATTGGAAATCATGTTGAGATCACGAAAAAAGTATTTTTGATATGTCTTGATATATCAAATTCTCATAAAAACCCGTTTATTAAACTGGTCAATGCAATTACGCCCTCTAGCGGCCGTCCTGGAAACTTGAAAATAATTTCCAGAGATGTCTCTTTCATCATAAATATTTTTTCCAAAACCCGTGCGGCAAATAATTTCCTAGATACAGCCGCCGTCCTTTTTCAGTTGTACACCCGGTACACACCTTTTGATTTTAGCACAGCTCTATACGTGTCATATGTCAATGAGAGTATAAAAACTCACCCAGCAACGGGATCTACGACGATACTTTGCGGCTTGTAGGTCTCGTCCCACAAAAGTGTTCTCCGACTTGTCCCCGTCAGTCTGGCGACTTCGATGCGATGAGCCACTGGGTCTGTCCAGTAGATGTTGAGGGCCAGCCAATCGATGGCGATGCCCTCGGGGCCAGACAGTCCCAGGTCGATCACTTTTTGGATGTCGGAGCCGTTCAAGAAAGCTCTGGTGATGGTGCGCAGCTTACTGTCGCTCCAATAAATTCGCATCGTGTTGGTGTCGTAATCGATGGAACTGCAAAGAAATTTGATCAAGGTCCGTAAATTGACACGGTCAGGGCATCGCGGCTCGAGTTCCTTACGTCAGGAGATCATCTCTTGCCGTTGATGACTGACTCATAGATTTTTTCCATAAGAACTCATAGACTGTTTCTTTAGAAAGTTTGATGTAATATTTTGGATGCTGTATGCTAAATTCCCAAAAATCAGCTTCCAAGGAATGAAACCTCTCCTAATCAAAATTTATGTACCAGAAATATACATGATACAGCCTACAAAAAATTCTTGATATATGGATTTCAATGAAAAATTTCAGGTTACCTAACACCTCAGTTTCATGGAGTCAATCAAGTTTTACACTGATATATGTTTATAGTTGTCATTTCATGTATTTCAACAAGATCATTATTATATTATAAAATGAGAAATTCATTTCATATGTACTACGGTTTGGAAATGCATAGTTTTCAAAATACTTTTTGAAAAAAAAATTGTTTTTTTTATGATTATCTCATATATCCTTTCACCGATTTTTTTCGAAAATTGGCATTGTTATTTTTTGTTATGAGGGGCTGATTTAGCCGTGACTGAATTTGAATTATGAAATCCAGTGGCGTCCCGGGAGCACCTTACCGAATATTATTGTCAATAAAATGTGCGCCACTAATTTTTTTGAATTTTTCATCTTCATATCCTATTGAACAACTGAAAATACAACATATTGGTCTGTTGAATTGTTTTGATATTTTGCTTCGTTTCCGTGGAAAGAAATAAATACAAATTTATTGTATAAAATTGTGCAAAAAAATCCTTCAAATACTGGGGTGAAAATAAATGCGTGATCCAAGTCCATAGACATAATAAGAATGAAGATTCATTTTCTTCAAATATTTCATAAATACATGAAAACTACGCCTTCCTGGACACAGATGCAAATAAAAAAATCATGTTATTTCATGTTAAATCACCCACAATTTTTTTCGCGTTCAATTTCCGGTCACCTCATTTGGTCTGGAATTTGTGTGCAAAAATTCAAGGGGATGATTCTTATTTGAATATTACAAAAAGTTCGTGTAACATTTTTTCGAAAACTAACTAATAAAGATGCCTTCAAAGTTGATATTTTGAAAATGAATATTCTTTCATTACTTTCTTCCTATGGAACTGATTTATTTCAAATATGACACACAAAGTACAAATGTTCCTTTCCGTCCTTGGTCTAAATTATACTTGAATCCCTCGAATCCAAATACCCTTTACTGCCCTTGGCCTTCAAAATAGGATCATAACTTATTCATTATAATTTTATTTCCAACTTTGAAGGAATAAAATTGAAGAGCACATGGAAATATTTGGAAAAGGTCATCCTTGTTTATTTTGGAAAAGGACATCTTTCCGAGAAAAACATTAAGAAAATCAACGAGTTCATTCAGTGCGAGATTATCACTCTGTTCCACTAATAACTTCCTCAGCAACAAATCAGTACATAATCTTTACAACACAGTTTCAAAATGATGTCCTTCCATTCCACGGCATAAATTTATCCTTCTTCGAAAATTCCAACGAACTCTGGCAAATATTCCCTCTTTTTGTTCGATTACCTCACACATATCAATAATTCTTTTCCTAAGCTCTTCATCATCATGCACAGAAGTCCTGTATACGAGAATTTTGAGATAACCCCCGAAGAAAAAGTCCATTGGGTTCAAATCAGGTGATCTAGAAGCCTACTGCACAAACATCTATCCATCTTTCAGGAAAAGTTTCATTGAGATAATCTCTTACACCAACTGCATAATGCGGCGGCGCACCGTCATGGAGCAGCCACATCTAATTTCTTACTCGAAGGGGTACGTCCTCCAAAAGA
Source organism: Gastrophysa polygoni (assembly GCA_963576655.1). NCBI lineage: Eukaryota > Metazoa > Arthropoda > Insecta > Coleoptera > Chrysomelidae > Gastrophysa > Gastrophysa polygoni. Next base: position 16,853,432 of record OY755083.1, on the reverse strand, counting down.
ATGGGCAACTGATTTTTCTAAAAATCTAAACTTCACCATTCAGTCTTTGTGGAAAAAAATGTGGCCCTATCAAGTGCTATGATCCCCGCCCAGACATCAACACCAAACTCATTTTGATACCCGCCTTCTACTTCCAAGTGAGGATTGTAATCACACCAGTAATGTTCATTATGGATACTGAATAAGCCATCATGTCCAAAGGCAGCTTCGTCCGTAAAAAGAATAGAAAATATCAGATTTTGATCTTTGTTGAATTTTGTTTGCGTAGTAACACTGAATTTGTATCTTAGCGACATAGTGTATGTTTCCATAGAATTGAGTAATTGACATAATGATAATTGCATGTTATTTCATGTCGCATCGATACGAAAATATAGAAGACAAGCTGTGTAAAAAATCTCGTCTATCGAAGCTATTCACGTCCCTAAAAGGGTGGTCCTTCAGCTAAGAACACGAATCGTACATTGACGACATCACGAATCGTACATTGACATCACGAAGCGTACAGAGATTTCTCATGGTATTTCAGAAATTCAGACGAGCAACAGGGCCCTCAGGAGACAGGGCTTGAACTTTTTGATAATGGAAGGGATAAAAGAGTTGCTCTTTCAAAATTTCATGTACCGAGCTCTTCGGAATATCTTCCTGAATAGCAATTGATGTCACGCTTACGTTGGGATTATTCTCGATTGAATTCAATACCCGTTCTTTTGCTTCTCCAGTTCTAGTTCTCCAGTTCTCAGTTATGGCTAAATTAGCCCCTCATAACAAAAAATGACAATGCCAAATTTCAAGAAAATAGCTGAAAGGGTATTTGAGATGATCATAAAAAACCGTTTTTTTTTCAAAGTTTAACACAGTGTATGTTGGAAACTAAGCATTTTCGGACCGTAGTACATACAGGGTAACTCACGGTCGATGGTACTTTAGACGTTTATGGAGAACGCAGGATTTTTCTGAAAATTTCGCATCTTACATTTTATCACCTGTTCTATCGATCTAAAATATTTTCGAAATTGATACGTTGCCGTTTCTATCAAAAAGTCCTAGCAACTTCATTTTTTCAAATGGAACACCCCGTGTATTAACAAATTTTTAGAATTGCCTTTTTATTACAATACTCTTTTGTTAATAAATCCCTATACCTATCTCTATCGGTTTTCAAGATAAAAAATAATTCGTGTCAAATATGATCCAAAACATATCCCTAATTGAACTTATGTAAATCAGGGCTCTCGAATCATGAAGAGTTGATATTTTAGTGGTGGTTTGGACAGGCTTGATGTATTCAATTTACACCGAGAAGTCACCTCTATATCATACAGGGCGTGCTGAAATTATTATTATTATATCCGTTGTTCATACAAGTGGTCAAAAATTCATTTTTTCAAATGGTACCCACTGTTTTTTACTCAATAAATTGAAAGACGGATAAAAATGCTACAAGATGACATAGCATGTCCTTATACCCATGATACTATAACTGAGAAGGTAAACCCACGCGCATGTTTTATTTCTATCTCTCTTGCACAGTATACGTCACTCCGTGACAAATTTCTGTTGGCGCTTCGAGGTTAAGCGAACATTTCAGTGCGTTTATCGTTTTAAATTGTGTTTTTCAGTAGTGTCGGTTCGAATAATTTTGCTTACTTCATTTATATTCCATTCTAAGAAACTATGGTTCATTGTGCTGTGGTGGGTTGTTCCAGTAACAATAATAAAAGATGTAAAACTGCATCGACATGTCATTACTTCACTTTTCCTTCATCGAAGGAAACTTGCAGTTTGTGGGTGAAGAATTGCTTTCAGAAGAACAGGTTCAATGTAAAAACAGCTAGAATATAAACGAAGCATTTCTCAGACGACGACTATAGATTGCAAGAAAAACTGTTAGAATTACCTATTCAGAAATGGAAATTGAAAGATGATGCCATACCTTCCCCAAACATTCCAATACCATCAATCAAATTTTGAATTCATTACCTTAGATTTTTTGGGATTTTCTCTCTCATTTCAATGACTATTAGCAAAGAAATTCTCTTATAGGTATCGTAAGTGATCCAAAATTGTTTTATTTTAAATGCATTGACATCTTGGAGCAGATCACTGATCTGTCTTCAGTACAAATAGGTATATTGAAATATTCATCATATTTCCTATATTTATTTTTAGAAACGAAAAAAAATCTAGAGAAATGAACATATCACACCTCGATTAACCTACACACAGTATTTTTTTCAATTTATTCAATTCGATTTATCCAATTAGATTCAATTTCTTTTATGGTATCTATCTGAAATGTAATTTGTTGAAAAATTTTAAACCCATCATTCCTTATTAGATGCGTTATGTCTATTCGTACAAATGTATTTTTACCTTCATAGTTTGATGATTATTTTGTGAATTATCTAAATACTTGAAAATAATTGCACTGATTATGATGGTGTAACAACAGTGTTTCAATTTCCAATAAAAATATTTATATTAAATACAACTTTATCTACTTGTGTTTTATTAAACTCATGCACCAAATGTTCATAATTGTGGCCAATATAATTACCACCCTTGTAAATGCACTTTATGTATTCACTTCACTTGAAATGATTCATGAAAGTCAGTTGCGAAATATATATTTATCAACTAGTGGATATTTCATTATTATTATTTATTTCTGAATAAATGCTCACGAATGAAACAATTATTCACATACAAAAATAGTTCTAAATAATCTTTCTGTTTTGAAGAACGTCATGAATGTTACTCCTACAATACCTATGAATGAATTATTTGAAATTCAGAAGATATCCAGGGGAATAACTCATTTTGTTGTGTTCATTTTTATCATTTTATGTATTTCGATGATTGGAATTATAATTCCACTAACATTAAAACTCCAAAAACATTGTTATTCGATAATTCGTCTGATCAAATATATGAAAACCCGTGTTATTCCGATTGCCGCCAATCGTATTTGTCACGTAGTGACGTCATGCGCAAAGCGGTTCAAAACTAGAACCTCGAGTGATCATATCTCTCCTCGTTATAGTATCATGCTTATACCTAAATCATCAAGTTTTCTTAATAAAGCCGCTTTTTGTGAAAAATATAATTTTATGCAAAAGTTAATTTTGGATAGCCATGGAAATATCAAACTCATGACAGTTCGGTGACATTAATGAGTAATTCAGTAATTGTTATTGACATTGTTTCAAAAAATCTCCCAGAATGAACGCGAATATCGATTATTCATACGAAGTTCTTATGAAGTTATTTATTATACACGGACGATGTGATCAAATCATTACCAGAACTTGCAGAAAATTCAACCAAATGTATCCTGAATTGACACCAATGAACAAGAGGTAGTTTGTATCATCAAGTTTCCTCATAGCTATTTCCAACTGTTTTTTAGAAGCACAGGAATGATACTTCCTAAATACACATTACCAATTGATCTATTGTATAAACGGAGTCCAACATAGTACGACCACTAACATCAATTTCGAAGTTGAAAAAGTTGATTCTTTCAAATGCGATTCCCTGTATTTATTGGATGGTCGGATGCAAAATTTTTGTCTGTTCAGAGAAACCACATCAAAATAGAAAATATGGATTAACAAGAGGAGCGTTGGATACAGGTATAGGGAAAGTTATAGCGAATCGATGCAGAATCAAATTATCCATCCGTCAATCCAATTGATAGAGGATGTCACATTTCAGTTTCCACAATAAATAACAATAAATAGATGATCAAAGTTTGGATACACTGTATGCGACAAATCAATTCGTAATGTGGACTCCCAGAAGTATCATTCCTGTGCTTTCGTCTACCCCAGAAGCGCCAATAATGGAATAATATACCGGGCGTTTCATTAGGAATAATGAAGTTGATGGTGACATCCAGTATAACCATGAGTGGTATGACCTTGAGAATATTTCAAAATGGAAGAGGATGTTGGATAGCCTGACTTCTTCTAAGTTGACTGATGGACCTGAAAGAAATCTGCGTTTTTCAACAGGAACAACTTGCAATTCCATTTCGGACAATAACATGATGATGGAAGAATTATGCAGTCAACTTCTTTTTATCAACTTGTTAATGGAACGCATCATTTGAAGTTCGAAATTCACTAGTCTATCCAAAATTTCTATTCTGAACCTCACGAAAAATTTCGAATCTTGAGATGGATTCATTTACATACCTATAATTCATTTACAGAAGTTAAATTGTTATGTCGATGATTAAAAAAATTATTTTGTACTCACGGAAGTCGAAATTTGTTTGGAAGCTTTAGAGAATATTTTTTTTCTTATCCTGTTTCATCAAAGTAACTGAAACAAACTCAGATATGATATTTCTTCCCAAATACATAATTGCCATAATTAACCTCATCGAAATTTCTATTCAAATAGCTGGAAAGTTGTTAATCGGAAATGTGGTCATTCAACAGATTTTAGTGAGGATACAAAAAGCACACATTCAAAATGTCTTTGATTTCGACCGATTCAGAGCATTGTAGGCTGCTCACAAAAATATTAATTTTATGCCACTATTACAGCCGGTAAAAGTATTATCTTTCATAAGGTTATTTGGCGCAATTTGGAGAGCCTGGATTTCACCAGTTTTAGGTTGGGTAAGTCCGTTAGGCCTCAATATATTTATTTTTCCAATGAAATAAAGCTCCACGCATCCCTCATCCGTCAAAAACCGTAAAAAAAGTGTCACGCATCCTTGAAAAATGTGAAAATCGAACAAAATGTGTCTAACACGAGATAAAGAATAACACAAACGTTGAAATACGTCAAAAAAACGTTGTAAAAAGTTGAAACCGCCATGAAACGCGATAAAGTGAGATAAAAACATCAGAATATATTTTTGATGTCTCTCAACGTTAGATCAAGGTTTTTGACGTTTTTCAAATTTTGTTCCGCTTTATCACATGCTTGACGGATATTTGACCTGTTTTCACACTTTTTCGCGATTTTTGACGGATGCGTGACATTTTAATACATTTTTGGACAGAAGCTGCACTTTTGACACGAAGGATTCACGCCTTTCTGATAATAGACTAACACGATCTATAATCATTTAGATGAGATTCTAATAGGTTGCATCTGCTCACGTTAACATGTGAATTACCATTGGTGACAAAAAAATTACTTCGCAGGTACTTGAATTTTACCATGATGATTACGATGGGAAAAACGATGAGACTGAGGGGAACGGACATATTCTATCTATTTAAATAGTTTGAGACAAATCACGTTCAGAATTTGAGAAAAATGGAATTTCTGAAACAACCAAAAACCAATGAGTCTGGTCGGAGATCTTGGAAGCAACTGGAGAAAATTCAAAAGTAGCTTTGAGTTATATTCTGCAGCTACTAGCTGTAAGGAGAAACCACAAGATGTGCAAGTAGCAGTTTTATTATATTGCATCGGGGAAGAAGTATGTGAAATAATTGAGACGTTAGAATTGTCTGTTAATGACAAGAAGAGTGTGACAACACAAAATCAGATGAATATTTTTCACCGAGACGTAATTCTAGTGTAGAAGCTCACGAATTCAATACTAGAGCGCAGCTCCCTGGTGAGTTGTTCGATAATTTACTAGCAGATATGAGAAAATCAGCGAATAATTGTGACATCGGCAATCTCAGAGATAAGCTTATAAAAGTTAAAATCGTAAGCAGAGTCAAGGACAATAAAGTGATGGATCGTCTTTTGAGAGAACCATCTTTGAATTTAACAGCAACAATTAATATTTGCCGGTATGGTAATGAACTAACAGAACAATATATCTATATCTTGGTCTTCTATTACCACTTTTGGAACTTTCATTCTTTTTCCCATTATCATCGATTATAATTTTTGTATCAATCGATGTGGTCGATGTGGATTTTATCATGAATATAACAACAATAATTTAATAAATTCAACTAATATAATTGAACATAATCTTCGAGATGAGTGGATTTGAAATTATATTATGATAGGAATGCTGTAGATTCACCAGTTTTCGAGAGTGAAAGCTTCAGTGATGGTTCAGTTTGATAAAGTATGGGAACCAACTAAAATAATTGAGATTGATGACTCGAGGCCAATATCATATGTTATGAGATTGATGAAAAATAATAAATTCCAACTAAAATGATAGCTACTATCCAATTTTTGATCAGAGCTCATGTCCTAATAGTCAAGTTAATGATGAGGTCGTGAGTTGTGAACATAGTGAGGAGAATGTGATGGATGATACAGAAATTATAATCGATGATAATGGGAAAAAGAATGGAAGTATAGAGAGTGGAAATAGAAGAGCAAGATATAGAGAAACTAAAGTGATTAGAAAACCCACATATCTCAAAGATTATGTTCAATAATATCTTGAAAGGGGGAGATGTAATAGTTGAAATATACTTTGTATATTAAAACTCTATGATACCAATCAAGGGAGTTGATTAAAAGAATGAGGTGCTTTTGTTATACAATTTGAGAATTGAGAATATAGAATCTTGGAGTTATAATAAGATATATTATTTAATTATAACATATTCAGCATCTTCTGTTAGATTACAGGCCGCCACTAATTATTACACTCACCTGGCCTGTTTGATTCCAGATATCGGGATGGTAACTTCGTTATTCTCATTTTCAACGCTTATCCTTCCAATACTGCCTTTTTTTGCATATAGCAAAAACGCTTTTGGTTTGAAACAAGTTTGCCCGTCTATAGCCAACTCGTAGTCGATCTGACAGGCGCACACTCTCGTTCGATCGTGCCTGTAGAAACACAATTGCGAGCAGTTCCCGTTATTGTCTTTACACAGATTCCATCCTTCGGGCTCGCCCGTTTCGATTGCTTTGAGACCCATAACGTTTTCCATTTTTTGGTCGACCAGTATCTCTCTATCAGCTCCTGTGAACGAATTCAATCAATAATTTAGTCACTGTAAAATGTATAAATTTCTCTCTCCACATTCCGAAAGTTGGTCAATCAATTAATTTCGAATATTTCACTGAACAAATTTTTCAAAACAATGTATTCATCTATTAATTCATTTTACAATTCCGCCATCTCAACACAACAGATATGAGATGTTAAGTACTGGTCCAACAGAGAAAATATAAAAAGGTGAATCATAAGAGTGGGAATATGTTACACATAGTAGTTATCACTAAATGAAAAGTTTGTAGTGGCAACAAGTGACGCAACAAGATATTATTGTGAGGTTAGGTTAGGTTAGGTTAAATGTGAGTGGGTCCAGGTCAGGCCCTCAGCCGCGGCCACCGGCCTATTGTGGCTCACCCTACGGTTATATTTCTCCTTGTATATCCAACTACTTAACGAAGTTAAGGAATGCATTGGGAGAGCAATTTACCAGGTTTTCTGTCCTTACTATTGTATAGCCGAATATTGAAAATCTAGTTCTGTGAGGTAGTATCCATACCTACAATATGACAGTGATACAATATTATGATATAATCGAGTGAGCACGAGACGGTAGATAAAATATATTGATGCGTGAAAAATCAAGATGGCCAAAAAACTCATGGTACAACTTTTGCAATCTGGTGCAGAAGTGAGAAGATCTAGTAGTATACTGCCTAGCATGTGAATTCAACCTACTAAAAATGTATAAGGAGTTGACTCTATTGTTCACTTTATATAACAACAGATTCCGAAACATTGTTTGCATCCATGCAACATATGTTGCCAGTAACACTAGATATATACAATAAACAATGAGTAAACACATCATCGCTACACTTATCATGACATCATTATGACGCTCACATAATTGAATTTCCTGCGGTTTGAAATAATACCAATTATGTCTTCAAACACACGAACAAATTAATTATCAACTAATGAGGATTCAATTGAGCCTAAGTGGTATATCGGTGTGCTCAAATGAAGAATATTTAGGCAAATATGACCCATTGAGAATTCAACGCAAAGCTGGGAACATTGAGTTACCAATTCCATTATCGGCCCTAGTAAGAGATTCAGTAATTCATGAAGGGTGTAGGATGCTCTATCATCTGCCAAAAGACATCAAAGAAGTGAGATCTCATAAAAAAATTCAGACATAAAAGCATTCTAGTTGGATAAACCTTATTATAGTTTACAAAATTTTTTCAATGATACATATAAACTTTTTTTTATGTTTGTAATCTTGTGTCCAAGATAAGGATACAGAGCATGGGGATCTAGGAAACGATGGGATACAAATTTGGTTACATGGGAAAAAAGTTGCGCATTCAGAGGGCCATCCCAACAGCCTTTGAAAAATTTCAAAATCATTTATAGTTCGTTCTGACGTTTCATATTCTTGAAACCGTCGAACAAGATCAAAAATTGTTGAACCTCTGAAGTTTCCTATTATATTCCAACACCTTCCGTCTTTCCCAAAATTCCACCGCTGGCTAACACGATATTCCTCGAACATTAGAGGTTTTCCTTTCGTGTTATCAACAAATAAAAAAAAAAAGATGGACGGACACACCAGTTTCTTTGTGCACGCGCTCGACAGCCCGCCGCTGCCAGTCCGTCCAATAGACGTAGTCGCCCATGAGGCTGAAGCCGAAGACGTGCGGCACCTCGCTGGCCAGCTCACGCCTGTCCTTGCCGTCCATGTCGGCGTACTCGATCTTGTCCGACTTGGCGTCGCCCCAGTAGATCTTTCCAGCGGCCGGGTCCAGCGTGATGCCGTTCGGCCATTCGAGCTGCTCGGTCACGATAGCGACGCGCTCGGTGCCGTCGAGGTTCGAGCGCTCCACCTTCGGCTCCTTTTCGTTCCAGTCGGACCAAAAAAGCCAGCCGAGCTCTGGCGCCACAGCGATTCCTAAAAATGTGCAAAAATGAATAGGTGCTATTCATAAGTGATTTTTTGGGGTAGTGTATTAGGGCCTTTACTTTTTTTAATTCATACATGCTGTTCCCGAATATCACGTACATACGGAAAAGGGTGATTTTTTGGCTTATCAAATGTCTAAATATTCTAATGAACAAAGGTCCGCAAACGCTTCGTTGCCGATCTACTAAGTGCCGAGATTTCCAGATAGTTTTTTTTTCATAGCTCCTGCAGTTTTTGTGATACTTAGCTCGAATTTGGAATGTAGAATACACTGTAGGGCTCATATCATTGAGCATGCGGAATGGTTGAGAGAATGGCGATGGCGATGCATCGCTGATGGATTTCAATACAGAATGAGTTTTCTGTTTGATTTAAAATGGATTTAGATTTGAAGATGGAGTGATTAGATTTTTTTCTTAGCTGTTGACAACAGGAAAGGGAAACCTATAATGTTCGAGGAAAATCGTGTTAGCCAGCGGTGGAATTTTGGTAGTGTTGGAATTTTTCTTGAAAATTTGGAGGTTTAAGCAACAGGAAAGACTTCACTAGGCAAAGATTTCCACGACTTTGCCGTTCTATTGAATAATGATGCTTGGTATAGCGATGTTTGACAGGTCTCGAGCCTGACAGTGTAGGGATGACCAGCCTGAGATCGTTCGGTTTGTCTACTAGGAATCGCACTTGGTGGCATAATGGATGATATTTCCATTGAGCACCGACCGTGGAAATATCTATAAAAAAAGGCAGAAATCGCCGACCTTTCTACGATGTTCTAGAGAGGTCAATGATTTGGTGAGTGTTGTATCATCGACTAGGTGAATAGCTCTCTTCTGGTTTGAATCTAAGAGCTTCAGCATATGTTTGGGGGCTAAGCTTCAAACATGTGGACAGTACTCCAGGACAGGTCGAATTTGTGCTTTGTAGATCATAGTGAATAGATTAGAAGATTATTTCACAATCAACAAAGGATATATTTTAATAGCTGATATAATTGTAGATTTATTGGGTAATGGCTTCCACAGCAAAAAAAATTGAAATAAATGAAAATAAATCAAAAATTGTGAGTACAATTGTGAGTATCTAGGGTCTATTCTAGATATCACAATTTCGTTGAATGATACGCTGACTATGTGATGAGCAAGATGTTGAAGTGACTGTTTTTTATAGTCTCATCTGCATCATCCATGCATGCCATAATAACGTGATATCATTGCATAATATAACCTCATTTGCGGTACGCTCTTATATCTCTTGTCTGTTTATTGTACAATTTTAACTTGCTACAAACATTCAAATATGTAACGTAGTTCAATAAACTTTATTTCACTTTACTTAACTCATGAATCAGAACGAAAATTGCAGAATCGTGGAATGCTATGCTAATAATAATATTATGTTAATAATACTATACTGACTAAACGCTCAGCTGATTAAGGTGACTTACGGTTTCTCAAAGACTCTTCTCTCTATGATATTCATATTTGAAATAATAAATCGATTGCAACCAACATGATTAGATATCCTTTTAATCTCAAGTACATCAGTACATCATAATAACAGATCGAACACTAATTTCCATCCTGGAGACAAAATTCATGAAACAGAATGAACTCATTATTTTTCAAGAATCAGAATAATTTTAATAAATTCCTATCTATTTATATTCAAAATATATGAATATCATTGTGAGTAGAATAAATCTTTGTTAGAACCTCCGAACAACAAACCCACTAGAAGGATCACAAAACAAATATTCTGATGCTGACATGAATTCCCAGAATTATCATAATATTAGTACCCAATCGTCGCCAGTGTTGTCATATCCAATCATCAAAAAGTGATGAATAGTCCAAAATATTTAAAGTCCTTCATGAATTCATGAGTTCAATGCACAAATATAATAATAAATTTGGGTCATGACGAATATGAATCAGTTCTGATCAATACAAGATTGCTACATTATTCTGAGACGTAGCAATTTTACTTTCTTGGGGGCTCGAGGACCAGCATGGGTATATCGTGAATACTTTTTGCTCAACGTTGCAACAGCGCAATTTGATATTGACAGTCGACGGCGATTATTGCTTTGTTTGGTATCTGTCATTAGTTACGTTTTGATTTATCGATATTATTCAACTTGTGTTCAGTTTTGTGTACTCAGAATTCATCAGAAACTCAGTTTATTTCCTGTTTTGGTGATTTGATATAATGGTGAGACGTTGTGAGGTGTGTTAAAGATAATTTGAACCGGCGATCAAAACACGTCATTTCATAGGTGAGTTACCATTGTCGTATCATTCGAGATTTTGAAGCATTTTCCCAAATGGAATGGATAAAAATGAATTTAAATTGAATTGATTAGATTATATTGATTATACCCATAGGTCAGCTGCGACAAAATCTTGTGGTAATATATGTGGCAGTGATGAATGGTTCCTTATTTGTAGTCAAAATATGCGAAGCTGCTGAAAAATCACGGAGTATAATGATGAACTCAATTAATATTTTTGATAAAAAATATAGGGATATTTCTATACTTCTTTTACACACAACAATGAGAAATTTACCGTTGACTGTTTTTGGAACTAGTTTAACTAATTTGGAGAAATGTTTCACTGTAAGACTCCATCATGAGGCAAATAAATTGAAAGATTCAACGGAAGTAAGATTAAGAAGTATGTTAACAAAAACAATCCTATTCAAAAATCAATAAATTATTTGTGTGATTATCCATGGTTGTTTTTCATTTCAGTCCTGTTTTAAATAAGAAACACTGCTATTTGCTACATCTTCACATGATTCATGATTTTATTGTTGATATAACATTTCGTCATAATACTTGTCAACACATATTCATTATCGATTCTCATCTATCTACATGAAATGAAATAATCAGACATCAATTTTTTTGCGTCAAAATATATGAATTCTGCTCAAGATGAAAACTCCTTCATTTTTGACGATATCGTGAAATGATATAAGCAAGTTTCATCTTCAGATTTGAAAATTACATTCAAATATGCAATCATATCTATTTGCCTTGAAAACGAGTTTTTCACTTTTTTGAAAATTATTTCCACTAGTAGGTACTGAACTTTGAAATCGTAAATATACTTACATGCACTGTCACTGATCGCCAAAGATATAAATGTTCATTATTGAAATTGAACGTTATTTATGATAAAGTATAAGTAGACAATTGTATACTGAATAGTAAGTATATTGTTTCATATGGCGTTAGGAATTAAACTTTTATTGTGACGTAGTCATAATAAGTTTATTGATCACAAGCAAGTTACAAAAATCACCATAGGATTATATGTATTCGAATTTCTCGTTACGTTGTGAAGGAAGTATAAAGATGTTCATTTTCCCACCAAGAAATGCTAAAAAGTACCACTGAAATTGTTACGGATTTTCAATTTGGTTTCATCATGAATTAATAATAAATTCGACCCCCTCTGACAACACGGCACTGGTGCTGGGAGAATCAGGTTCTGCTATCCTTGTTCAGACAAAGATAGATACTATAGATGTTGCTTCCAAACAAACTGTATTGCCAGGGGTGTGGATTACTTATCTAGTCTGTTCAATGATCGAAGGTTAGAACGTAGGTGTAAATGTTCTCGTGTCCATGTTTCATCAATAATTATTTGCAACGCACCCTAATATCAGGAGTATCGCTGAATAAATAATATACGGTTTAGATGAAACGCCGACTTGCACGAATATGTTGGATACGTACGGTCAAAATTATGGTCGAGTTGAGATTATAGAGCGCGTGAACTGTTATCGATTGAGCTTATGTTGATGACATAAACACGTAATATTTGAATTTTTTTCCCACTACAGTCCCTTCATTCTGATAATTTTAAATAAAATGATGGAGAATTGAGAAGAACGGCAAAAAGTTGCACCATAATGCAACAAAACGACACCTTTCAGAACCAGAGCAAGATTGTTATCAAAAAAACATACCTATTGTTTCAACATTGATTTGAAAAAAGCAATTCTATCCACCTGGACGATGTACATTTGTGAATACAATACATGGATGTTGTTAGAGAGACTTAATTTTCTTGTCATTCATATACCACTGAAATAATCGTTACAAAAATAGATGTATACAGGGTGTCCCAACGAAAACTTTCCACACGGATTTACTGGGGAACTTGGGTCGAGTGATACATCATCTGAAAGCTCTCTTCATTCTCTATCCAAACGTTTATTATTTTTTCAAAATCGAATGACTGGTACTTAAGATTAGTGTGGTAATAGGTTTAATTTAAATAATCAATATCGTACCTGTTCTTATCGAAATTCAATTTATTAATTGCTCGAAATGAGCCCCTCCTACCTCCATACAATGATAAAGTCTACTTTCGAAATTATCACGAACGTTTTCCAATACTTCTGGAGTTATGCTGCCGCACTCGTTTACAATTCGACCACGTATGTCCTCTAGTGACTCTGGCGGAGTGGCAAAAACTTTCCTTTTGAGATGCCCCCATAAAAAATAATCCAACGGGTTGAGGTCTGGTGATCTAGCTGGCCACTCAATTGGTCCTCGTCGCCCTATCCAATGATTGGTATTTCGTTCATCCAGAAAGTTTCTAACCGCTACTGCATAGTGAGGTGGTGCTCCATCTTGTTGAAAATGGAGGTTGTCTGCCGAATAATCTCCATCGTTTTCGATAATATCCGTTATCATGGGATCGATGGCATTCTCAAGAAGATGTAAATACATTTGTCCATTCAAATTATCATTTATAAAAAGTGGTCCAATAATATTTTTGCCAAAAATACCACACCAAACATTCAACTTCTGCGGCGTTTGTGTGTGGACCTCACGTATTAACCTGGGATTGGTATTTGTTTTCGTTTTTCGTGGGGTGACTGGGTTCCCTGACCAGGTGGGATGTTGCCATTGTCTATCTGTCCACTCATTGAGTCTTAAAATAGTTAATAAATTGAATTTGAATAAGAACAGGTAAGATATTGACTAATTACATTGAACCTGTTAACAACACTAATTTCAATTACCATTCATTCGATTTAGAAAAAATTATACACGTTTGGATAGAGAATAAAGAGAGCTTTCAGATGATGTATCACTCGACCCACGTTCCCTATGATGATATCTAACATGTGTCCCCCTAGAAATTAAAATTGACCTGTTTTAGCGTTTCCAAAAATAATTTGTCATTTCCCAGTAAATCCGAGTGGAAAGTTTTCGTTGGGACACCCGGTATGTTAAAAAGAATGACAATAAATCATTAACTCACCCCTAGGATCAGGAAGTTTGTCCATGATGATTACTCTGCGGAAACCTCCATCTAATCTAGAAACCTCTATCCTATTTGTTCCTGTGTCAGTCCAGTAAATATTACGTGCCAGCCAATCTAGAGCAATACCCTCTGGGTTCAGCAGATCAGTGGTGATAATATCTTGTTTATCAGTTCCATCTAATCTCGCCCTCTGAATTTTCTCCACCTGACGAAATAATAATAAACTAAATTTTTCGAAATAATATTCGAAATGATACTACTTATTGAATGAATAATATTGTACTACAGTCAGACTTTGTATTATTTCAATAATATAAAATATTTTCAGTTTCTTGACTTTTTATTATTTCACATGACATTGAACGTCACCTATTTTTCTATTCGCATTTTATCGCTATTATAACTAAGTATACAAAATATCTCAAGCAATTTATCTCTCACATTTTCTCCCCCCTGAATACAGAATGTAGCGACATAGAACCTATCAACAAGAGAGAGATGTTGTTTATTTCACTTCCTGGACTATAAGAAAATATGTTGAGTCGCCAGATTTTGATAGAAGTAGTCATGTTGTTAATTTTGTCTGTCTGAATAATTATACAGTTCAATTCATTCTTGCAGTTATTCTGTGGCACTGAATCTATTAAATCCAGTTATTCCAAACACCAGTCATTGCATCCCGTAAGAACCCTAGACAAGAACTATTTCAGAATTTTCCAAAATTACAATGCGATTCAAAACTCCATATGGCGAATGGATCCCATCCATGCCAAACAACATGTACTAACTGACCGCCTGAATGTCAATTCTTGACATATCATCACCTTAACAACTAACAATCAATATTTCCTCGACCATTCTCATTCTATCCTGGTGATAATGTATTTAATAATAATAATGATATCAATAATACTAATAATGACATTCATGAATAAATGTGTTACCTCCTCATCAGACCAGTAAATGAACTTCTCCACAGGATCGAAATCGACAGCAGCCGCATATTCGACATTCCCTAATGGCAGTGCTTTCCAAGTGTACTCCGGGGAATCCAGGTAAATGAGGCATATTTCCGTTCGTTTAGCCAGAATCAGCATCTCCTGCGGCTCGTCAAAACAAGTCGCGTTGTCGATCAATTTTATACCGCTGGGGCAGGCGCACGCAAAACCCGAGGGGCTCTGTGATATGAGGCACAGGTGGGAGCAGCCCCCATTGTGCGTCTGACATGGGTGGGACAGCGGCACTGGCTGCTGAGATTTGTCCCACACCCGAATTCCCGTGGGATGGGTGCTGGTGAGGAAATCGATGGGTGTTTTGTGGTCCTTTTGATCGGCTCTGATACTGTCATAGACGTATATACCACTGAAATAATCGTAACAGAAATGGATGTATACAGGCTGATAAACTGTGATTCCACATTAAACGTTTCTAGTGAACCAGACAACAGATCACTTTAAAAATTTGATAGAGAGCATATTCAAACATACTCTACTCAACTAAAATATTATAAAAAAATATAGAATATTTTCAAATGTGTACACATTGTTTGTACAAAAAACTTCCGAACGAAAAGAGCTGGCACCGTTTTCTTTTTATTGAGTTTTCTCAGTCGGTCACTGTGTCTGAGTGAAGAATCCATAGTTACATTTTAGATTTTGAGTAATTGTCAGATGTCAAGTTTAATTTCGAAATATTGCCATTAACTAATATTGCTATGCTGCTATTGCGATATTTTGATATTTTGGTGGGGTTTTCAGAAATTAAAAGGATGTTTTGGAATTTCTCGACAGGCTACTTGGATACCAGAGCAGTGCATTGAGTGTGATAGGCCAACATCCCAAAATTTTCTCCAACTTCATCAACTGTCATGCTTTGTTGTGTTCTGCAAGAATATCATATTATTTTTGTTTTCAAAGTAACTGAAACCAGTCCCTCCTAGCCCCACTAGCTTTGCTGTCATTCCTAAGTCTGATGAAGGGAAATATCATACACAGGATACTCCCCGCGGTATGTAATCATAGCTAGGATAATGGTTGACGCCATTGAAACATTGCTACATAACTAGAAGATATAACTTTTCCCATTTCTCATTTGATTAAACATCATTTACACTTAATTTGGTGGAGTTAGCACATAAAAGATAGGACACAATCTGTTCATGTTGATTATTGTGAACCCTCTGTAAACGAGAGAAAAAATGAGTCTATAGATCCGACAGATCAAGAAGCTTTGACACTAAATCACTGGTTGCTGGCAACCAGCAGTGGCGAATAACCTCCTGGGCATTTCGACGGAAAATTCATGAGGACTGAACGGTGCAAAACTCAACAACTGGCAGACACCTTCTGGAAAAGGTGGGTCAAGGAATATTTGCTCTCCTTGACAAAGCGTGATAAGTGGACACGTGATATTGTAACTCGTATAGCTAAAAATGATATCGTTGTCATTGTGGACGAAACTGCTCCCCGAAACCTATGGAGAATGAGAAAAGTTGAGAACATTATCCTCGGTCCTGGTGATGGTAGAGTCAGAGTAGCTGATGTGAAGACACAGCATGGTATGTTTCGAAGGCCTGTGTCAAAATTATGTTGAATATCACAGGAACAGTGAAGAACTGTTTCAGAACGTTTTTCACTAGAGGGGAGAATGTTGATGTTTGATTATTGTGAACCCTCTAGTTTCATCAGATTCAACGGTAGATCACATATTTCAGTCCACTGAATCTATTTCAGTTTCAGAGAATTATCCTGAAGTCACTAGTTCAGAAGATGGACCTGAAGTCACTTCAATTAACAGTTATAATGATTGTACTGTGTCTGAGTGAAGAATTCATAGTTACATTTTAGATTTTGAGTAATTGTCAGATGTCAAGTTTAATTTCGAAATATTGCCATTAACGAATATTGCTATGCTGCTATTGCGACATTTTGATATTTTGGTGGGGTTTTCAGAAATTAAAATGATGTTTTGGAATTTCTCGACAGGCTACTTGGATACCAGAGCAGTGCATTGAGTGTGATAGGCCAACATCCCAAAATTTTCTCCAACTTCATCAACTGTCATGCTTTGTTGTGTTCTGCAAGAATATCATATTATTTTTGTTTTCAAAGTAACTGAAACCAGTCCCTCCTAGCCCCACTAGCTTTGCTGTCATTCCTAAGTCTGATGAAGGGAAATATCATACACAGGATACTCCCCGCGGTATGTAATCATAGCTAGGATAATGGTTGACGCCATTGAAACATTGCTACATAACTAGAAGATATAACTTTTCCCATTTCTCATTTGATTAAACATCATTTACACTTAATTTGGTGGAGTTAGCACATAAACGATAGGACACAATCTGTTCATGTTGATTATTGTGAACCCTCTGTAAACGAGAGAAAAAATGAGTCTATAGATCCGACAGATCAAGAAGCTTTGACACTAAATCACTGGTTGCTGGCATCCAGCAGTGGCGAAAAACCTCCTGGGCATTTCGACGAAAAATTCATGAGGACTGAACGGTGCAAAACTCAACAACTGGCAGACACCTTCTGGAAAAGGTGGGTCAAGGAATATTTGCTCTCCTTGACAAAGCGTGATAAGTGGACACTTGATATTGTAACTCGTATAGCTAAAAATGATATCGTTGTCATTGTGGACGAAACTGCTCCCCGAAACCTATGGAGAATGAGAAAAGTTGAGGACATTATCCTCGGTCCTGGTGATGGTAGAGTCAGAGTAGCTGATGTGAAGACACAGCATGGTATGTTTCGAAGGCCTGTGTCAAAATTATGTTGAATATCACAGGAACAGTGAAGAACTGTTTCAGAACGTTTTTCACTAGAGGGGAGAATGTTGATGTTTGATTATTGTGAACCCTCTAGTTTCATCAGATTCAACGGTAGATCACATATTTTAGTCCACTGAATCTATTTCAGTTTCAGAGAATTATCCTGAAGTAACTAGTTCAGAAGATGAACCTGAAGTCACTTCAACTAACAGTTATAATGATTGTATGAGGAATACTGAAACCAGCTAGGAAAACTAGTTGTTTCTAACCAACTGCTCTTAATCTCAGAGGGGGAAATGGCTCAATACTGATACTCCAGATCTCAGGAAGCATGATCCCCTGAGGTAAATCATATGGATTTCGACCTATTCAATACAGTCACATTCAACCATATTCATATTCAGTCATATTCAACCTATTTTGAATAAAACCATTGGCAAGCCTTGGTGCTCAATTTGTCAATGCCAATTCGACTCAATAATAAAATGCATTACACATTTGTTTTCAACAGTGAATACTCAGTGAATTTTAGATCATCAAATGTGGCAGAAAAATATGTATTGATGTACATATGAATAAAACATCTCAACAAAGTTATGAGGCATTCATTGTAAATCATTATATGTTTATTCTTCGAAACTGAAAGTTCCAAGTTGGGAAAATGATTTTTCAATACTCTCAAAATATTTTCTTCATCTCAAATGAAACCAGAGGCAACAACAAGATACTCATTATCAAAAATAAAAACAGGAAAAATACAACAAAAAAAATCAAACAAAAACTTTTCATGAACCAGTAACTAATGTCAATATAACTGTAAATATGGAATTCCAATCATTTGATTGAATTCAATGACATTTTATATCACACGAACTTACCCTGTATTTGAATCTGTCCAGAAGAATTTTGTTTCAAATTTTGTAAGTGCATAAGGATTGATCAGACCTTTATCTAAGACTTTTGATAAGTTTTCACCATTGAAATCCATTTTCTTGATGAATTTCAACATTGTATCTACCCAATATATCATTTTAGTTTCATAATCAACTGCTAGTCCATTTGGCCAGAATATATTTTCATCAGACACTAAAACTGTTCTAGTAGCAGGGTCTCCATCCATTCCAGCTCTTTCTATTTTTGGTGACTCACCCCATACAGTCCAAAACATAAAACTGAAAGCACAAGAACTGCATATTTATAGCTGAATAACATAATTGACATATCATTGGATAAAACGTCACAAATACTCTGATTCCAGCAATATATGTACTGCTGGAATGAATTCATTGTTGCCATTTCTTCGAAAATGAATAAAAAGATAACAAATGATACCGAGTATGATTGACTCTTAGATGATCTTCACCAATTTTTCAAGATAAGATTATTAGTTTGTAGAAATTTTATAATATTCCGAGTCTACAGGTTCTCAGAGGTTGTGAATATTTCATATCAATTTATGATCTCGTCATTGATTGTGTACAACACTATATTGATTTTCAATTCAATCCCCTGAAAGAGTCTTGTGAAAAGCTGTCAGGATTTCAAATTGAGTTTTTATGTGATAATACATTAGATTCAGTCTTTCATGTGTTGAAAGCGATATTTCTGACATGTTGATATACATCAGCTCACCTTGAGTAAACAAAATAACATTAAAATATCAAGGGAGACACTCGTGACTGGCATACATGCATTTACTGAACTGACTGAAGGAATCAGTCTTCATGAAAATTTGGTTTAAAATATTGATGGTTCTTTCATGACTTCAAAAAAATAATTTTCTTTTATTTCATAAAAAATGTTTTTTTATTCAACTATATGTATACAATGCAGTTTACTTCAAGACATTATCTCATTTCTTATGAGATTGGTAACAGCAAATTACATTATTCATGGTGAATTCATCACAACGTAACTTAGTCCTAACTTAACTTAACCAGGAACTTGAGATGAAATTTGTTTTTTATATGAACATGTTCATGCACGAAACTTAAGAACTCAAGAAAGTAACTTATTATTAAGACTAACTTCCAACTTTACACGAAAGTTCGTTCAAATCAGGAACTGCGCAAGTTCAAGAATAGGAATATATATATATATATACAGGGTGAGTCAAAAATGTGTACCGAGCTTTCTGGGGGTGATAGAACATTGAAAAATAAGTGTAGTTTGATGATTAAACTCATGGCCCAAAATGCATATTAAGAGAGAAAACTTTTTTCCCTGTATTATTTTCGGTGAAAAAACAGGAGCATTTGATGGAGCGAAGAAAATTACATGAAAAAGGTACTCTTATTCAAATACAAAAAATTGAGCCGTTCGTGAGATATTTGAGTTTTTGTAGTTACATGATATCAGCAGATTGATTTTATTCATCGCGAGATTCATCGGTAACAATATTTTAGCAGGCCATGATGAATAATTTTGTTCTCAAATTTGACGTTCATGTCATCAACATTCGAGTCAACATTGTTGTAGTCGATTTGTTCGTGTGGTTTTTCTGTGTCATTTATCACTGCGATTATCAACTGAGATTTTAAGAAATATGGCAGGTTATTCGTTCTCTGAACAAACTGATATGCTTCTAATGCTTGGCGAGTGCTTCGGAAATGCAAATGCTGCTGTGAGAAGATATGCAGAGATGTTTCCCGCTCGACGCGTTCCAAATTCCAATTTTGAGGATTGTACAAAGACTGCGTGAAACAGGATGTTTGAAAACCAATAATAGAAATGGTGGCCGACCCAGAAGTGCGAGAACTGTAGAAGTTGAAGAAGCAGTATTAAATACTATGGAACAGGATCCGGAAATAAGTACAAGGAAATTAGCAAGACGAATAGACACAACACAAGCGAATGTAACCAGGATTCTCAGAGAGCAACAGCTACACCCTTATCATTATTTGCAGGTACAAGAACTGTTACCACGAGACAATGAAATAAGATTGAGATTTTGCGAAGAGTTGCTGGAACGAACTCGAAGATGTCCTGAGTTTTTAAACAAAATATTGTTCACAGACGAAGCAACTTTTACTAGAAACGGTGTTGTCAATTCGCGCAACACTCATTTCTGGGCTGACGAAAATCCACACGTTGTTAAAGTAACGCATTTTCAAAATAATTTCAAAGTGAACGTCTGGGCTGCGACTTTAGGAGACAAATTCGTTGGATACTACATGTTCCCAGGGTCTCTGAATGGTGCAATGTACCTCAACTTCTTAGAACATGAGTTAGGTACGATATTAGAAGACATTCCTCTCAACATACGTAGGGAAATCTGCTTTATGCATGATGGAGCACCACCTCATTATGTAAGAGTTGTACGTGAATGGCTTAATGATAATTTTCCTGATAGGTGGATAGGACGAGGCATAGACGCTCCTATTTCCTGGCCCGCTCGTTCGCCTGACCTCAATCCACTAGATTTTTCGATCTGGGGTTACATGAAATCTAGGGTTTATTCAAGTGAAATTCGGAATGTTGAGGAGCTGAGGCAAAAAATTGTGAACGAATTTACGTTGTTGAAAAATGATCACCAAACTATGAACGGTTTGATGAATAATTTACGTAAACGCCTCAGATTATGTATAACCGAAAACGGTGGACATTTCGAACAGCTACTTTAATTTGTTTTTTTCCTTTTTCTTCCATTCAAAATTATGTATTAATTAAAAGTACCAAAAACATTATCAAACGTTTATTTTTATTCAAACCTTGTTGGGACAGACTAATGCTATGTACTTATTGCTCAGTAACGTGGCACAGGGAGGTGATATTATCGACAAAATTAAAAACAAAATTGTTCATGGCCTGCTGAAATATCGTTATACCGATGAATCTCGCGATGAATAAAATCAATCTGCTGATATCATGTAACTACAAAAACTCAAATATCTCACGAACGGCTCAATTTTTTGTATTTGAATATGAGTACCTTTTTCATGTAATTTTCTTCGCTCCATCGAATGCTCCTGTTTTTTCACCGAAAATAATACAGGAAAAAAAGTTTTCTACAAAAAATCATGACTCACCCTCTGAAAACACCCTTTATAACAATATCAGAAATGTGGAAGTGTGACGAAAAAATGTATTTTGACAACATACATTCATGCACAAAATTTCAATCGGGTGGCTTTCATCGTTCAGAAGTTATGCGGAGAAATTATTTTAATTTTATCAACTTTGGAAGGATATATCTCCCTTAATATGCATTTTGGGCCATGAGTTTAATCATCAAACTACACTTATTTTTCAATGGTCTATCACCCCCAGAAAGCTCGGTACACATTTTTGACTCACCCTGTATATATATAGGAATATGGTTTTCATGGTAAATTTCTCAAATATGGAAAATTATTTTGTGAGTGTAAAATCAATCATTCTTCTCAGACCATACATACCAGATATGTTATTTCAACGATATAGTCTGTGATTGCATAACAAACAGGTTCCTAAAAGAGAACTAAATGATTGTAACATTCAGAATTCCAAAGTTTGTTATCAAGAGAGGAATGGAGTGAAATGTATCAGCCCACAAATTTTGAAGACAAATTTTCTTATTTTCACAATATTTTTCTTTATAATTACGATTATGGGTTTCCTGTCAAAACCACATGCATAAAAACAAAAAGAAGGAGATGGCTCCCTGCAGAAATCAAGTATAATGCACAACCATCTCTGTGAAATGAATGAACTAAGTTATAAAAATAAGTTATAAATGATGTATGGTATACAGAGAGATACAAGCAGTATGAAAAAGAGTACAAAACACTTGTGAAATATCATATCATATCAATTTGCATCCAAATATCAAAAATACACAGCATGGATTTAGGAAGTCAAAGTCTACCACCACCACTATTCAAGCTACTTTGTAGTATTTATATAACTCTCTTAATGACAAAAAAACTCACTGTGCTTATTCTATTATCTAAGTCGCGCTTTTGACACAATAGATAGGAATTACTGATTTATAAGCTGGATTGGGCAAAAATCATATATGTCTAGCTGTACACAAAGATCGGTGTTTAATGACATTGAATCATTATCAAGAAAAACCAATCCAGGAGTGCTTCAAGGAGGATCTTAAGGCACTTACTTAGTCTTCATGATATAAAAGAGTGTTGCGGATTGTCTGATTAAATAGTATTATATGCTGATGACACAAATATACTGATGTCACATAAGGATATTGACCAACTAGTGATAAACAGCAATGCAGCTTATGATGAGTTCCATAAATATTTTTGTCAGAATGGACTCCAATTAAATATTACAAGAACATATTTCATGTGATTTTCACACAAAAAATATATTCCCAAAATATGATATTCACCTACATATTCGAGGAAAATCAATTCAAGCTACGGACACAATAAATTATTTTTTTTGTAACATTTGAGCAGAAACTAACATAGATGACTCATATAAAAATAATATGTAACGAATTGAATACATGTTCTTATATGATGAGAAATTTGAGAGAAACAGTGTCTTTTGATGTGCTGAGAATGCTGAACTTTGGTTTGGTAGTCAGTCTTACAGTAGAGAAATGTGAAAGTTGGATACAATAAAATCACCATTGATGGAAAAGTATGGAAATGGAATAAAGAACTGGAAAAATTGGAACTCGAAGATCCACAAAACTGAGTTTGAAAAATACGGCACAGAAAAATAAGGCAACGGAAATGGCAAAAAAAAAGGACATGATAAAGGATAACAAATATGAAGTTGAAAATATATGGGAAATCGGAACATGGAACATTAGGAGTATAGGAGGAAAGGAAAAAGAACTAGAAGAGGAGTTTGAAAAGTCAGGACTAGATATGCTAGCAATAACAGAAACAAAGAAAAAAGGAAAAGGAATTATAGAGATGGATTCAAATCACTTGTTGATTTATAGTGGAGTACAAGAACAAAAAAGAGCTGCAGCGGGAGTAGGATGCATAATACATAGAAATATAGTGGAGCAGATACATGGATGAAAAGGATGGTCGGAACAGGTACTATCAGTATAAATTGAGGACCAGAATGAGAACACTAAAACAATTATAATTGTATATGGACCTAGCAAAGACGAACGCTTTTGGGAAGAACTAACACTAATAACAGAACCAACAAAGGGAAAACTATACGTATTAGGAGATTTCAACAGTACAGTAAGGAAAAAAGATGGAAGATACAATACGACAATTGGTGCATATGGAGAAGATACTAGAAATAATAATGGAGAAAGAATGCTCGACTATTGTAAAATGCAAAATTTGATCATTACCAACACCTTCTTCGAACATAAAGATATACATAAGTACACACAAGAAGTAAAAAGCAGGAACGAGAAGTCTATGATTGATTGCATATTGATAGAGAAAAACCAACAGAACCAATAGACACACGTGTGAGAAGGGGGCCGGAAATTGGAAGGGACCATTACTTAGTAGAGACAAGACTTAAAGATAGAATTACGAAAATCAATAACAATAAAGCGAAACTGGAAAACATAGATGAATATGAATTGATCAGGTCATACAAACTACTGGACACAGAAAATGCAAAAGAATACAAGATTGCACGAACAAGGAAATTCGAAAAAAAAAAACATGGAAATAATAGAAACTGGTATTATAGAAACAATATGGAAATATTTCAAAAATACTATAATAAAAACAGCCAAAACAAATGTGGAAGTATTAGGAGAATTAATATCAAAAAACAAACAGCATGGTGGACAAAAGAAATAAGAAACCAATTGAAAATCAAGAAAAAAAATAGAGAACATATTTGAATAACAAAACACCAGAATATTACGAATCATACAACGAAGAAAGGAAAAAAGTGAAAGACCTAGTGTCAGCATCAAAGAGGAATAAATGGACAAAATTTGGAGAAAAACTGGAAAGAGACAGCAGAGCAAATCAAAAATTATTCTACAAAGCTCTGAAATCATCAAGGGAAAATAAAATGAATGGCATAACCCGAATTAAAAACAAAAACGGAAATTTTCTGATGGACGAAAAAAAAAATAATGAATAGGTGGAAAGAATATTTCCAAGAGCTACTAGGAAATGACGGAGACATCCAAACAGAACATGTACAAAACGAAACAAGAGGATGAAATGACGAAGAGTTCATCACATTAGAGGTTTTGAAAGAAATGATAAATAAACTCAAAAACGGAAAGTCACCTGGATGCGACAAGAACACAACGGAAATGCTCAAGAATATGAGAGATAAAGGTATAGAATTTTTGGTTGGACTTCAGTTTGGATAGAAGAAGAGATACCCTAAGACTGGAAAGTAGCATTGATAGTTCCAATACACAAAAAGCGAGATAAAGAAGATTGTAATGATTACAGAGGAATAACTTTGCTGAACACGACAATGAAAATTTTCAAACAAATCATTGATAAAAAAATAAAACCAATAGTAGAAAACACATTGGAAGAATCACAAAGTAGATTCAGAAAAGGCAGGAGCATCCAAGATCATACATTTACAATTAAACAAATAGCAGAAAAGGCATTGCAACAGAATGAAGAAGTGTATTTGGAAATCATAGACCTGGAAAAAGCTTTCGATAAAGTATCAAGACAAAAATTATGGAATATTCTAGCAGAGAGAGGTATTGACAAGAAAACAATAAGAATAATAAAAAGTATATACAACAATAATATTAACCGTATTATTTACCGAAATAAAACATCAGAGTCATGACTAAGCCCCATACTGTTTACGGTATACATTGATGAAATTATCAAGAAATCCTCTTCAAGATCAAAGAAACTACATCTGGGATAAAGGTACCTCAAAAGAACGGATATATCAGAAGGTGCATTTGCCAATGACGTAGAGAAAGGGACTTACAAAATAATATGAAGACATGGAACAATATACTAAAAGAATAAGCGATGAAAATGAATATAAATAAAACAAAAGTTATGGTGATGGGAGACCAACAAAAATCAATAAATATACAATTGGAAGGAAAACACATTGAGCAGGTGAATAGCTTTAAATACTTGGGAGTAGAAATAGAAGACAGTGGAAAACAAGATATAGAGGTGAATAGCAGAATTGAGAAAACTTCGATCTTCAATTACGCAAAGAACAAGTCTTTCATAAGCAAAAAGGAAATAACAAAAAAAAAACAAAAGTGAACGTATTTAAAACAATTTATAGACCAATACTAACATTCGGTTGTGAATTGAAGAAAGGTGAAAAGAGTTTCAAGGAGGGACAGAATTAGAAATATAAATATGAGGGAAGAACTTGAGGTGCAGTCTACACTAAATTTCATCGAAAAACGGCAACTGAGTTGGTGGGGCCACTTACAAAGAATGAGCAATCCAAGACCGGTCAAACAAGTATGGGAGACAAAAATCCATAAGAGAAAGAAACGCGGGAGACCGAGGCAGACATGGGACGGAGCTATAGGAGAAATATTAAAGAAGAAAGAAAAAACATGGGAAGAAGTGAAACATCTGGCATGAAATAAAAAAGAATGGAGGAAATTTGTACATTAATTTGAAACTAATTGTAGTTATCCTACACCATAATATGGTAATTGGTTTTTTTTATTTTATTTTTATTTATTTATTTATATAAAGGAAACCCCAATTACAAAAAATAAACATAATATACATGTTATTCATAGTGAATGTGCTTAAAACTAATAACAAAAATGTGCAAGAATTTACAAGAAAATATCAAAGCAATGATTTGACAAGTGTTCTTAAAACTGTATGGTGACCCATGAAAAATGTCTGGGTCATTTTCATCAATAATTCTCAATGATCTTTCAATAGGTGAATGTAGTCCATAATTTGTAGAATGGTGTGTTATTCGAAAGAGGTTTGTATTTCTCAGGGTTCTGTTTGGCACATTAAATTTAATTAACTCCAGTA
The DNA here is from genome assembly GCA_963576655.1 of Gastrophysa polygoni. Classification (NCBI taxonomy): domain Eukaryota; kingdom Metazoa; phylum Arthropoda; class Insecta; order Coleoptera; family Chrysomelidae; genus Gastrophysa; species Gastrophysa polygoni. The sequence continues at coordinate 16,826,608 of OY755083.1, read as the reverse complement.
AACTCAGGCACACAATAATTTCATTGATTAGTTTGGAAATGAAACAAAAGTCCTTGGTTATTCTACGATTTTTCAGTCTGCATTTTCAATTAAGTATTGAAGAATAATCGTGATTCTCTATGGTAATATTGAGTTTATATGCACAAAATCTTGAGAATTTGTTCTGCATACGTTCTAATGTATAGTTATGGACTTGATAAAATGGTGACCAAACAATCGAAGCATAATCTAAGTGAGAAACTACTAGCGACATGTACAACATCTTAATTGTATGAACAGAAAATATGTAACAGTTTCTAAGAATGCACCCCAAAATCTTCTAAGACTTCATTGCTACATTATTAATGTGTTCTATTTGATAATATACATATATTTAATTATGAATTATTTCACAATGTTCATATAGGTACATTATTAAGTTACATGAACACCTATTACATGAAGTTGCATGAACATGAATCTTAGGTTAACTCTTGAATTATGACTAAGTTAAGTCGTGTCATTTGTCTTCTATCATAAAAAATACAAAATTTATAGTACAACTCACCCTTCTTGGGGAACTAGAGCAATGGCTCTTGGCTGATCTAGATCAGTCCAAAATAACACTTTTCTGTGTTTTTCTTCAATTGATACAACTTCTATTAGATTAGATTCACTATCAGTCCAATACAGTTTATTGGTAACCCAATCACAAGCCAAGCCATCAACAGAATAAAGATCATTCACAATTTCCACCTGCAATAAAATCGTCAATATAAAAGAAATAATACTTGAACTTGACTTATTCACCTTGTTCTTTACAATCCCATCTTTATAATCAATACCATATATTGTTTCAGTCATATGGTCAACCCAAAATACTTTACCCAATTCATAATGGAAATCAACTGCTGCTATTACTTGGTGATTCTTAACTAATGTGACAGATTTGCTTCTGCTGTATTCTCTTGAAGAATTCACCAATCGAATATCCTCAGTAGTTGAGTATAAAAGAAGGGGAGAATTTGTAACATTTCCTAATGAATGAAACAATTATTATCACATACCTATCTATTACGGTGAAAATAAATGAATGTACCTTGGCAAGATAAGTGCATGTAGTCAACCAGCATCAATAGGGACATACAAAGGCCGTGGAGGAATAACATTTGAATGTTATTTTAGATCTCTGATATGAATCATGGGTGTTAGTCTGAGAGGTCCCGTCAGTTCTTAGTTATTGATATATTCTCCATTGATCACATTTTACTATAGTTTATGAAGGATACTTTCTTTGCTAGAATTCAGAATTAAGCAATTGCATTGGATATTTCAGTATTTTCACGAATTGTATGTTGTATAATTAACTTCTTTCTATGTTTATAACTCAATTGTAAGGTTTCAAGACGAATAATGAATGCAACTGACCTAAACTACTGTAGTCAGTGATAAGAAACTTTTTCGGTAAAGCAAAACAAATACTGGGAATAACAAAAACAACTAAATAAATAATACACAAGAGACAATTGATAACTGACTTTGACAGTTCAGATCACATCACGAAGACGAAGCACAGAACAGGTAGTTTGGCTCGCTATGATATGAACTACGAACTAAGGACGAAGAGTATATATATATTGTATTTCAGTGCATAGTTCGAAGAGATCATTTACTTGTGGTAGGCTTGCTAAGCTACTTAGACAGAGTACCAAAGAGAAGGAGAGGAATTGATTCCTCGCTCACGATTGGATTGTGCTTGGATGTCCGCAGCCGACTGCGGTTGCCGTAGCCGCTGAAGATAGAAGTTGGTTATCTTCGACGGCTACGGCAACTACGTCAAGTTTATAAACGGATGTACATATTTTACTTAATACATCTTGGCACGGGAATGGCTACGTCAACTGCGGCTACGGCTGCGGACTTCATAAATTGACTACGCCGAACTACGTATACGATCTGTCCAGGGTCTTGGCAATATGAGTGTCCACTCATAGGTCGAACCATGTTCGTAATTCACCACGAACCGCTAGAGGCGCAATAATCGAGAGAAACAGAATTTATGCAACCACAAATATATCAAGGCGTATTGCGAATTGCATAGATAAACGGCCACAGATTATACATATAACATTTCATTTATTGAACACCATTTGTTCACAATCATACATACTTTCAAATGTTTGAACACAGTATATACCCTCTGGAAGGGTATATACTGTGGTTTGAAGAAGCTAGGAGATAGCTTCGAAAAATGGCAACGCTGTAAACGTTCACTCTTATCTGCACCAGTGGCGTGACTAGCATGTGTTTTTTTGGGAGGAATGAAAGTCTGTTACTACACTACGATAACTTGGTTTAATACTGGAATATGTATGAATAGGTACAGGAAAGATACTGCATCAACGAAACTGTTGGTAGGTAGGTAGATATAATCGGATTATATCATAATCTGAGTACATTATAATAGGATTATCTCGTTCCATTATCCACAGGGCTAAGATGATGGAGGCGAAGACAACTTTACAGCGGGCTATATGTTTGTTTATGTTCTCATCTTAGGTTGAGTTCCATTCGAATTCTTTAGAACAATAATGAGCTGTTTAGTTACGCTGCTGTATAATCGTTATGCTGTGCCTATACTTGCTCAAGCATTCAGCTATAGTATAATTGTTTTATACATACTCTTTGACTCAGCTTCTCATGCCTACGTCTCGCAATTAGTGCACAGATTCGCTAAAAGTAACCAAAGACTCTTACATAGTTCTTGTCTGCAAATGAGATGCTTTTATTCTAACCATCTCATCTGACAAATCTGTGCTCTTTCTTGATCGACAGTAACCAAAGACTCTTACATAGTTCTTGTCTGCAAATGAGATGCTTTTATTCTAACCATCTCATCTGACAAATCTGTGCTCTTTCTTGATCGACACATGGCGATCAGTCCAGTCCTGTGCATTCTTTCAAGTTTTGACAAGTGTTATTGTTTGCCTTCGGTTAGTCCGGTTTTTTTGGTTTTCTTTTCGATCGGGGCAAGCAATATATAATAATAAACTTGATCGGGGGTTTTCTAAACAGTGTTTGTGAACTTTTGTTTTCTACACTTTTCACAGATAATTGTTGAATCGAGTATCCACAATACTTGAGAACGGAAGAATAGTCGACAGTGTTTACCGTTCGAGTATCCAGGTAAATACGATCTGAAGTTATTTTGTTATCTGTTATCTGTAGATTCTGGTTTCTGAAATCTATAATTTGAAAGGTATAGGTAATTTTGCGCAGACTAAAACTTTCCTACCAACCACATGAATAATACATAAAGCTCCTATTATGAACACTTACGAGGCATCTTAGGACTATTCATTCTGGAAAACTCCTTTCAATTCAAAGGATTGTATGTCATACATGCTACCCATTTACAAAGGTGGTTAATTATGTTATTCTTATCATATAATATATGTGATAAATTCAAGACACTATCACAATAATTTTTTCTACAGATTATTTTCAATATGGAAAACCAGGAAACCCTGATGAAGAAAACCCGTGTGGATTTATCATCCTTACCAACACGACAATATCTTGACCAAACAGTGGTTCCAATTCTGATGACTGGACTATCTTATTTAGCAAAGGAAAGACCTGCAGAGCCAATATTGGCACTAGCAAATTTCCTCTTGAAAAATAAATCCACATATGAATTAAGTTCAGAAATCTTACCACCAACAACTGAAGGCAATGGAGATGAAAAATCATGAATGATCTTTGTACTAGTTTTATAAATTGTATATGATTGATTTTGAATAAATATTATGCTTGTATACTTATATTCATCTACAAACCTTTTTCCTTGATAAAAATCATTTATTTTTTTTTGACAAAAAGAGATTATTGTTAGTGAAGAGGACATTTTATTACTATTACACAGTGCCTTATGCTCAAAATTACTAGCATGTGAGAAGAGAAGCAATTATCATAATTACTGAGAAGAGGATTCAGTTTCTCTTGAGGCAAAATATGTTAATTTCAATTGTTTGGTTGTTTGTACTGTTCAATGTTTTTCATACATTCCATCTGTGCTTAGTAACTATTGAATCATGAAATAGAAAATAGTTGTAGAAGATGATGTTATTATCATCTGTCATCAACATATTATCAGTCATCTGTCCCTGCTAATATTTTTGAGTGCTTCTGGGAGTTGCTCTTATAACTAGATATATCCACCTTGGAGGTAAGTATTGATAACAACTGAATAGGTATTATTCCTTCTATGCACTGTCAAATTCAAAAGTTGCTGGTGGAATACATTGGAAGTTGGAAACGAGAGAATATATCAAGAAATGCCAAAACCCCTTTCAAGGCAAGTTTGAAGGAACTATAATAGCATATGAGTGATACTCTCACCCCATCAACCCCCATTAAAAAAATCGTATGACAACACCTTATGTGTGATACATCATTGGATACCTAATTGAGAGCATTTTTTAAAGAGCTTTCCAATGATAAATCACACAGTGAGATATGTAGTAGTTTCATTTTTATTAGAAATATATTTGTGTTTCCAATTTTTTTAAAAAACAAAGTGTCACTGACTAATAGAGAATTTCTCTTTTAGGTATCTAAAGGTGTAATTTTAAGCGCAGTGACATTTTGGGGCAGATCACAAATCTGTCCTCACTATACAAATATATTGAAATAATTTCTAATAACTTTTATTTTATTTTTTAGAAACGAGGATAGAAAATCCCACACAAAAGCTGAAAAATTAATGTACCACCTCCTCAAATAATTTACAGACAGTATTTACCCTATATCTTGCTCAAAAAACTTGTGAGACCCAGTGAATATTGTAGAGTAGTAACAGAGTAGTGAGGTCAGAACCACCTTAGTGACATCTATCCTTTGTTGACAACACGAAATTTATCTGTTGACAACACGAAAGGATGTTCGAGGAACATCGTGTTAGCCAGCGGTGAAATTTTGGGACAGAAGGAAGGTTTTGGAATTTTTCTTGTAAGTTTGGAGGTTGTAAGCATCGGGAAAGACTTCACTAGGTGAAGAATTCCACAACTTTTCCGTTCTATTGATCAATGATGCTTGGTATAGCGATGTTCGACAGGTCTCGAGCCTGTCAGTGCAAGTGTGACCAGCCTGAGCTGGCTAAGAATTCCACAACTTTGCTGTTCTTTTGATGAATAATTCTTGGTATAGCGACCTTCGACAGGTCTCGAGCCTGACAGTGTAGGGGTGACCAGCCTGAGCTCGTCTGGTTTGTCTACTAGGAATCGCTCGTGGTAGCATAATAGATGATATTTCCGTTGAGCACCGACCGTGGAATTATCTATAAAAAGGGAGTAATAGCCCACCTTTCTACGATGTTCTAGAGAGGCCAATGGTTTCGTGAGTGATGTATCATCGACTAGGCGAATAGCACTCTTCTGAATTGCATCTAAGAGCTTTAGCGTATGTTTGGGGTCTGAGCTCCAAATGTGAACTGTACGCCAGGATGATAGGCTTTGTAGATCATAAGCAGTTGCTGGGATGTGAAGTACCTCTTTGCACGGAATAGAAAACCAAGTTTTCGTGGAGCGGTTTTTGCAATGGACCTCACATGATCGTATCATAAGAGAGCGCTGTTGGTGGTGACACCCAGCATGAATATTGACCTCATAGGAACAGTGGTACCCGACTTCATCGAAATCTGCATTGTGTGATCTGCCTTCTTGGTGAACATACAAGCTTGAGTTTTTGTTGCATTGCATTGTTGTGCTAGATTTTCAGATCCCCATTTCGGAATTCTTGTCAGATCTACATTTAAAGTATCGACCTGCAGACATGTCTTCGTCTTGCACCTCTGGCCTCATTGGATGATGTATGGGCTCTAGAGGAAAAGGCGGAATGAAGTGTACTATCATCCGCAAAGCTATGAACTGGGCTGGAGGTCACATCCAACAAATCATTGATGTGGAGCAAGAACAAAGTTGGTGCCAAGACAGAGCCTTGTGGAACACCAACATTGATCGTCATTATATCAGACTATTTTGAAATAATTTGAAATTAGCCTTTGAGTAATTTAATTAGATTTATTCGTAGGAGAATGAAAAACATTCATTCTTATTCACCTATTCGTATATCATCCACCTGTTGGCTTTTTTCATTCTCATGAAAGAACATATTTTTTCCTTTCAGAATGTCTTTACAAGGGCTTCCTCCTTTACCAAAAAGTCTCAGTGGATTCCTTCCTACAGATTCGTCTCCAATTGCATCTACAGCAATGCGTGGCAGTACTGTACGGTTATCGACAGACGTCCAACCATCACCCACCTGCTTGACCCATTCCAAAACAAAGAATCTGGCAGAGCAAAATTTTCGAATATCTTCTGGAAGTTCAGGCAGAAAATCCAATAGCGTCGATACGAAGTTGGCTATACTGAGACAGGAAATGGTAGGTATTTGTTGTTCCTTTTCAACATCTAATCATGTAACCATTCGAGATTCAATATATATTTACTAGAGTCCCAAGGATACGCAGTGTGCCCAAGACGAGAATACACAGAATGGGGATCTCGGAAACGGTGGGAGATAATAATAATAATAATAATAATAACAATAATAATAATAACAATAATAATAATAATAATAATAATAATAATAATAATAATGAGAATTGGACATCTCACCTTACGCACTCTTACCTTTTAACTGGAGATCCCAGACCTCGCTGCGACCATTGCCATACTAGACTCTCTCTAGCTCATATCTTCACTTGCCCGATATATAATTACCACAGGATTCTTCTTGGAATAGAACCAGCATTTGAAAACACGTTGAGTAATGAAGAAAACTTTAGAAAAGCACTCACCTTTATGGAACAAATCAACATTATCAACAGAATATGAAACCGTTTGGCAGCTAAATGATCTTGGTAATCGAAAGCTGCAAAAAAATAATAATAATAATAATAATCATAATAATAATAATAGCCTTTTTTCCAGATAAAACAAAAAAATACATATTACTATCTGGAAAGGGCGCAGTTCAGAGTACGTTCCTCGCTTTCATTGCTGGAAGGAGGGAGCGTTTTCTGATTTCCACTCAACCCCGTACATTAATTTATCATTTTGAATGGAGAGAAACAAAAAAAATGTTTTCCAATTATGCAGAAGAATATATGAAATAGAATATGAAAAGAATAATACTAATTATATAATCTGTAACAATCAGGATACTTAACAAAAAACATAAAAAACTGGGTATTTATTCATATATCATCATTGAGATGATATAGACTGAAATGTACCATCTAACTTTTTATTTTCGAAATTCTGTTGGTTTCCATCAGGAATGTTTTGTACTTTTAAATCTCTTGGTGCCATCATTTTTTTATCATCGGGAAGACCATTGTATAGCTCTGCAATCTTATAGGTGTATCTTCTCTCGAAAATGGTTGTTCTATGAAGGGACGAATTATAGCTCCTCTGTTACGCACGTTGATGTTGTGTACGTGAGACTTAAATATAATTTTGTTGTGGAGATATGACGGCTTACCAAAAATAATTATTTTGTTGTATAAGCATGCTTCATGCAATTTCTTTCAGTTTATGAGAGATATGTTTATTTTTTCGAATTCCATGAATAAGCCGCAGGCAGGCATTTTGTAATAGCTGTATTCTACGTTTTTCTGTAGATGTTAAACAGTTTCCATATACTACATCACCATGATTGAACATGGAAAGGATAAGAGAATCACATAATAATATTTTCAGTTTTTTATTGAGGAATTTTCTGTTATTGTATATAATTTTCAAGCGGTAAAATGCTCGCTGAATACAGTTTGAAACATGACTCACGAATCTCAGGCTACTATCGAAAATAACTCCAAAGTTTTTAGTATTATTTCTTATCGGTAAAAGTTTCCCATTTAGCTGAATTTCAACTTTTTCCGCAGCATAGTTCATATTACATTTGGATACGAAAAGCATAACGGAGCATTTCTTCGGGTTTAGGAGTAGAGAGTGTCCCTCAGACACACATTTAATTTTTTCTTACTCATTCTTTATCAGATCACAACTTTGGTCCAAATCAGTTTTATAAAAAGAGTGATAGATTTGTGTATCGTCCGCATAATATTGAACCTTGCATTTGAGAAAGGTCTTGCTGAAGTTCGAAGTATAAATTGCATAAAGTAAAGAGCCTTGAGGAGTCCCTCTACTTACATTTAGAAAGTTGGATTTTTTTCCATTGATTTTGACGCATTGGTTTCGATTACTCAAAAAACTTTCGAAAAGAGAAACAGATTTTTGATTCAGGCCAATGTGGTATAGTATAGAATGTAACATAGTGTGGTTCAAGGTGTCGAAAGCTTTGGAAAAGTCTAGTAAAATCAGAGCTGTAATTTTTCCATCATCTGCCCTCAAAATATCATCAGTCACATTGAGTAACGCGGTCGAACAGCTATGTTTCCTGAATCCTGACTGAGTAGCTGGTAGTATTTGAGCGTTTTCTATGTATATTATTAACTTTTGACAAACATGGCAGAACAGAGATGGGTCTCATGTCCTTGAACTCGCTTGGGTCATTAATTTTTGGAAGTTGAACTACTATAGCGTGTTTCCATTGTTCCGGGAATATCGAATTTGCAATGCAAAAGTTGACGATATGGGTTAAAAATTGTAGTACAAACGGGCAGCACAGAATTATGGTTTTTATACCTAGATCATCGACCCCCTTTGATTTGATTCTTAAAATAATTCTATAGTTTTCTACTTCTGTTACTTTACAAATTTGAATTTTTCTTTTAATCCTTCTTTAATATTATTTTTATAAAATTCAATTAAGTTTTCGTCTTCTCCTAACAGCGGATTGGAGGAAATGAAAAAGTTATTCAACTCATCAGGCTTATTCAGGTGGTTGGGAATTTTCATTTCACTCTCAGTGTTTGAAATGTTCAACAGTGAGATCTTTCCAGATATTACTTGAATTTTGGAACTTGCATTCAAAAAATGCCTTTTTCTCCTGTCTGATTGTGTTAGTGGCCAGATTCCTCAATCCCTTGTAATATTCCCAGTGAACTGGATCTCTAGATTTTTTATCGTAGGTAGGTTTTTTATCGGGACAGTGCCCTATCCAGATACAAATTCGGCTAAAAGGGATAAACAGTTACGCACTCAGAGGGCCATTCCAACAGTCTTTGAATAATTTTAAAATCATAGTTTTTCAGTTACATCGGAAGATGACAATTTTTGAAAAATCTATTTCATTTTCATTTTATTTTGCGTTATTACTAGAAACAGAGAAAAAATTGAAAATACTTCTTTGTAGCAACTTCAGATTCAGAACTGCAGATTCAACGTGGTGTAATTGATTTCTTCCTTACACATGAAGTGAAAGAACAAATTATTCTACTTATTATTTGAAATGATTAACCCACAAACTGTAGCGTGTCAACATAATTTTACTTCTTCCGTGAAATCTGTCATTATTTAAAATCCATACAGTTTCAACGCCAAATCCATAGTAAGTAACAAATGCATTACTACCTACATTGCTATGAATGTCGCCGTATTCTTCCTTGATCTATCTGGTGAAATATTATGCAAGAATGATTAAATACGTGATACTTCAGAAGAAAATTTGTTTTCCTAGTATTGTTCTGAATTTTTTATAATTTTTTTTAAGTGATCACCCTCATTGGTCTATCAATTGAAACAAATTAGATACTGTTGTAGTACAGATGTGTTGACAAATTTTCCTCAAAACCAACTGGAATTGATGATAATTTTGATTTGAAGTTTTGAAAAATATTATCGTGTCTAAAACCAGGTGGAAACATATTGAAAATATGCTAGGTATGATAGATGGGTGTATCCAGAATAAAAAAAACTCAGAAAATCTGTGAACACATAAAAAATTACGAACTACGAACAGATATAAATGATAACTTAGTACTTCAGAATGACATTGATCGAATTTCTGCTTGGTCCATTAAAAATAAATTATTGTTCAATCTCTCAAAATGTGAGGTCATATCCTTTAACAAAAAGATTAAAAATACCATGATTTTTGCATACACGATGAAGGGTACAGTTTTGGAAGGAGTCTCAGAAATATATGATTTAGGTATTCTTTTCCAAAATGATTTTAGATTCAATCAGCATATATTCAATATCATCAGAGAAGCAAGTAAATTATTATGATTTCTGAAACGTACTACCTCCGAATTCACCGACATTAACATCATCAAATATTTATTTTTCTCGCTTAATCGCAGTAGATTGGAATATGCCTCTATTGTATGGGATCCTACGCAACGAGAGTAACGAGACTTAAAACATGGCACTGAATGTGTGCAAAATAAATTCATCAAATATCTATATTATAAGAGTCATGTCATAAGCCCAGGATATGTCTCCTATACGCCATTAAGGAAAGAACTCTGTTTTGACAAACTTGAATACAGACGAATCGCGAATAACATTTTGATTCTCTACAAGTTACTGAATGCTATGGTGGACAGTTCATATCTGCTTGAACAAATATTATTTTATGTACCTTGCGTCCTCGTCAAGCAACATTTCGAGTCACCAATGATGGCCCAATAAGTAGAATTTGTAATATATACAATATGCGCTCTATAGAACTCGTTGGCCGAATATTCGATATTAACCTCTTCAAATTCAAATCTGAAATGAAAAGGCTAATAACTTCCTGGTAATGGGGCAGTGTTTCACTTAGTATCTTGTATCCCTCATCCTAGTTGAAAACTAAATAGTTCACAACGTATTTAGTGCAAAGAACCACTAAATTGAATTGAAAAATCAATAATTCAAACTATTTAAATACTAAGTATTATCATTATTACAATACTTTTTACTCATTTTCAAGAAACCAGAATATTTGATTATAGGCAAATTATCTTCATATGATTGATTGTATACATACAAATTGAATTTTTTTTCGTTTTTTGTGAGAAACACATAATTAGGCCTCGTTTGTCTGCCTGTTTCTGAAATTAATAAATAAGAACCGTATTAGAAAATAAAACGAAGGGTAAGCCGCGGTCGAAAATTTGTACTCCAAACTACATTTTCGCAAGGAATTCCGATGAATTCCAAAGATCTTCAAGGAATTCTAGTGCAATCTAGAAAATAAGAAAATTTACAGTCATACTTACAACAAATCAAATACTAGAATAAAAAATCAGATATTTAATTATAAAAAACAAGGCGTTGTCCTTCTGTCCATGCGAGAACATGATATATTTTTTCTATTACAACTATTATAGGTAATCTAGACACATTTTCAAAAAAATGAAATATCGATGAATATAACTAGGAATTTGAAACTTGGTCTTTCTTGAAATCTCTATATTTATTTTCTATATTTACCCGATCTTCTCCAGAAATTCGTAGTGATTTACATCCAATTATACCTTTCGAAAAATTTACCGTCATAATATGTGGCATAATATTTACCACTTTCTAGTTCATTTTCATTCAAGTCTTCATTCTTCAGTGAATTATTTTTGTTTGTTTGACGGAAAATTCTTCCATAATTGTTGAATCTTGAAGAGAAATATGTTCATTAGAATTCAATTCAATTCAATTCAATTTTTTGTTCCTGAGAATATTTGGTGGGGATGATTTTATTGTTTGAAAAGTATATTTATGATTAATAACAAGTTTACATGAATTGAGATTATATGTAAATATATGGGGGGATATTGATATCGGAAAAAAATAAGTTGAACATGGTTTCACGAATACGAAACGTCGGAAGAAGAAATCAATATCACTACGTTGAATTATCTAAGAAAAAGTATTTTCTCTCTTCATAATAAAAACGGGAAACGATTAATTTTTCTAAGAATGACGGCTTATGTGGGTCGACACTGAGTGTTCCGAAAGATATTACCACTTCAATCTGAAATTCGTGTTTATTTTGGAGTCCTGTCATCTGTACAAAGATGAGGCTAGCAGAATTATTGCATTTTCTACCAGGTGCGCTGTCGTATAATTTACAACTACCCCTAATCGCTTCTCCCTCTATCCAACATCTGATCACTTTCAGACGAATCATATTATGGCTTGTATGTCGCTTATTCTGAATGAATTAAAAAAAATCACTCGAGATTTCTCAGATGAGCCTGAGCAAGATGATGGAGAATTATTCTCCCTCGAGTGACAGCGAGTTTTCGGAAGAAGTAATCGACAAACTAATTACAGTGTTACCCTCGGTGTTACCGAACAAGAAGTCAGTTCAGACGAATCTCAAGAAGAGGAGAAAACCATTTGGAAGAATCTTTCATTGGAAAAACTAAATCAGCGAAATGAAGTAAGATAACATATAGTGTTTTTCTGAAAAAACCGAGGGAGTTGACGTAGTCGCATAGTAGTGGCATGACTCAATGTACTGTCAGCATTGACAATGAACTGGATTCTTCCTTTCAAATGTCGACATCTCAATGATTGACGATGTTTTGAAGTACACAAATATGTACATCAGTCAGCTGAGAGATTATCAGTATTCTAGAGATCGGGACTATAAAAATATTGACAGGCATGAGTTTATGGTGTACTTGGGTCTACTATATTTGATCTCACTCACTACATTCACAACCACACACACCACTACATTCACCACCACACTCATCACGCCAATGTGAAAAGAATCGCCAGCGTCAGTACCGGAACTGAAATAACTAGAGCTGACATGAGTTACGAGAGATTTTTCTTTGTCACCCATTGCTTGCGATTCGATGACAAAAATACCAGATCGAAATAAGAAAAGTTGAAAAACTGACAGAGATTCGTGGCTTCTTCGAAGCCTTTGTCAACAACTGCATAAGTCATCATTCATTTTCAGCGAATAACTACAATCGATGAGATGCTACATCCATTTACTCTCTGATATTACTCTCAACATTATATGATGACAACGGAATGGATCCCGGCACCATAAAACCTCAGGTTATACTGGACTACAATGAAACCAATGGCGAAGTGGATACTATCAACGAAATGTGTGCCGCTTACTTGGTTTGTAGAATAACAAAAAGATGGTTGTGTGTAGTATTCTGAACTTTGATGGATATTGGAGGCATAAATGCTAAAATTCTATACAAATATGCCTGTCCAGGATATATAGGCTGATGAGAATCTGTTTTTCCTAGAAGAAAAGGCATTGACCTTGATGAAATAGCATCTTATCTTGATATCGAATCTCAGAAATTTACCTCAAGATATAAGTTCTTTTCCCAAAGTGAATTATAGTCGGGATGATCAACCCAAAACTGAAGAAAAAAATTTAAAAACTCCAAAAAGCGATGTATTTCGGCCGTGTGAATTGGGGAAGAAAAGATCCTCAGTATCAATCATGATACATCTTTTCTTGTAGCATGAGTATCAATCAAAGCAAGTGTTGCCGTTGGCAGTCGTTTACATGTAAGAACCATTCTGCAGTTGAGGTAGTTTCCAACAATTTGAGGATGAGAATGCTGATTCGTTTGTGGTTAAAATATTAGTCAGTACGAACCATTAAAAAATAATTTCCAGGTTCAAGATGAATATGCACCATATCGATAATAAATCCCTTTTTTCTTTTTAAGTTCCTTGACTCAAGTTTTCTAAGTTTTATTTTCTCATTCATAAGGAAAAAAATCTTTCAAAACGGGGATACATGATCGGTTACTTCCATCGAAGCTGATGAAGTCAAAAAAATGTTAAATCAGAACGGAACTCGGTTTCACCCCCTTGTGACGCAACGTAAAAGTAATCAGACTTTGAAAAAACATGAAAAAATTACAGTTTTGACATTTGAATGCTCGAAAATAAATTCTTTTTTGTTTTTAATTTTGTATGAAAACGAAAAGAAACGTAAAAACAGCAAATTTTGACCGTTTTCACCCCTTTTGGCGGTAACACTTTGAAACCCAATTCAGTTTCATGACAAACTTGGTTTGAGCCCTTTTCTCCTTCTTTTTTATTGCTACATTCCTGTGGTATTAAATATGCCCACTAGTGGGCACTTTTGGACATATTCGGAAAAGTTCTTCTACTTTCTGTTTTTCCAATGTAATCATATACAGGGTGTTCCATTTCATAATCAAAAGTTCCCTTCTAGTGAGCATATTTGATGTTCTAAATTCCAGAAATGCAGCAAACAAAGAAAAAGGTGGATCGTACCATCAATCTATGTCATCCGGTATAGAGGTGATTTACCATAGAAATTATTTTTTGAGAACTACTATCGGGTCAGTTCAGTTTTTGGTAAATGCAAATTTTGGACGCTTCATTTTGTATGAGTTCTCAATGAGGTGATTGGCTTTATTGATCACAATAGCCCATTTTCCCGACATTCTTGCAACAAAGGAATACGTATTATGTATCTATCATCTATTTCAATTTGTATTTTCCAATTGATACCCTATTTTGCTTATTCAAAGTACGCCTCAGCTTGTTCAAATCCAACTTTAAGAAGAACGCGCGTATTTCAAAGTTGAGTATAAATGAACTTGGTGACAGGAGTACCTTGTAACGTCAATATTACTGAAAAATGTTTCAAATGCTTTCTTCAAGTATTCACAGATTGAATTCACCTAATGAAAAAAATAGCATAAAGTATTCGTGGATAACTTGTCTTTGAAACACTTGATTTATTTCGAGCAAAACTCACGCGTATTTTATCCACTTATACTTTTATACACTATTTATTTTGGGATATTTATTGTAGAGTGATTCTTCCTTTTCATACAAAATATATCAATCCTTACATTATATTGAGTAAAAATATGCAAAAGTTCTGTTGCTTCATCTTCTTTGTGTAAATAACAGGGCGTAAACCTCAGCACGAATTCCAGATATAATTGGTTACATCTATCGAAACACTCAGTATGAACCTAAATTATTCTATATGGTTTAGAACAGGAAAATGGAGAAGAAATCAATTATGTGAATAATACAGGGTGTTCAATTGAAGAAAACATATGTAGGTAGGTCGAGGTTCGTCCTACATTCCTCGGACACATGTTAGGGTTTCCCCCCATAACCCCCATAGATAACTGAGAAAGATACAAGGAATTGTCGAATGAAACAGTAATCCAGTCCTTTGGACTTTCTTTCTGGAATATTCAGGACGATTCATTTTTCCGTAACACACCAAACATACTTTTTTATATAGAGGACCCTGTCACATTTTTTGATAGAGCTCGAGAAGACCAGTTCACTGATAGATACATGGGTGTTCGATCCCCCGTTTCGGACTTTCTCACGATCTTCTTCACAACACACGAAAAAAATAGTCGTTGATTGGAGCAATACCTACTCACTTCGATCAACCAAATATAAGTGCCATATGCACGACTAAATATAATGCTAAACGAGTAACATTTCATCTTGTTTCAAAAGCAAATTTACGGTTTCAATCAACTAAATATTCTTTGTATCAACATTATATTAAATTAAATCAACCACATTATGCGATATTTCAACGTAGATATTGATTTCAACCAACTGATTATTTTGTTGATCGGGATTGTGGAAAATAGTCGAATGGACCGAATTTTATGTCACATCAACGAAATGTTTATATCAATTTGACACGATGATTCATCCATCCAGATGGTTTTTCGTCGATCGGAATGTGAGAAATGATTGAACCAATTCTTGATTATATAAAGACAATCTTTTGTTGGTATTTATACTCACTTTGGAATCAGTGGAGTAAATATTTTTTTGAATCAATTTTGGAAGACTGTTTGATGGAATCTGCTCATCATTGAATTGGTAAAATGTTATAAATTGAAATGTAAGTTAGTTTTCCTAATACGGAACTTTGGGGCACACCACACTTAATATTCATTAGGGTACCAGGAATATTTTCCACAACAACATGTTTTCTACTCATTAAGTTTAAGTATAATTAACTGAGTAAAATGTTCGAATAAGTAAAATGATTCACAGTATCAAATGCCTTGCATAAGTCCAAAGGTAAGACGCCACATTTATCACCTCCATTAATTCGTGATTCGAAATCCATATTGACCATTGTACAAGAGAATATTATTTTCGAAAATCAAGCAAACGATTATTCATGATTTTTTTCTAAAATTTTAGAGAGGACTGGGAGGAATGAGATCTTTTGGAGATACGACACAAAGTTATATTTTCTGTTAATGGAACATCCGTATATTTCATTACCGCATTGAATTCGTTATTTTTTTACCTTCAGAATGATATATAATACTCTCTAGATTGCCTACTCAGAAATGCCAAAGAACAATAAATGATTGCATTATGATAAATTTTTGCTAGTAGAGGCCATATAAGATATGCTCCAATTGAAGAATTTTATTTTTTTTTTGTTTCATAGGAGAGTAAGCAAAGAAGAAGAATACGAACACTCATTCACAAACAGGAAACAACAAACAGGTACCCTATGTTTTTGTGTCAGTGAATTAGTATTGGCATTCTTCTTCGCTTACTCTCTTATGAAAACTACTCAATTGGTACCTCTCTTATAAGGAAAATCCGTGGCCTACTAGCAAACATCCACTATAATGCATTGATTTGGTGGAATTTTCAACATGTCGATGGTTTCTAGTACATTTGCAAGAAATTCTGGCATTGGTCCAATTGCTGAATGTACATTCTCAAGCTGAACTAAAGCTACTTTTTAATACTTTTTCCGGTAGAATACCGATTATATGAATCACTTTTGATGAGGCATGTTTATAATTCAGGGCATTTTATTTTTCCAACAGTACATACTTCGACAATTAGACCTGTCTCTTCTCGCCCAATTGTGGTCTCTTAATGAATCCATCCAAGAATGCAGACAAGTCTTGCAAGAACAAGACGACCATTTGCTTCTGATCCCTTCATCGCCCACTCAGTCTTCGGGAGATGATGCAGACGGCGATGACTTTTTCACGTCAACCACCTCTTTGAACTTCAGGCCTGCAGTGCCTCCTCCTCCGGTTGCCAGGAGGCCTAGCACTTCGTCCAACACGTCTCACGCGTCTCGATGAAAATGTGTTTGTGGATTTTTAAAAGTTCTCTTACAATTCAACTTTTTTTTGTTCAACTGTTCCAGAAAATACTGCCTGTAAGTTATTCGAGGAGGTGGCACATTGATTTTTCAGCTTTTTGTGGGATTTTCTCTTCTCGTTACTGAAAAATAAAGTACAAGATATTGAAAATAATTTCGATATATTTGTAGTAAGGACTGATTTGTGATCTGCCTCAAAATGTCACTGTGCTTGAAATTGAACCTTTAGAGACCTGAAACAGAAATTCTCTATTTGTCAGTGACACCTCGTTTTTTGAAAAATTTGGAAACATGAATATATTTGATGAGAATAAAAAATTTCTACTTATCTTAGTGGACGTTACAGGAACAAATCTACTCCCGTTTTCAACATAATTAGAATACTTATCTTCGTAAAATTTCCTCATTGTTGATCTGGGTTTGACACTGAAAAAAGTGACAATTTGGTAGACGGAGGAATTCTGGTTAGAAGGTGTTTTTCATTAATTGATATTGAATTTGCCATTTTCATATTCACTTTTGAGAAGTGGGTGCCAAGTTCTATCTATATCAACTGAACAAGAAGCAATATTATTGTCTCCGTTCAGAAGAATGCAAGCAGACTCTTTGATTTTTTCGTTTTTGGTTGTTGTCTTGTTTTCCTATGTTATGATATGTTCAGCTGATTTTGATTTGTCAGTATATCTTTTTAATAACTTCTACTATATTTTTCAGAAACGAGGAGAGAAAATCTCACAAAATGCTGAAAAATTAATGTTCCAATGTTGACAGATATTGTTTCATCTGAATATATCGGCATCAATTATATTGAAAATTTCACAGCTGACATTTTCGAACAATTAAAAGCCTGTATTTTGTATCGTTACCATAGCAACTGAACAATTTCCGGAATGTTTTTCCTCCTTGGGGGAGAGAGCATGAAATTACACTGGACAATTTTTGACGTCTATACGTAAAATGACATATACATTCAACTTCAGATTATGTCGAGATAATTTCGGTGTGAAATTTTCTTAGCAAATACCATTTTAGCTTCAATAAAAAACCGGAAATTTTATCAATTAAAATTCCAGCAATAATTGAAGCTCTCGTGGTATCACGAGTGATAAAATAAGAATACAAAACTTAGTATTCGTACAAATACATAATTATGCCTTGAAACACGAATGAATCATCTTGTGAGAAATTCACACTATTAAAAGTCAGTCATTATGATCAAATTGAGATTTTGAGTCCACTGTTTCATAGCTGAATTCTTCCATAATTTTCGAATATATGTATTTGGAGGCTTTGCTGGTACACATCAACTCCAACTATTCATTCCATCAACTTTATTGTCATCTGGGACTAATTTTGGTATCTCTCATTTATTCATATTTGAATTGGTGCAATGGTGGTACAGTCTGGCTTGCCAAAGAAGTCTGCCGGACAGAACGTGAATCCAGAATGGTTGTGGTCTTT
This sequence comes from Gastrophysa polygoni, assembly GCA_963576655.1. Classification (NCBI taxonomy): domain Eukaryota; kingdom Metazoa; phylum Arthropoda; class Insecta; order Coleoptera; family Chrysomelidae; genus Gastrophysa; species Gastrophysa polygoni. The sequence continues at coordinate 16,808,125 of OY755083.1, read as the reverse complement.
ACAATAACAATTTTAAATGTCATAAAACTTCGGAGTCTCAAGCGCTGGACAGAAATGAAAAGTAATGTCAGTCATATCATTCGTATCATTTTGAAATCGACGTTATCCGCAAAACCGAATCGGTACACTAACAGACTGATCAAATGATTGATGTTGATAAAAACATGAATAATCAAAATATCCAATACGTACTAGGGTTGAAAGGTCTTCATATCATACGAGTGTGTCAGAAAAGATTATTCAGCATACTAGAAATGAAGACAAAAACAGAAGTCAAGAAAATCCTAATGAATTATTAGCTTCCCCAAGGAATATGAATAGTATTATAAGGAAAGTTGATGAGGTTGATATTTAAGTTACTAGGAGGACCTGTGAGGGGTTTTCAATAAAAAAATAGCATTATTGACTTATGGGAACAAAATTGATTTTTTTCTATAAATTAAAGTTAAAAAATATTAAGTCTAACATATACTATTTCAGCAGATGTCGAAATATGAGGAATAAAAAACCTCACAGTCGAATATACCCACTGTATATATTTTATTATGACTGACTAAATTTTTTTAGCATACAGGGTGTCCGGAAATCGTGCCCAAAAAAGAGGGTGATACTATTTGAAAAAATATTGCTTAAAGTTCCCACAAGATTTTTTAATCACTAAGAAGGAAGTTATAGGCCTTCAAAGTTAATTTTTCTGAATGAATATCTGATCATATTTTTTTTCATAGTTTATGGGTTGTTTTTCAAATATGGCACACTCAGTACTGTTGGAGCTCTGCTTCCTTGGACCAAATGAGAATCTAATTCCTCGAAGGCAAAGGGCCTTAACTGCCCTTGACGTGAAAAAAAGCCCATATCTTTTCTCTTAATATTCTTTTAATGAATTTTGAAGAAGTATAATTGATGGACATACACAAATACTCTCGAGGCTGCTCTTGTTTCATTTGAGCCTTTACCGAGATAAACGGTTTCGAAAATCTGTTCCCCATAATTTCTTATTATTTTCATCAATAGCAAAGCATGCTTTGCGAACAATAGCGCCAGTTGTTAAGGAAACAGGAAACAGTTTACTTCGGAATGAATTCTGACAGTTAATGATGTGTTGAATTGATAAGAAAAAATTAATGAACTTCACTCATACTGAATAAATTAGGATGAGTGAAATGATTCATTTTGTCCTATGAATTTTAACCAATTAGAATTGATTCCAAAGCAACCGGTTTCCTTGACAACCCAAGCTATTGTTTCCAGAGTATGCTTTGCTGTTGATGAAAATTATAAGAATTTATTGTGGTCAGATTTAGTGCAAACAAATTTTAAAAACCGTTTCTCTCGGAAACGGCTCATTTTATTGAGGTAGAACAAGAGGAGCTTTCTCGAGTATTATTTTAGGTCCTTCATTGGTACGTCTTCAAAATTCATCAAAAAAATATTGAGAGAAAAGTTATGGGCTTTTTGTTGAAGGTCAGATGCGGTAAAGTCCTTTGCCGTGGAGGAATTCCAGTCTCATTTGGTACAAGGATGCAGAGCAGCAACAGCACTGTGTGCCAAATTTGAAAAAATCCAACTGCTAGGAAAGAATTTATTGAAGTTATTTAAGTCAATTTTCTTTGAAGGCGTATAACTTCCTTATCAGTGAGTTCTCAAAAAAATCTTGTAGGATCTTTTAGCAATAGTTTTCCAATAGTTTTTAGTTTTTACCTCCTTAATTTTTTGAGCACAATTTTTGGACAACCTGTATAAATCATAGACTAGAATCATATAAGATGGCGCAAAAGTAATCACCCTATCGAAACATGTGAAATAGATGCAAAAAAATTATGGAGCGATCTACGCCTTAGGAAGGCGGAATAATGGTGTCTATGTTTTTAAGCAATAATTGGTCAGTGGTTTCAAGGTGAATTTCGTCATCAATCCACCATCTCCAGCTACTCAGAATTTTTTTTGTGGGGATATTTGAAGTCTTGCGTCCTGAGAGAATATTGACAAATTTATCTCCTGATGAAGTATTGAGCAAAGTGATGGAAACTCGCCCAAATGTGCATCAGCTCTGACGGCAGTAGCTTAGTGGATAAACACGAACAGAACTGATTTTTTTATTTACAGAAAAAGAAGTTATAACCTCAGGAAATCAGGTGATTACTTTGCGCCACCTGTTGTAAACGATAATCTTGCAGATTAATTTGAATAATATAATTTATATTGATTTGTGGCCGGCTATTATTATCATAGGTCATACTATTCCTTTTTATCCCCTGACTTCTTTGGCTGGTTGTGTTGTATGTAAGCTAATGTGTGGCTGGGGTTCCAGTTTTAAACGTTTGCATGCAAATATCACATATTATGTGTATTTATTTATATGTATATTTCCCAGTTAACCAAAGCGTACACCAGCTTTATACCGAAGCGTAGAAGGGCCAATATTATTTTATTGTTAATTCCGAGTTGCATCTCGGAATTTGAGAAGAAAATAAAAATGAAATAATATTGGCCCTTCTACGCTTCCGTAGCTTTATGACTGCTGGATCTCAAATATTCCATGTTCTATCACAGAGATGCTCTAATCACAGGTTTAGCATAATCTATCGATCGATAATCGATCCGCCTTGAATGATATCACAGACTTCACAAACTAATCAAATGTTGTATCACATTTGATACACCACCTCTAAATCTGCTGCATTTCAAATGATCTATGTTTTATAACAGAAATGCCCCAGTCGGAGATATAAGTAGTTTGGATGAATGTCCCCTCAAATAAAACCTCAGACTTATCACATCTCAATCAATCATGATGCATCCTCGAACAATAATGGTTGATTGAAATGATTTATTACATCACATTGCACTGGAGTTGCGAGTTGCATAGGTTTTCGAACTTTGTGATGAAACAAAGATTTTTGACTGATATCTCTTATGATAGAGCTATGGTTAACTGGATTAACTCATTATCTGAAGAACAGAACAATGTTGAATAAATGTTAAGACGAATACGGTGACTTAATGACTCTCATGTTTTCCCAAAAAGCACCAATTCCCAATTGCCGGCTCTGCTCCTGGAGAAGATTTAATTTGTTGTTGGTATTATGAATATGAGGAATTTGGAAATCCATGTATGAAGTTCTCACTTTTCAATTGCCTATATTTCTATCACACTACCCTGCAAAAAAAGTGACAAGAGAAGAAGGGTTTTTTTTTTGGAGGGCGGTTATTTACGATTCAATATTCTGTATATTTTTTTGTTTTTGGTAAATATACAGTCTTCAGAGGAAAAATAAAACGGAACGGAAATTTAATTTCATGTGATGAATCGACTTTTTGTTTAAATGGGCAGGTAAACAGGCACAATTGTAGGTTTTGGAGTAGAACTAATTCTCACTGGATGGAAGAATTATGTACATACGCAGCATCCATGCGTCCATTGGACGAAGAAGACCGATAGAATGGATAGAATGGCCACGCTCCCCGTATATGATCACTATGGATTTTTCATTGATGACATCTAGAAGATGGGGGATACAAAAATTTGCCACTAAATTTACAACATCTGAGGAAAATTACTCAATGCAAATCGGCTCTTATTACTCCAGAAGTGTTGAATAATACTGAAATCTTCTATTATTTCGTTTATTTCTCCAAAACCAAGTGAATTTTGTTTTTGGATTATTTAAACATAATTTAGTGTATCAGTTACCATGATGATACAGTATTTTCCTATTACCTACAAACCTTGTATTGTTCAAGGTTTGTGTGTCTTTTTATTTGTTATGTTGATATTCAACTCATTGTCATCTGTAGTGGCTGTTTCAAGTCGTTCAATTTCCGGCATAGTTTTTACATTATCTGTTTGTTGGAATCACTTCAATTCGGCAAACTGAAGATTTGCAATTTGTTTCTCTGGTGAATTATTTCAGAACTTCTTGTGATAGCTTCTAATGATCACTACGGTTCGATTTGCTTAAGTTATAAAATTGTAACTTCATGGCTTCAAATAATATGCGTACAGTGTAAATAAATACGTAGGAAGATTAAGTGGGAACATGTAAATTTGCCAACATTGAGAATTGCATTTTTAGATCAGACTTGTTGAAAAATTCCTAATGAATTAATTTTCATTGTCATATCGCCCCGACTTCTCGAAAAATTGAACTTTTGTGATAGCTATAAAAATAATGAATAATAAAACACTCCGGAAGTAAAATACCTCTCCATTCGGATTTCCGGGGGAGAGGTGCTCGAGGGGGTTCACCAACGAAACATATGAATTTGAAAATAGACCCTTGTAACATCCGAGGTCTGAACAAAAACATAAACGATTTTCATTACCATCTACAGGCTGATAAACCAGATATTCTGGCATTAACTGAGACGCAGGTCGATTCATCCACTAGCACGACCTATATGCTCTGCCCTGGATATGAGCTCCATTCCCGTTTTAGATTCAGAGGAGGTATATGTCTCTTTTCCAGAAATGATCTCTTATGCCATCGTGGGGAGGAACTGGAACCAAAAGAATTCGATGTAATGTAGCTCAAGATCGATAACCACAAACAGACAAAGTTCATATGCTGCCTTCATCTATCACCAAACGAACCAACTCCTGGTGACCTCTTCGAATTCTTTTCTCTGAAACTCGATTTCATCCAACAGAATCACCCAGCAGCTGAAATCAACATCATGGGGGATTTCAATGTTCACAACTTCACCTGGCCCAAATTCTCTAACAAAACGGATGACGCAGGACGTCTGGCTGAGGCTTCCGCTATCTCCTATGTCCTACTCATCTCCACGATATGTCCTTACATCAACTCCGCGAACCAGTCCAATACCCCCACGTACTGTTTGGCATTACAATTCAGCCGACTGGTATAGCCTTATTCGCATATTTTTTTTTGTGTTTCCTTGGAGGAGAATGTGTTTTGAATCGGGAGATCCTACGCAATGTGCTAAAGAGATCTCGGAAATCATCATGCTGGGAATGGAAACTTACATACCACATAGCACCAAATCCCGAACCATGGTTCAATAGAACCTGTTCTAGGGTTTTCGCTCTGAAGCAAGCAGCATACCGTCGTTGGCGCAGAAACCCAAGCCCTCAAAATCTGGCTCCACCCCGCGATATGGCGTGATTTCCATTCGCGACTCTAATTGGTTGAAAACAAACGAAGTTAATATTTATGTTAATAGTGGGCCGATTTCGACCGTTTTGGTCTCGAAAGAAAGCTTGAACGAAATCTAGTCGTTTTAAATAGTTTACGATGGTCTAAACAAGTCTAAGGCTTCAGGAAACTATGATCCCTCCCCCCTTTATACGATTGCTAGCAAGTTAGTTTGGCGGGCCCTTCGGGTCTATCTTCGTAGAAGCTGTTGTGTGTTTGCGAAGACAAATACCGCAATCCCTCTCGCTGGTGCTGAAATATAAATTCCGAACGAAATGGTGACGCACAATATCATATAAAGCTATGCACAAAAATATCTGACGCGAAGGTACAGATCCGCACACGGGTGTAAAGGAGGGGATCAGGGTGGTTAAAGTATTTACGCACAACAGCTGAAAAGATATGTACAAAAGCCTAGCTTCCACCTGCAACAAGACAAAAGATTAACAATATTCCATATAGTACACAGGGTAATCAATATTAAATTGTCCAAAACGGAGTTGTTACATGTAGGCGCAAGAGTCTCTAACACTAACACTCCCTAACTACTGCAGGAGGATCACTGGCAAACGAACCTATCAGTGACTTGTTGTCAACGGACGAGCCATGAGCTATCAGGTCACCTATTAATTCCCCCAACAGAACGCAATGATTGGCTAGCGAGTGGGAGAAGCCTGCGAGATGCCTTACGGATCAAAACGTCTGTTAAGGCGGGGATCTAATTGCTCCTAGCCGACTCTTTCGACGGGAGCGTAGCGAAAATCATCTACGTGGACCACCGTCTCCAAACCCTCCTTATTCACCAGGTAGGTGGTCGGACCTAGTCTACGAACCACCTGATTGGGGCTAGCCAAATCTGTCCGAAGTGAGCCTTCCCAGCTTCACTATTACGGCAGAGTACCCATGGATCGGGTTGGAACTCTGCGGGCAAAACAGCATCCCTGTCTGGAAATAGATTTCTTTGAAATACGATCCGCCGTCTATTGGCCTTCTCGACACGATCAGCAAGAGTGGCCGGAGTGTTGTGAGGAACCACCTCCCTTCTTTTGTACGACAGGGACGTCCTCTGGAGCCAAATCTCCCTCGGGATTGACTGGAGGATCCTCAGGAACCACCTCCTCCCTAGCTTGCTGCTCTGGAATAACAAATTCTCCAGGTCGAGGAATCTCATAACCGAGGAGCAACATCGATGGAGAATAATTCGTTGATGTATTTCGACGATTGCGAAGATCCAACAGCATGTCTGGGACAAACGAATCCCAAAGGTTCTTCCGCTTATAGATGAGTTTGGCCCTCAACCACTTCTTGATCTATTGGGCACGGGGCGTTCAACGGGGTTTGCTCGTTGATGGTGAACAGGAGAACCGCACCTTAATGTGGTTTTCCCTAGCGAAACGCTCCCAAACATAACCTTTGAATTGACCACCATTATCAGAAATGATAGCTTCCGGAAATCCCCATCTACAGCATACAAAATAAATAACGCCACGAATAAAAACCTATTGCCCTCTTTAGACTTGGAACCCTTTGCCATTCATGACGGGGAAAGATCAGCTGACGCCTACCATCAGGCTGAATCATAAATAAAAGACTCATCCAATGAAATATCACGCTCTGCAAACTCAGTGTGATCTGCCTCTACATCAGCATGATTCTCTCGAATCCTTCGAATGAATCGCTGCACGCCTTTGCTCTTCTTTTGCGCTGCTTCCATCTCCTGATAGAAGGTTAATAATTGATTGCAGATCTCCACCGATAACGACGATTCCTCGTGATCGAAGGCCTGGACATCTTCGATCAACTGGTTCAACGCAGAACTCTGGGCAACCTCGGTATCAATATCCTTGCAAGGGAACAGCATCCTCTTCAATTCCACTTTTCCATCCAAACATGAAGTTTCAACACCTGGATTACGGGACAAATAATCGGGAAGCTGATTCAGCCTCCATGGAATATGTTTCTCTACGAAATCGTATTACTGTAACAACAATACCCACCTTGTTAACTTGGCTTTGGAATCCTTGAATTTGTCCAACCAAAGTAATGCTGAACTATCTGTGAAGAGTGTGAAAGAACCTTCCTGAAGATAATGTTTATACTTTCGAATCGCCCATACGACTGCTAAACATTCGATTTCGTTGATGTGATACTTGCGCTCTGCTTCAGTAAGCTTCTCGCTGGAATAAGCAATCACATCACGAACACCATCGACTCTCTCTTGAAAGAGAACAGCACCTAGTCCTAAATGACTAGTGTCTGTCTGTAAGCAATACGGCCTGTCGGGATCAGGTCTAGACAATATAAGTGGTCCAGAAACCAATTCCTTAATTTTGTCGAATGACTCTGTCGCTTTCTTAGACCATATAAAACGCTTTGTTTTATTAATGAGATCAGTAAGAGGGGTGCGGTACCTAAGAATCCTCGCAGTTGCTTCAAAGACCTAGGAGTTTGGAAATTTTGCACGTTCAGTATGTAAACTTCCTGCGGATAGTTCCCATCTGACGTCACTACTCGACCCAAATATTCCAACTCCGCCGCGAATCGGCATTTTGATTGAGAGACCCATAAACCATGAGCACAAAGTCTCTCAAAAACCATCCTAAGGTGATCTAGATGCTCTTCAATCGTATCGGAATATACTATGATATCATCCAGATAAACCTTGCAAAATCTATCGACATAACCTGCTAAAACAGAGGATGTGAGATTCTGAAACGCTGCTGGACCATTCTTTAAACCGGAAGCGAGAACACGAAACTCATACACCGAACCATCCGGAGCACCAAACGCAGTATATTTCTTAGATTCCGGGCTTAATGGAACTTGCCAAAAGCCGTTTCTAAACTCTAAAGAAGTGAACCACTTTGCCTTGCCCATTTCTCTAACCATTCCTGGATTAATCAACACAAAACCGTAACTTCCCATTCTTCTTTGGAATTAATACTACAGGACTGCAAAAAGGCGAATTACTCCGGTTAATAACTCCTGCTTACAACAGCTTCCTAATCTCCTCATGGATGATCTGCTTTCTAGCATCTGACATCTTAGAATACCTCGTCTGTCGAAACGGACGCTCCGTTACGACCTGAATCGTATGAACCACAGCATGAGTCACGGGTTGCCGAATACTTTCCTCAAAAATGTCTGAGAATTCCTGAAGAACAGGTAGAACCAAACATTTAGTCGCATCCGGGAACTGCGATGGAGTAAACTCAAACGTTGAAGAAAAGGCAGACGACGGTCTGACCCTACCTTAGCTTACGAAGAAGACCGTCTGACGAGGCGCCTTTCCAAAATAGATGCACTTCCTCAAAGCATCGATAATTGCAACATCTTGCTCTAACCATGGCATTCCTAAAATCAACCTCTCCTGAAGTTGAGAAACCACAGTAGCCTCGATCGCCGATAATTTTCATTCAATCATTACTTCGAAATCTACAATACCCAAACTGGCCGATGAACTATTTTGGCATCCTAACAAAATATAACCTGGATCACGTAAAGCCGTGACATCTAATTCGGGGATTACATCGGGACGTTTATGGTCGAAGGTACAAAATTACTGCTGGCTCCAATAAGCGCCTATCTTGATACTCTACCTGAATCCTGGGCAAGCTCGAAGAGCTACGAGACATGAGGCCCTGAGCGCACGATGGAAATGGTTCCAAAGCAGCTTTGTCAAAATTCCAGTCACCCTGTGCTGAACTCCTGTCAATCAACAACTTCCAGCCGGACAACGTTTCGACAACATTGACTCAATACACCTCTGCCACATCGTCGATTCCTATCCCATCATCACCGCTACATGCTAATCCATTTTTGTAGCCAGCACTACTACAGACACACTCTGGAAGAATTGAGTCTTCAATAGATTTGGCTCCGATATACAAATCCGTCTGTAGAGTCGAAAGTTGAGAGTTATCAACTCCATCAACTTCGTTGGGAATTTCAACGATTGTTACCTCATGACACCAAACAAGGGGGAACTCCTTCTGTAAGAGAGTCATTGGCACACGAGCCTGCCAATAACCTGCCGTCAACGAACGAGCAGTGAGCGATCAGGTTACTCAAGGCTGACTCTCCTACTACCTCTACCTCCTGGGAATCGTCGAACAATTCAACTGTTCCAAGTTGAGAATCCAGAGGAGCTTTTTCAACTCTCAAATTCTTAACTTCAATGAATTCAACTTTATTCACCTCAGGGAATACAGGGGAGACATCAACTACTGGTTCCTCGAAAACCTGAATCGCGTAGCCATGTTCAAAAGAAAGTTGACAACTCCGTTCAACTTTTGTCAACTTTTCAACAATTGAAAAGTTGAACTCAGGGGACTTGGGGTCTTCCTGAGGCAAAAGGGACACACGGTGGGCTTGAATAGCGGGAGGAGACAACTCAACTAGCACACTATCAACTTTATCAACTTATCCAAGATTCATTAGAGAGGACACAACCGTAATTGGGTCTGATTGGAAACTGTTCCAGTTGACGGGAAAATGATCCATGGGGGAAACAATCTCCGATACCATGTTATCAACACTACTCAACTTTCCAAACTTCTCAACTATTTGATTCTGGTTCATGATATCAGTACAGGAATCCTGGCCATAATGCTCATCTTCACTGAAATAATCCTGGTCTCCAACGAAACCCGATTCAACTTTACTCAACTCTTCAAATTCTGGGATTTCTTCGATGGAACCGCCAGAAACAGAGCTATAAGAGAATATTGATTCCTCGCTGAAACCAGACTCATTCTCGATCTCCGAATCGATATGAGAAAACTCCTCATCAAACTGATTTTGATCGAATAAATCAGAATTATTCTTCGCAATCGTGTTGAGACTTTTCGCTTTGTATCGGCAAATATACTATTGGGAAATATGGATATTCGTGTGTCTCGACAATGATTTCTTCATAGGACGAGCAGGAAGGAATACAACTGGAAAAAGCTCGCCCTATTCCTCGTTTCCCGACCCAGAATTAGGTCGACGAGTACCTACATTCGTGCTGGCGGCCTTCCTCGAGCGGCGACTGAAATACGTCGGCGCTCGCCACGCTCATCATTTCCTCTTTGGGGACATCGTTCCTCTGTACGCCAGATAAAACTGCACGTATTTTGAGGGGGTGCTTCTATAGCACGCCTGAGGGATTTGAGGGGCTTGAGAAGTACCCTGGGCTTCGATAGCCCTACCAGAATTTATCGAACCTACTCTACTATCATTTTGCCTAAATGAATTCGGCCTTTGCAAAACTTTATCACCGCTTTGGCGAGGCGCTGCTCGCAACGACAATATCGCAGTATCTTGTGTGATTAGAGTGCACCTCTATGCTAATTTTTCAATCGTGAAGATATTCCCGACATTCAGAAATACCCTAATCTCAGGATTAAGAAGAGGAATAATCAACTCTACTACGTCCTCCTCCGTAAGATGCGGTGCCACCCTCCTGGCCAACGCATTCTTTTCGCGAATGAAGCTTTCAACCGTCACGTTGACAGCTTGTATTTGCCCATATAATTTAGACGTGAGTCTTGCGATTAACGCCTTACTATTAAACCTCTCTAACAACCTATTGCCAAAAAATTACCATTCGATACGATTAGAGCGGCCCAACGCAGTGTTACACCACTGTGCGGCCTCTCCTCTCAACTGCTTCCTCGCAAGTCATCCCCTTATCTACTGGTATTTCCTTATGTTTTCCCAATTCTCCCTCACATTCCTCTAGAAATTCTAGAGGATTTTCGGCCTCTCCACCGCAAAACTCCGGGAGAGTAACTCTTGGAATCGACGATTGCAGTTGCAATTGCTCGACCGCCTCTGTTAGTTGCAACATAGGATTAACAAGTTCGTCAGAAAGTCCCGAGGAATGCGTCCACGCTCGCCAGTCAGGGAATATTCGCGGAATAAAGGATGATTCCTACTTCGAATAAGATAAACTACAGCCACCAAATGGCTACTCCGAGTACCTGCGGTACTCTAGAAGTGCCCACGGAGGGACGCGAAGCTATGCTGTGTCAGTACACAGCATTCACGAGATTCCACTGAAACAAATTTCCCTATCACCAAATCTTTAGCTAAGCTCCCGAATTACCTTTGTGCTACACCACGGTGACGTTGCGTCGGATTCCACAGAGTGCCCTATATCGACCTAGTGCAAAGTAGCTGAAGGCTATTCTATAGGAACACAGTACGCGAACGAGTGCCCCGCAGGAAACACAGATCCTCGTTTAACGTCGCTCGGACCAAGAGCAAGGTGTTCGCTCCGAAATGCTACTAACTTATGGTACAAAGGTAGACGGTGTGAGAATTCTTATCCCGAAGAACAATCACACACGCTAGTGTGGGGCACAGTCAGGCTCAACTGTGCTGGGCGGCAAGTCTTTCCAACCACATTAGTACTGCAGCTCTTCAGATAAAAGGTAGGCTAAAAGGATCATTATTTGGTAGGAGGGAATAAAGAGTAGCGCAACGAATTCTTCAGCTTAGATATTTGGACGATCCTCCAGTTCGCCAAATACCTCGCTGGCTGTAGATCGCACACAAACACAAATATTGTTACGCGAACAACCGTAGTGAGGCCCGATCGAAGTGATCAGGCAGATTACTCTAACACGCGACAGATACAGAAAGAGGCCTAGCCGACTGTATCTGCAAGGAACTTGAATATGAGAACCAAAAGGCACAACAGTGATTCTGGAAGAGAGGTCACTTGCTCAGACTGAATACTGACTGAACTGAATTGAATCCAGAAATGAATACAGAATAGCCTTAAGACCAAAATGGTCTTATCTTCATACCCTAAATCTGGCTCCACCCCGCAATATGGCGTGATTTCCATTCGCGACTCTAATTGGTTGAAAACAAACAAAGTTAATATTCACGTTAATAGTGGGCCGATTTCGACCGTTTTGGTCTCAAAAGAAAGCTGGAACGAAATCTAGTTGTTTTAAATAGTTCACGTTGGTCTAAACAAGTCTAGGGCTTCAGGAGAGGGCCGAAACCATGACATGAGTAGGTATATGTAGAACTCAGGTCGGACGGAAGACTGAACGTTCGCTCAAATGATACGAAAGGCCCCAAACTTGCGAAAATTTGTGCGCGATTTTTATAGGAATCATTGCGGTCTAGCTATTTTCCATCAATAATTGCATACGAATAAATACGAATAGTGGAATGTAACCGACAGAAAAACAAGGAAAATTGACGCTGTTAAGATTGACTCCTTAACGAAGACAGCCTCCTTCGTAGAGAGGAATAATTAAAGAGTTCAGAGTCGGTACACACCCCTCTTGATGAGGGTACCTTGCGTGTTTCGGCCAACCTAATGGGTACAATATATATCAAACTCGAAAATAGTTCATGATTTTATTCATATAATGTTTTTCCTTCAGTTAACAAATTAGAAAGTGAAAGTATCTGGGGAAAGTAGCAAGGAACACTCAGGTCAACCGCCTAGTGATTTATTCTCAACAGACCTCTCGGAATTCAAAGGCAATACACAGAGACCTGAGGTTAGGCGGGAAGAGCTCAAGCAACAATTTCTTCTGAAAACACTACATCCGAGTTTTAATGATGACAACCCCTCCTTCGTAGAGAAAATAGCCCAAGGTTTTCATAACCTGTTGTAGACATACAATTATGAACTGTGTCTTTCCAGATTCAAAGCAGTTTTATCTATAAGAACTTCTACAGTACAAAATACATTCAGCTATCACAGTCAAAAACATGGAAATTCTTACACCCCCAAAGAATGATAGCCGATAGAGAGGTACTAGAGGTTGTGAAAGAAATACTTATGGATGAAATAATTTATTGGTGGAATTGGGTAGAGGTGGGACGGACACACAAAAAATGTAGCATACATGTTAACTCAAATTAACATTTCATGGTTTTCATTGAAATTCACTTCCAAACAATGCGAAAGTAATCGCGGCCTTGATTTTCCGATGGAAAGATTGAAGGGGAGACGGACAGGCAAGAAAATGTTCGTTACATGTACCTTCAAATGGCTCCCATGGCTGCATATTTTGAACTTCACGATTTTAGCAGAATTTTTACAAGTCTCAATCACACTATAGGACGACTCCGAATCTGCATTTCAGTCCCGCATCAGAACTGGAGTAATCACGAATTTGAAACATAAGGATCCTGCTGTCTGTAAGTTTTTCGAGAATGTGGTACATTCATTTTCCAGCTTTTTGTGGGATTTTCTCTCCTCGTTTCTCTACTTACCTTGGTGGATGTTTCGGGAATGAATCTGCTCCCGTTCTCAACACAATTAAAATATTTTTTTGTTCGCATAATTTTTCAAGTTTTTGAAATTTTTCAAGATGTTGAAAAATTTTGCGAACAAAAAAATATTATAATTGTGTTGAGAACGGGAGCAGATTCGTTCCCGAAACGTCCATCAAGATAAGTAGAGAAACGAGGAGAGAATATCCCACAAAAAGCTAGAAAATAAGGACCCTGGATCATTCTTGAATGACTGTAAAGCTCTATTTGGAATACACATCAAGAACGCGCTCAAAACGTTCGAGGCTGTGAAAGTTTATACAGTATTTTGTGGGGAGTTTGAGATGATGAAGGGGGATAGTATACTTAGAGAGTATGAGTACTTCACTACATCTAACTCGCCCATCTACAAGGACAGCGACTCAAAGGCATGGTTTGTAGATAGGGTGATTGACCCAGTCATGAAGGAATTGGAGGAATTCTAGGAACGTGACAGTGGGTGGGCATTCAAGAATATCATCAATTCAGGTGTTAACATCAATAAGTTTACGCCTCAGCTTGGATCTTTATTCATCGAACTACCGCAGCAGATCAAGAGGAAACAGGCCTGTATCAATGTGAAAAATTATGATAATCAATGTTTCGCTTGGACAGTCACCTCAGCTTTGCATCCAGTTGATTGGAAAAACAACAACAGAGCTTCTTCATATCCCCATCCATCCATAGTTTTGAACTTGAAGGGTATTCAATTCCCAATGACCATCAAACAGATCCCCCGATAGTAGTAGAACTAAACGGGTTCTAGCACAGTCGAGTAAGCATCAAACACAACATATGCGACTTCGCCAAAACACATCAAACCCAACATGTGCGACTTCGCCAAAACGCATCAAACCACCCAACATAATATGCGACTTCGCAGAAATGCGTCAAACCCAACATATGCGATTTGCCGAAATGTGGCTAACCTACCTTGATGAGCCGAGTCGGTAGCATACCTAACCTATCTAAAATAGTTCCACCAGCCAGTGGCGTACCTAACCTATCTAATAACCCCACCAGGGTCGTACCTAACCTATCTAATAGCCCCACCAGGGTCGTACGAACCCCCATAAATATTTTCGGGGGGTACACAGGTCCACATCCCCAATGACCCGCCCCACACCGTTTCAATGTCCCACCCCGACCTACAACATACGTCATGCGTCATACGGTGAAACGTCAAAACGATGAAACGTCAAAACGATGAAACGTCAAAACGACGAAACGTCAAAACGATGAAACGACAAAACGATGAAACGTCAAAACGACGAAACGTCAAAACGACGAAACGTCAAAACAACGAAACGTCAAAGCGATGAAACGTCAATCGGCATCGAGGTTTCCCAACAGGATTTCAGGAAGAAATAAAGTTTTTCATAAATAATAATGATGAGATTTTTATTGAGAGAGAGATCACAAATTATTTTGGTAGCATATTTTCAAACCATTCATATAAAATATCAACGTTTCGTAAACTACAACAATGATTGGAGTCACCCCAACAGCGACGCAGGTGATGCATACAGGATATCTTGGTGCTATTCTGGAAAGTTGGAACAACCCACCATGAATCATCGAAATCCTCCAGATTCACAACTTTTGCATGTACATTGAATGGAGCTAATTTTTCAATCAACAATTCCTTCTTCTGATAGCCTCGCACATAAATGATATCAATGTCACACAAATTCTCCCGGAGAATATCATCTAGCAAGTTGTATTCCACAAAGCCTGAAGAATATCTCAGACCATGAACGTTTTTCTCCAAGAAACAAACCCCACATCGGTCTTCTTTGCTTAGCAATGAGAATGGTTTTTTTGGCAACAGTAAATAATTACTACATTGAACACCAATTCTTATAGCAATCTCCTTTGGGTGAAATTGCTGTTCAACAACAAACCCCTGAATGTCTACGAACGCAACTCTCATGATGAATATCTGACTCAAACTGTCGATGAAATCGAATCAGTTCCACTTTTTAATAATTTCACTGAGCGGGAGGTGTTCGATAATGTTATCGTGAACAATGATGCAATAGGCGCGAGTATTGGCGGGAAAACCTTGGGAAGCTTCAATTTCAAGTTTGACGTCGACGCTGGAACTTTTAACACTTTCATCACGTCGAGAACAATCTATAACGAAAATAGGCTGTTTACCGGAAAATTCGACATAACCGAGGAGTGGGGTATGTATGGTGGTATTTTTGTAACTATACCCGAATTGAGAATAGTTAAAGTAGGCTTGGGGAAAGGCTCCTTTATTGAAGGCCAAATGCATCTTTTCCTTTGGGTAACTTTCTCCGTTGAGTGTTAATGTGATATTTGTAATGTCCACATGATTAAAAACTGTTGGATCATTATTCACTTTATTTTGATCGTGGTTTGTTTGAAAGCAAACGATGACATATCGAGGGCTTTCGAGGAACGATGAAGTTTTGACAGCCCATATTTCATTGGTGGCACCTGTGGTGAGAGAAGGCAGCATATGCAATTCCCATTTTCTGAAGGGTATAAGGATAGGAGTGTCAGCCTTAATTGCCTTCAGAAGTTGTAATTTAATTTGATCGTTCGGATACAATCTTTTCACTTTGAGTTCCACATTTTCGATGTCCAATTGTACTTCTGTGTCAACAGTCGCCCCAATAGCTTCAGTGATTTTGAAGCAGTTGTTATCGTTTCCTGCTCGTACTAAGCGAATTGAATGCTTGCCATAGGAGACACACTCGTAATCGTTGAAAATGTTTAGTAAGTGCTTCAGAGGAATGAGCATACTGAACGTTAATTCCACTCCATTGATGACATCAACATTATTGGGGTAGGTCCAACCTGCTATAACTAAATGTTTTGAATCTTCGGCAGTATAGCATAGATATCCTTTAACGGTGCTGACAGTTCCAACTTCACGTACAGATTCCAATTCTTTACCATTTTGATCATAACTGATGGATTGGAACATATATGCCCCAGCATTATTGACAAAAGATACACGTCCAGCACCTTTAGTTCGAGTGATTTTTCCACTAATGTGTAGCATACTATCATACAGAGCATCGAAGGCATCAGACTGATTAATATTGATTTCTATAACATCATTGTTACGAAAAGACTTGACATAGGGGTAGTATGTCCGCCATTCCACCTTTTGTATGGATTCATCTAGGTGAGGTTTTCGGAAGATGTTAAACACTTGTGCAGATAACATGGTAGCCGAGAGACTTGAGAAATTTTATATTCTGCAGACTGAGCTGCCGAGTGTGACTGATGAAGGTCTTCTTGAAGACTGATGGCTGGGAAACAGTGGAGCGGCTTTTATAAACACCTAACACCATAATGGCTTCAGCTCCAATCGAATGATGATTTCTCCGTTTCGAAAATTGACCAATTGAAAGTTTTGATCGAGCACTTTGAGTGTGATATTATGAATTTCACATGTATGAGTAGCGATGGGCAGATAGATGAGATGATTTGGCGTTTCGTCGATGGTGTAGCCTGGATCGGCGTCGATAGCGAATTCGTAGATCGTGTGGGATGGTCTGTCGTTGTAGAAGGCTCCAGAGGTAATGTTGCTGTCCACATGAATCGTTCGTACTTTTATAATGTTCACAGGCTGATCGGATACATGGTGAATGTCACGTTCCAAAATTCTAGGTGAGAATCCTAATATGTTTGCTAAACTATTGTTCCGAGTGAAATCGATTGCATGGTGCTTACAAAAAATTTCACTTTTCAAAGTATTATTATTCGGTCTGAGATAGAAAAAGTCTTCGGGCTTCTCTGTCGGTGGTGAATTTTTCTTTTGTGAAGTTGGTACGACAAGATCTTTTCTGAGCAACCTTTCAATATCTTCAATTTCGTAAGCTCCAACAGGAATATCAATACTTTTTCTTTTGCCTTTGTTACCATTCTCGAAATAATCAAACTTTGTGTCCTTTTCAATATTAGGTATGCTGTTGTATGAATGAAAACTGAGTAAAGCTAAGCCATAATCAGAATCAGACTCTAATTGAATCGGTGGGGAGAAATCGATGGATAGCGTCGAAGTACGACCCTTCAGAGTTAATATCATAGACATGATTCTTGATTGGTGTGTAGGAAAGTAATAAGATTCAATTCATCAAACACATTCATTTATTTGGAATGTAGTAAAAATGCTAAACATAAATGTCCACAATTGATTTGATTATAATTTTGATATTGTTTATTGTTATATAAAATATCAACGCTGCGTCCGAAATATTCAGCCAATTCTCCTGGCGGCTTCAAATTACCATAACTATCGAAATAACGAACCGTGTTTCCAACTTTTCTATAAGCCACCCAATGTGTACCTGAATTAATGGAGGAATCTAAATTCACCACTGCACACTCGCAACGTCGTGGTCGGTTAGGCAGAGTGTCTCGCATGAAAACACCTCGAAAGTATGGTATTTTCAGCTTTTTTGCATACTTTATAATCTCTCCATCATATAATGCTCTATCGGGCAGCTCAGCTAGAAGTTTTTTGACTGACGCTTCTTCAAGTATAGACCTCTGCCTCCTTTGACACATTTCGGAGTCGCATTCTTCTTCAAGTATAGACCGAATCCTTTACGTGTTTTACGCAGATACACACCAGACCCTAAATGCTCCATAGCTTGATTGTGACGCATATCTTCCTCCATTTTTTTCTTTGCATTCTTGGCATCGATGACTGTCTTTGCAATGGCACTAGCTCCCCCAGCCAACGACCCTAAAGCCGAGAGGCCTGCGAATAGCGGGATTAGCGGTAGAAATCCTCCACTTTTTCCCACCGATGATGATGATGAAGTCGTCGGTAAAGGTATAATTCGAGGTATTCGTATTCTCTTTCGACCTCCAACTTTTTTTATCGCGTTTCGAGCTGCACGCAAAGCTGCTACAGATGATCGATTCAAACCACTACCCTGATGCAGATCGTTATTCACATTACCATGACTAAATGTTTGTTTTTTCAAAACGCCAAGTATATTGTTTACAATTTTTGAAAATGGGTGTTGCTTTTGCCCCATACCCATACCGAGTTTACGTTTCGCCTTCATGCCTGTGGTGACGAACCAAGCTGCTGCTTTCTCACCAAATTTCGCGTCCTTCGATTTGACTCGTTCCCACGCTCTATTTTCCAATACGTGATCGGCCTTATGACGTTCCTCCACAGAGGTGTTTTCAGAGTATGCGATATCGTGTTCTTTACAAGCCTCATCCAACGGATTGATACCCGTATCACCACGCTCTAGTCGCTTTTGTAATTTGGTTCCAGGACCACAATACGAATAACCGGGTAGATGTAGTTCGAATGGTAGTTTATCGATTAATGAATTTACCACACCCTCTCCACGATAGATCAACATTAAAAATGACTAATGATGTTACGAGATATCGATATTTATTATGAATTTGAATGTGGTATGTCTCACATCATGAGGACCGTTCAGCAGAAAAACATCCTACCAATCGAAAACTTGGACCATCTGAATGATGGTGCAGGTGCGAGAGATTCAAGTAAACATGGTGCTTTATTACCAAACTCATTTCGTGCAATCATCTGCGGACCGAGTGGATGTGGAAAAACAAATGCCGCACTGGCACTGCTGTTTCATCCTAATGGTGCCAAATTTGAAAACGTATACGTGTACTCAAAATCGCTGTATCAACCCAAGTACCAGCTGCTCGAAGAGGTATTGAAGGCAGTCAAAGGAGTAGGTTATTTTCCATACAAAGATAATGATGAAATCATATGTCCCAACGAAGCAAAACCAAATTCCGTCTTCATTTTCGATGACATTTCTTGCGATTCACAACAAAAAATTCAAGAATATTATTCAATGTGTCGACATCGAGGTATTGACGCTATATACATTGGCCAGACATACAGTTTTGCTAGAAAGCAAATGCTTCGAGATAATTGTAACCTGATTGTGCTATTTAAACAAGACGAGGTGAATTTAAAGCATGTGTTTGATGAACACGTCTCCCCAGACGTCACATTCGATGAATTCAAGCGACTTTGTGCAGATTGTTGGTGTGAAAAATATGGTGCAATGGTTATTGTCAAGGAGTGTGATCTGAATTCAGGTCGCTATCGACAGGGCTTCGACAAGTTTATAAAAGTATGATTACATTGTGATGTATCATATTCATAATCATGAAACCGTCCAGCAAAGAGGTCGACGTCATTCGCAAGAATAAAATCAGTGAAATAGCCCAGGCTATAAGGAAGAAATATCTAACTTTGAAATTAGGTAGGTCTGAGGAGGATGAGACAATACAGAAATTTTTCCAACCAATATCTACACCCCTGAAAAAACTAGTATCGACAAAAAGTCGATTAATTGATAGTGGCATAAAAAATGAGCCTTCAACACTATCGAAAAAAGAAGAGCTGAAAGTATGGAATGAAAGTGAAAAAACTGAAAAAGAAGATGAAGAAGAGAAAGCATCGGAAATTCAATTTCAAAAACTTGAACGTATTGCTAGCGCTAGCGGTAAAAGTGATGATGGCGTGTTCGAGGAAGATGAGGAATCTGAAGAGCCTGATGGTGACACCGATGTAATTGATCCCGCAGCTATTGAGTCATACCTTGAGCAGTATCCTGTGATGAGCATTCGATTCCTGAAAGAATATTGGACAGAGGACGAAAAAATAGACAAAGTATATGGCCCCATATACGATTCCAGTAATTCAAAATGGCGTCTTGGATATAATGAAATTGATTTTGATGGTCGTACAGGCTACATCAAAATTGCGGGAAAACAAGTGAGAGGGACGCCTGGAATATATGAACTGATATTCTACGATGTACCAGAAAATTTCAATAAAGAAGATCTGAATGGATATAAACAAATTTTGGAACTTTCGAATGCCCACAAGAATGCTAGCGGAAAACTGAAAGGTACCAAAAGATATAAGTATAAGGAAATCATTAGACCCATGTTCATACCTCCAACATCATCATCGAGACGTTATACAACGGGACATGGTTTAAATATCCAATTGAGAAATTTGCCGACGAAATTCCAATCGCCAATGTTGTCCTACAATACTAAACCTGTGGAATACATTTACTGGGATGACCCCAATGAATTGTGTGAAAGATTAAAATTGCTCATAGCCTCGAAAAATGCAGGAAATACCTCTCTGGACAACGAGATTGTATCAATCATTGACGAATTGAAGGAGGCCAACATCATACAATAGATACAGACTTTCGCATGGATATTGAGGTCATTTCAAAGATGACTATCGATAAGTTCGGACGTAGTTCGAATGGAAAACGCAAACTGGTGGTAATTACATCTCCGAGCGTCGGTGGTGGACTATCGTACACTTCTAAAGGGGATATAGATTTTGGCAATTTGAAATTGTGTAATGTCAAAATGCCAAATTTGAAAAACGATGTCGCCAACAAGGAATATGTAGACAATATTAAAATATATGTAGAACAGACTATTTCACAAATAAAAACAGATTTCAAGATTGCGTTCGATGATTTTGGTGATAAGGTACAAATTGCGATTGATAGTCTCAAAAACGAATCGATAAAACTAGAGAAGATGTTCGATTCACATCGAATCAAACTGGAAACATTCAATTCAAACTTGATACAATTGTCGATGATGCTACAGAAAACAACCAGCTCGATGACAAACTTTCTAAGTATATCATTACCTAAACTGGAGAAGGACATCGTTTTGAATTCAAAGGCAATTCTGGATATTTCCGAGGTGCAGGAGAATATCAATGGAACTATTGACGATTTGAAGAAGCGTCAGCAGCAAAGTTTTGAATCTGAACAGCTTCTCACCAATATCGTCACAGAGATCAAAGATGATCTCGCAAAGAATGTGTATTCCACCATTGATCCGCAAACAAAAATTCCAAACAAAATTGTATCCCTAAGTCGGCAATAAAATAATATATATGAGGAAAAATTACAATTCTTTAACCACTTTATCACACACACACACACACACACACACACACACACACACATGTCACGCTATCATCCAGTCATATTGATATTGAGATATGTCACACTCTGCAGAAAAGATTCGACTTGTCGATGAGCTGCATAAACCTGCAAGAAAAAATTACCCACGTCGGCGAACCATAATTAAAGGTATAGACGACTTGTGGCAAATGGATCTAGCGGAAATGCGACAGTATGTCTCACACAAGAATCGAAATTTCAAAATGATTATGATTGTGATTGATTGTTTCTCTAAATATGTATGGACGCGTCCATTGAAAACGAAAACTGGCGAGGAAATAACCAAAACGTTTGCAGACATTTTAGCGCACACAAAACGATGTCCGAAAAATCTGCAAACAGATCAGGGAACTGAATTTTACAATAGCAAATTCTAAAGTCTAATGAAATTGCATAACATAAACCATTACAGTACGTACAGCGTCAAGAAGGCTGCAATAGCAGAACGTGTAATTAGAACTTTGAAAGAAAAACTATTCAAATACTTTAGTTTGAATGCCACCTACAGGTGGATAGATGTACTACCCACCATTACAGAATCCTACAATGATACACACCACAGTACGATTGGTTGCAAACCATCGCAAGTCGATAAATCCAATGAAAAACAAATTCTCAATAGATCTTATACACACTTGAAGATTGTTGGCCCGCGAAAATTCAAAGTTGGTGATATTGTACGCATATCCAAGGTCAAGCATATTTTCGAAAAGGGGTACACCCCAAATTGGACGACAGAGTTATTTAAAATCGTCGAAGTCAAAATAACGAATCCCACCACATATCTGTTGGAAGATATGCATGGGACGGCAATCAGGGGGGCCTTCTATGATGAGGAGTTGCAGAAAACCAAGAATCCCGACATCTATCTCGTGGAGAAAGTGATGCGAAGAAAAGGTCAGAAGCTGTACGTGAAATGGTTAGGTCTTGATAGATCTCACAACAGCTGGATTCAAAATACCGATTTAGTATAGGATGTTATAGAAAATACAAACAAATCTAGACAATTCAGGGGGCCTTTTCACCACCACCACCACCACACATTCCATGTTTTCGCACGAAAAACATAAGAATTACCATAACAATGATATCACATTGGAAAAAACAAAAAAAACGAAAAACATCACGCCATAATCACGTGATTCCAAGCTTCAAATAGTCTCAAAAAAATCAATATTCATTCAGTCCAGTTTTGAATTATGGTGAGTCAAGATAGTGATTATTTTAGTAGCAGCACAGAAATGGAGTTTGTTTACAATGATGTCGACAGCAACGACGACGTTGGCTACAACAACAAGTGTGACTTTGAAGAAACGCTCAAAGTCATCAATCAGGCTCTAGACAAATATGAGCATTCAGCTCAAACTGCGTACTACGATGATGGCGTCGATAAAGCTTTAGCTCGATTCGAAAAGATTGCTCAAAGTGAAGACCCACTGCTGCTGATGACATTTCCAATGGACTCATACGGCTGCTGCTATGAAATTCAATGTGGCCTAAGTCCAGCGAGAGATTTTAGCGTCTGTGTGATTCTGAAGCAAAAGTTTTCACCTCGAAGGATTTCCTTCAACACCTACGAGTGGGCCACACTCATAGACATATTGTCTAGAATAAAACAATCATTTTTCGATGGGGACGACGACGACGACGACGACAGCTATCCCGATGAATATGATCCGGTGATGATAAAGTGTGGAGACTTTGTGCAAGTGTACCAATACATCGAGTGCAGCATAAAACAGGTTTCAATCTCCAAATGGACCGGTGGCGGCGGCGGCATTGCCTCGGACGGGGCAGGCGTCGATATCAACTTGAGCCAGAGAGACGTCGAAAAAATGTTACAAACTCATACGAGTGTGGTGTCTGATAGAATTGCCATGTTGGATGTCATGAACTTCAATGATTATTTTCGAAATATTTTTGATATTGTTAAAGGGTGGTTGCGAGATAATAAGACAAATGTGTCTGCTACAGAAATCATTCTGGGAATTTGTGAAACATCATCTTTGAATAGTTTGTATCCCAATGCTTTGCGTGAATATTTATTTTATTATCGTTCTCAAATTGAATCCGATTTACAATGTAATTAATATGATGTATTTACCTATAATAAATGCGATTTTTCAAACAACGTCTGGAGATCTATTTGTAGTAAGTGGAAATAAATTTTATTCGAGCTATTTTCCAAACTTGCAAATCAAACGAAAAATTAATCTCAATTTACCTGGACAATCTGAAATAAATGCCGCCTTCCAAACGAATACTGGAAAAATCTACATGTTCTTGAACAATTCGTCTTTCATTGAATACCATCAGCATGAAGATGATTATCGTTTAGTCAACAGAGGACGAATTGAGGATATTTTTCCAAATATACCAAGCGATATTACTTCAGCATTCCGCTACATTGACGGACACATATATTTTTTCAAAGCAAGTACATACTTCAAGTACAATGAATTTCAGAGAAAGCTAGTTGCGGTTGGAGACTTTGATTGGAATATGTTTAACATTAATTGTCCAAACCGAGGTATTCTACATGAACTGAAAACTCTACTTTCAAAAGTGATTTCTTTTTATGAATAATTTTCACAGATGTTGTATATAGGGGGAAATAAATAAAGCACAGGAATTTTCAAAATGTTTTTCATTTCATTTTCTAGTGAAAACATTTCAATATATATTTATAGTAAATATTCAAATCATATACAATTGTGTAGGTGTGTGTGTGTAACATTTTCCTCAAAAAAATACAAATTGATGAGACATGGAGAAGTTCGATTAATTCAAACTGTAATGACCCCAGGGAAGTGTATCGAACGAATTGGTTAAAAGTTTTCTCTTATCATCATGTGGACTTAGACCGATTTTCGATTGTTTAATAGAAAAAACTTCATGCTTGTATGAGCGTATTGTTTTTTGGGTTACAGTCTTTTGCGCACACTCCTTCAGACAATTTACGTAATCGTCGAATGTTAGTTTATTTTTGACTACACATTTTTTCACCCCTTTAGATTTTTTAGTCATCCCGAAATTTTTCAAGTCATTATCAATTTGATCTTTACTATACCCCTTTCCCTTCAAGCGCTCCCGCTCTCTATCAATGTCCTCCTCATCCATAGATAATTTGAAAGTATACATTTTAGATCGTAACCCTACGAAATGTGTAATTATTTTACCATTAGCCTCGTCCTTCATCAAACCTAGAACCTTTTTGTTGACCTGCGGAATCCCATAGACATTGTCTGGAGCATAATCAGATGTATCAAATCTATTGATATTCTCTAGAATAACTTCTCTATATACATCCTCGCATGACAGCTCATAAAAAAAGCTATCTGTATCTGTATACATGAGCTTGCATTTATCAGCTTCCATGTGAGTTAGCATGAAATTATAGTGGAAATCATACATGATAGTTTTGGAGATATCTAGGATAGCCATACCAATGTATAGAGGCTTATTAAAGATTAACTCACACTTTTTCATCTCAACGGCTACGAGGTTTTCGTCGAAAATTGTGCGCTGCTGGAATTGTGGACTCGATATTAGATTTTTGAGGCCATAACGACCTTCATACTTTCTTACCAATTTAACTATGCGATGATTGCGAATGTTTTCCATAGTCTTTCCAAAGACAGCGTTATTCATCAATTTCCTCAGATCCTTTTCAAAGGCACTCGTAGCCATTGTTCTTAATCGAGTATTCAAGTCTATGTAGGATTTCAACCACGTCGACTGTTTGAATTTTAGAATCTTGTGGATTTTTGTTAATTTAAGACCGTGTTCGAGAGCCTGCTTCAAGTTTCTGTAGTGTAAAATGTATTCTTTTTTATTGTGTAGAGTTGTCATTAATTTAGGTAATTTGGAATCTGGCGGAGTGCGGTGTTCAGGACAAAACGGAAAGTCTTTATGCGCATCATGTAATGTTGTCGGATATTCCAAATCTACTTGGAGAATATAGCCTTCAGGACTGTCATCCGGAATTTGAGTTACATCGATGTTGGTGTTCTCGACCCAAGTGAACTCCCCATACGGTAGGGGTTCGCTCATGGCTTTCCCATACAAGTTATTTACGTCTAGATAGAGCAGGTATTTTGATGGTTTCTCGGGATCATATTCTGACATATACTTGTTATTCGATTCAGAGTATCTATTGCTACAAACCGTTATTCCCCCACGAATCGCCTTTTCAACAAACATCAACATATCTACATCTTTTAGAATTTGTAATTTGCACCCAGTATACTTGAGCATACAACTCCAAGTATACGAGGGCATCGTAATGTACCATGCGGGGTCGAGATGATATGTTTTCCTACATGATTCGCGAAAATTTTCCATTATATCAGCTAGAAGGAGAATATCGGTACGCATATACAAATCACTATATTCTCCAAGCGATTTGATGTCGAAATATTCCCAAACCTTTTGAGCATGAGCGTAATCGTCATCTGAAATATTTGAATCGTTCAATATATTGTGAAAATTTTCAATGCTTGGTAGCTTGGTTTCGTTTAATTTCTCCTCATTATCGATATAATCGTAGGGAAAAACACCTTTTCGTGTTAAAAGATTGAATTGAGCCTCATTCACATTACTGAATTCTTTCCTTAGAATCTTCAATTCATCTAGTTTCAAAGTTGATGCTAGAGTATCTAGACCGGTACCCAAGAAACGCAATGAATCAATAAATCTAAATTTTATTGATGTTTCTGAATCATATTGAGTGAAGGAGATGTATTTTTCCATATTTATTGGGAGTACGGTGACGTGTCCTCGCTTGGAAATATCTCGAATAATAAAATGCGAATCATACCCCGAGAGATTGTGGAATGTTATTGGTACAACAAACAATTTTCTAAATCGGAGGTTACATGACTGGTGCGCATGACCGCGAACTGCGCCAGAAAAATGACAGTGGTCGACTACTACAATGTCCTTATCCGTGAATTTCTTTTCGCAAATATGACAAATAGTTGCTCTACAGATATCTGGATTCGCAATCATTGGTACAATGTTTTTGAATTTCGATTCCACAAATTTGGCAGCATCCGCCATTTCGTTTGCAAACCATTCCATACAATCTCCACCTCGATAGCTCCTATAAAATGAAAGTGTGTCGTCGTAGGAACATTTGAAATAATATCCTGCACTATAGGCCTTGTGGTGTTGATACTTGAGAATTGTTCTCGAAATTTTTGTATTACATTTTTTCAGCTGTGATTCGAAATCGGCATAAATTATAAATGGACATGTTTGCTGATAAATGTGATCTCTAAACTCGACAGCATCATATTTTGGAAAAGAAATTTTTTCGTTATTTATATTTTCACATAGTACACTATGCTCATCTAGTTTTTCCTGACTCAAGAAATAATTCAGACATCTGTCGCAGATATATTTTTTCCCCTTTGTTTTGCTGAGCTGACTAGATAACAAACGAGACAAGTCTTTTATCCAACAGTAATGATATCTAATTGTATTACTCGCATTATTATTACCTTCAGCTAATGTTGATGGTGGATCATAATCATTCATTTTTGGAAAGTATTTATCCTGAATTAATAATAAATTGATATGTTTGTCTAATTTATGCTTTGTTAGCCTTGCAGGTAGTACTGTAAAATCTACATTCCGATCAATCACATTCAATTCTAGAGTGTAGACGTTGACTGAAATATTATTAAGTTTTTCGAATTTTGAAATTTGAGTCAATTTCATTGGTATGTCTAACCCTTTCATATTCAAAACTGTAGAATATTTTGGATATTGTGTCATTCTTTGAGGATTTCTAGGTGCAGGATATAGAGCACTGACTATGCTCCAGAAAAAGCATGCATCATCATTGTTTTGTACATTGACGCAGGCATGCTTTTTTTCAATTTGTTCAGGTAATTTGATATAGGACGAGCCATTCCCCATTTCAAATCGATTGATTGCTACCTCTAGGGAAATTATTTCACTCAAGGCCCACCCACTTTTTTTCTCAGAAAATTCGCTCAATTTATTCAGGATGACATCGATTCCATTAATTTTAAACCATTCATCTAGATCCGTCCCTGCATCTACAACTGTATTTGGTGTATTGAAATGTTTACGATCGATTATCTCTTCATCATTTGATTTTTTTACGAAATCACCGCAAAATGTAAAATTTATTTTGAGCATTGTTGAATTATCTAAAATTTTCAATATTTTCTTCTTTATAAGTTTCGATGCATCTATGAGGAAGTCTTCAATCTCCTTGTGATTCAAATTCACAACGAGCCCCGTCTGAATTCTCGAGTCGAAAATCGATTCTACATTAATCCAACGAACAGATGATCTCAATCCTGAACCTACATGACCCCGTTTCATTTTTGCCATGAGAAATCTAACACGTTTCAGCTCCCCAATCTTTGCTTGTAATTTTCTCTTTTGTCCAATCGAAAGTCCGAATTTTTCCACTACCGAAAGACATTTTCTGATTTGTGAATTTATTAGTTTCAATGGATTTGTATAACCGCTTTTGATTTTTGAAAGGGTCTCATCTGTTTCCGCGAGAACTTTATCAAAATTTTCCATGTCGTATCAATTTATATTTTTTTGATGAAAATGTTACTCACTTTTGGCTTTTGATTATTTCAAAGGATGCCGCCGGGTGTGGCTTTCCAACTGCGATGAGGCCTTTGAATATTAATGCGTATCCACCAGTTGAGAGCTCTTTTGTGTGAGCGGCGTATGCTTTAGTTACTCTTGAAGGCAGGAAAACCACAGAGTCCTGCAGTTCAAGCAGAATAGACACCCCAAATTTTGTTTCAACGCTCTTTGCTGAGATGATGGGGAAAGGCACTCCGATTTTCAATTCTCCAATCTTTGTGATTGGTTTTCTTTCTGCAATACATGAAACGGTGTTCAATAAGGATAGATCCATCTGGAAATTATTATAAAATTGTGTATTAATAAACGAGAATTTGGATTGATATCAAAGGAATAATTCTGAGAAGAATAAAATGAAAAAATACTCACTGTTATTGGTCAGCTGATGTGGTTCACACACACAAAGGTTGATTATTGCTCGATGTCTTCGAGGTGTAGCAGGAATAATGATTTTTGGTGATGGTGATTCGGTTATATAGCACGCATGAAAAACATCGAAATTTGGTAACCGCAGAAAAATAGATAAATATTTGTTCAGTTCAAAAATATTGTTGAAAACAAAAATTGCGGTTTTTCTATAAAGGTAAGAATATTTTTCACCTATCATGCTAATCTATAATAATAACCTTCGATGAAAATACACAATATTGATTAGAATTTATTTCATTTCATTTGGAAAAACATCAAATAATATTGATTACAATTAATATAATGTGAAATGCATGTAACAGATTGTTTGATAGCTCAAATGGTTTTTTATGCTTCATTGTCGGCTGAGGTCGTGTGGCGGTTCTGAGGATGCTGTATGCTTCAAAAAAACTGACATCTTCATGGGTTTTATCGTAGAGTTTTATATTAAAATATGATCTGTGGTACTTGTATTAGGATTACATCTGAGTATCGTCGAATTTTCCTAATATTGTATGCAGTTCTTATAAAAAATATTATATTTCAAAATAACCATAGTTTTTTCACAGTTGGTGATGATACTGGTATGCTGCGAGTAGTGATTACTTTTTCCAATAAAGATATTCTCGAAAAATTTCTAATCATCAGCTGTTTATCTTCATATTGTTTTATTGTATGATTGAGTTCCTTTATTTTCTTTTGGAATTCTTCAAGCTGGTGTCTATACTCTATCGACGCCATTTAAAAAACTGTTTGAAAAACATTCGTCTATAACATTTTTTATGTTGTAGGTCAGGGTGGAACATTGAAACGGTGTGGGGAAGGCCACTGGAGAAGTGTTGAGGTGGACCCTGAACCATTGTGACATTTCGTCGTTTTGACGTTTCATCGTTTTGGCGTTTCATCGTTTTGACGTTTCACCGTATGACGCATGACGTATGTTGTAGGTCGGGGTGGGACATTGAAACGGTGTGGGGCGGGTCATTGGGGATGTGGACCTGTGTACCCCCCGAAAATCTCGATGCCGATTGACGTTTCATCGCTTTGACGTTTCGTTGTTTTGACGTTTCGTCGTTTTGACGTTTCATCGTTTTGACGTTTCATCGTTTTGACGTTTCACCGTATGACGCATGACGTATGTTGTAGGTCGGGGTGGGACATTGAAACGGTGTGGGGCGGGTCATTGGGGATGTGGACCTGTGTACCCCCCGAAAATCTCGATGCCGATTGACGTTTCATCGCTTTGACGTTTCGTTGTTTTGACGTTTCGTCGTTTTGACGTTTCATCGTTTTGACGTTTCATCGTTTTGACGTTTCACCGTATGACGCATGACGTATGTTGTAGGTCGGGGTGGGACATTGAAACGGTGTGGGGCGGGTCATTGGGGATGTGGACCTGTGTACCCCCCGAAAATATTTATGGGGGTTCGTACGACCCTGGTGGGGCTATTAGATAGGTTAGGTACAACCCTGGTGGGGTTATTAGATAGGTTAGGTACGCCCCTGGCTGGTGGAACTATTTTAGATAGGTTAGGTATGCTACCGACTCGGCTCATCAAGGTAGGTTAGCCACATTTCGGCAAATCGCATATGTTGGGTTTGACGCATTTCTGCGAAGTCGCATATTATGTTGGGTGGTTTGATGCGTTTTGGCGAAGTCGCACATGTTGGGTTTGATGTGTTTTGGCGAAGTCGCATATGTTGTGTTTGATGCTTACTCGACTGTGCTAGAACCCGTTTAGTTCTACTACTCCCGATTCGAAAAACAGAATGGGTTATCGATCAATATATATACAGGGTGAGTCGAAAATGTGTACCGAGCTTTCTGGGGGTGATAGAACATAGAAAAATAAGTGTAGTTTGATGATTAAACTCATGGCCCAAAATGCATATCAAGGGAGATATATCCTTCCAAAGTTGATAAAATTAAAATAATTTCTCCGCATAACTTCTGAACGATGAAAGCCACCCGATTGAAATTTTGTGCATGAATGTATGTTGTCAAAATACATTTTTTTGTCACACTTCCACATTTCTGATATTGTTATGAAGGGTGTTTTCAGAGGGTGAGTCATGATTTTTTGTAGAAAACTTTTTTCCCTGTATTATTTTCGGTGAAAAAACAGGAGCATTTGATGGAGCGAAGAAAATTACATGAAAAAGGTACTCATATTCAAATACAAAAAATTGAGCCGTTCGTGAGATATTTGAGTTTTTGTAGTTACATGATATCAGCAGATTGATTTTATTCATCGCGAGATTCATCGGTAACAATATTTTAGCAGGCCATGATGAATAATTTTGTTCTCAATTTTGACGTTCATGTCATCAACATTTGAGTCAACATTGTTGTAGTCGATTTGTCGTGTGGTTTTTCTGTGTCATTTATCACTGCGATTATCAACTGAGATTTTAAGAAATATGGCAGGTTATTCGTTCTCTGAACAAACTGATATGCTTCTAATGCTTGGCGAGTGCTTCGGAAATGCAAATGATGGTGTGAGACGATATGCAGAGATGTTTCCCGCTCGACGCGTTCCAAATTCGAGAACAATTTTGAGGATTGTACAAAGACTGCGTGAAACAGGATGTTTGAAAACCAATAATAGAAATGGTGGCCGACCCAGAAGTGCGAGAACTGTAGAAGTTGAAGAAGAAGTATTAAATACTGTGGAACAGGATCCGGAAATGAGTACAAGAAAATTAGCAAGACGAATAGACACAACACAAGCGAATGTAACCAGGATTCTCAGAGAGCAACAGCTACACCCTTATCATTATTTGCAAGTACAAGAACTGTTACTACGAGACAATGAAATGAGATTGAGATTTTGCGAAGAGTTGCTGGAACGAACTCGAAGATGTCCTGAGTTTTTAAACAAAATATTGTTCACAGACGAAGCAACTTTTATTAGAAACGGTGTTTTCAATTCGCGCAACACTCATTTCTGGGCTGACGAAAATCCACACGTTGTTAAAGTAACGCATTTTCAATATAATTTCAAAGTGAACGTCTGGGCTGCGACTTCAGGAGACAAATTCGTTGGATACTACATGTTCCCAGGGTCTCTGAATAGTGCAATGTACCTCAACTTCTTAGAAAATGAGTTAGGTACGATATTAGAAGACATTCCTCTCAACATACGTAGGGAAATCTGCTTTATGCATGATGGAGCACCACCTCATTAAGTAAGAGTTGTACGTGAATGGCTTAATGATAATTTTCCTGATAGGTGGATAGGACGAGGCATAGACGCTCCTATTTCCTGGCCCGCTCGTTCGCCTGACCTCAATCCACTAGATTTTTCGATCTGGGGTTACATGAAATCTAGGGTTTATTCAAGTGAAATTCGGAATGTTGAGGAGCTGAGGCAAAAAATTGTGAACGAATTTACGTTGTTGAAAAATGATCACCAAACTATGAACGGTTTGATGAATAATTTACGTAAACGCCTCAGATTATTTATAACCGAAAACGGTGGACATTTCGAATAGCTACTTCAATTTGTTTTTTTCCTTTTTCTTCCATTCAAAATTATATATTAATTGAAAGTACCAAAAACATTATCAAACTTTTATTTTTATTCAAACCTTGTTGGGACAGACTAATGCTATGTACTTATTGCTCAGTAACGTGGCACAGGGAGGTGATATTATCGACAAAATTAAAAACAAAATTGTTCATGGCCTGCTGAAATATCGTTATACCGATGAATCTCGCGATGAATAAAATCAATCTGCTGATATCATGTAACTACAAAAACTCAAATATCTCACGAACGGCTCAATTTTTTGTATTTGAATAAGGGTACCTTTTTCATGTAATTTTCTTCGCTCCATCGAATGCTCCTGTTTTTTCATCGAAAATAATACAGGGAAAAAAGTTTTCTACAAAAAATCATGACTCACCCCCAGAAAGCTCGGTACACATTTTTGACTCACCCTGTATATCGCACAAAAACAAAAAATCAGAATTTATCACGCTCCCAACTTATCTATCGAAAGAGAAGATCAGGCATATAAATGTGCTACTCATACAGGATGGTTACTTCGATGATGAGGGTGGCGATAACGTTATGCCTGCTTCTCCTATACAATATCATTTCGTTTGGATTGAAGATCTTTCTCGTTTATTATCAACACAATTGAGTAGAAATCATCATAAAAAGAATTTTTGTGAACGATGCCTTCATTATTTCTGGTCTGAACAGAAACTTTCAGCACAATCCATCGACTGTGTGAAGATTAATGAAACGGCTATCAAAATGCCTTTTTTTTATGTGGACAACACGAAAGGAAAACCTATAATGTTCGAGGAACATCGTGTTAGCCAGCGGTGGAATTTCGGGAGAAAAGGAAGGTGTTGGATTTTTTCTTGAAAGTTTGGAGGTTGTAAGCACCAGGAAAGACTTCACTAGGCGAAGAATTCCACAACTTTGCCGTTCTATTGATGAATGATGCTTGGTATAGCGATGTTCGACAGGACTCGAGCCTGACAGTGTAGGGGTGACCAGCCTGAGCTCGTCTGGTTTGTCTACTAGGAATCGCGCGTGGTGACATAATAGATGATATTTCTGTTGAGCACCGACCATGGAAGTACCTATAAAAAAGGCAGAGATCGCCAACCTTTCTACGATGATCTAGAGAGGTCAATGATTTGGGGTGGCAAACCATATGACGGAAGTTTCGCTAGGAGGCCTTGGTGCCAAACTCGGTCAAATGCTTTGAAGATATCGAAGGCTACAGCCAGAGACTCCCCCCCATGTCTCTCGATTGACACCTGCCACTTATGTGTCACATAGGCAAGCAGGTCTCCTGTTGACCTCTGGTGACGAAAGCCATATTGCCGGTCGTTCACGATTCTTGAGCTCTCTAGATATCGGATGAGCTTGATGTTGATTGCTTTTTCCATTACTTTAGAGATCACAGATAGTAGTGCAATCGGTCTATAGTTGTTAGGGAGGGTTTTCTTTTGGAATCGGTTGGACCCTAGCTTTCTTCCAGTTAGAAGGAAATACGCCGAGTTTGTACGAAAGTTTGAACAACCTGCAAAGAACTGGTGTTAGTTCTGGGGCACATTTCTTGAGAACAATAGGCGGTATTCCGTCAGGCCCCATAGCCTTCTTGACGTTGAGGCTGAGCAGAATGTGTCTGATTGTGCGTTGCCGGAAGACAATTTCTGGCATACGGTTATCGATGGTAGCCATTCTGGGAAGTTCGTGGCCTCGTGGATCCAAGGTAGAATTGTCTGCAAACATTCTGGCGAAGTTGTTGACTTTTTCATGGGGTGTTATAGCCAATGTATTATCATCCTTTGTGAGGGGAGGAAATGAGCTAGAAGTGAAATTTCTCCCGATTGCCTTGGCAAAGGTCCAAAATGAACGGGAACCATTTGGACACTCTATGAGCTTTGTTCTTATCTTCGTGTTGTATGCCTCTTTAGACTCATCTATCGTTCGATTGCATGTATTCCTAGCTTCGACATATTCAGCTCTAGTTTGCGGGTCTGGGTTTCTGCGCCAACGACGGTATGCAGCTTGCTTCAGAGCGACGACCCTAGAACAGGTTCTATTGAACCATGGTTCACCAGTGGTTCGTGATTTGGTGCTATGTGGTATGTAAGTTTCCATCCCCAGCATGATGATTTCCGAAATCTCTTCAGCACATTGCGTAGGATCTCCCGATTCAAAACACATAGTCATTATTTGCCGCTATTATTCAATTTTTATAGTAATCGGTTTTTGTTTCACGTATTAGATTGTTTAGAAAGTTTCTGTAATGTGTAGTGTATACTCTATTTTCAATTCTAAAGAGAAGTTTTTTAAAAGTCTGGATTTCAATCGATCTCGATCTGATTGAAGTTATTAATCCATCATCGGTTATCCAAGGCTTAAGTTTCTTATTTTCCAATTTCAGTTTTTTAGTTTCAGAACTTTTTTTATGAATGATTGCAAGGTGTTAATAAAATGATTATACGCTGACAGTGGATCAGTTGAGTTCATTACATATTCCCATTTTTCGACATCTAGTAGACTACTAAGCTTTTTATAGTCGATATAGTTCTTTTCAATTGTTGTGACAGCATTATATTTTATCACACCTCGATCAGTTAGTTTCACAGATGCTATAGCGTAGTGATCGGTTATGCTAGTTTTGCATTTTTGTTTATTCTAGTGAATGTATGATCAATTAAACTTGAGTTATATTCAGTGATTCGCGTTGGTTTTGTGTTAATTTTAGGAAAGAACCCATGTGTGGCCATATTACAAATATAGTTATTGACACATGTGTCATCTACTTTTAGTAAATTTATACTAGTGTCACCTATGAATACTTCGAAATCTTTTCTATTTCTAGTTAAAAAAGGTTATCAAGTTCAGTTCAGTGTGAAAATTCCAGCGTGCCAATTTATACTTATTTATAGTTTGAATTGATGAAACATACGATTATACATTATACTTTATTGTGGAAAAGTGCTAAACTGTAGTTTGTAGTTGGTTGAATAAATTGGAAGAATCCACGTTCAAAAATATTGGATTGAAGTGCATTTAGAGAACAAATGATCAAATCAACCTTATACTACATGTGAGTAAAGCCTATTATCCTATAATTATAACAACCGTAGTGATTGAACTGAAATACAAAACCAGTGGCGTATCGGTAATCCAAATGCCAGGTACGTTGTGCGCCTGCTGTTCGAAGGCTAGTGAGCCTCACCTACTTGTAAATTGTTGCGTCTGTCTTAAGTTCTTCAGCCATAGTTGTGTGGGCTTAACAGCTTCGGAAACCAGATCGATCAACTCAAAGAAATGTTTCAAGTGGTCTTGCGCAAAATGCGAAGAAATAGGAAGTGATATTAATTCTTTGAAAGCTGCTATTGTGAGCCTACAGGCAGAAGTAAGATCCCTGAAAGCACCCAGTGAAGCTACCCTGACGAATATCCAATTTGAAGAGGTTGTACAGAGGTTGTTGTTTTCGAAAGACAGTGTAGAAGGAACAACTTGATGATTTTTGGACTCAAAGAGCAGACATCTACTGTGAAGGACATCAGGATGGACGCCGAAAAAACGGATGTTCTGAAAATTCTCACCCATTTATCCCCAAATTATTTGGATATATCCACCTGTAATATACGTCGATTGGGAAAGTTCAATAGAGACCATGTAAGACCACGCCATATGAAAGTAACATTGAATAACAATGAACAAATCTCCCAAATAATTAATCAAACACCTAAACTGAAAAACTCAACCGATTTCAGTGGAATATCGATATCATTTGATAAAACTCCTCGTCAGCTAGACCTACATAAGAAAACCGTTCAACAGCTGAAAGAAAGAAGAAATAATAATAATAATAATCCTAATAATAATTGTTTATATTGACAAGTTCATACCCAGTACATAACTCTTGTCAAAAGGCAGGATTCATTTTTCACACATGTTAAAGACATGGACAAAACTTGCTCTTCCATCCAATGGTGAATTGAATATCAAAATCAAATATGTCAATGGAATACCTACAATCCAAAATTTTTAGATCATACACCCGATTACTCCCACAAACTCAACATTTATTATCAAAACGTTCAGAGTCTGAACAATAAAACAAATCAATTCTTCAATGCCGTTGCAAGTCACGCCAATCTGGATGTCATATGTTTAAGTGAAACCTGGCTGAAATATTCATAGATGTGATAGAAACTTTGAATCAACTAATACAACTAGAGGTGGCGGCGTCCTAGTAGCAACAAAAAATAACCTCAACTTTGAAACTATCGATCTTCAACTGAAGCTGTCTACTCCCTGTGTGGATATTGTTGGAGGTAAAATAAGTGGTCACCGTAAAATCATCTTTTTATTTGTTTTATATATTCCGCCAGCAATTTGTCTCGCTGATTTTGAGCTATTTTTAGAAAACTTTGCATTACTAGATTGTTTGCAAAACCAAAATGTTGTTATTGTCGGTGACTTCAATGTCCCCCAATATAGCATCAACTCTAATGATATTAAATGTAAATTATTGATGAATTTTCTGGAGATTCTTAATTTTAAGCAACATAATCATGTCTCTAACACGAATCACCACTTGTTGG
The DNA here is from genome assembly GCA_963576655.1 of Gastrophysa polygoni. Taxonomy (NCBI): domain Eukaryota; kingdom Metazoa; phylum Arthropoda; class Insecta; order Coleoptera; family Chrysomelidae; genus Gastrophysa; species Gastrophysa polygoni. Next base: position 16,771,541 of record OY755083.1, on the reverse strand, counting down.
ATTTGGTTATAACTTAATTTGAAATGTGTTGTCGAAAGAAGTGTATCACCTTTAGTTAATGAGAATATTCACCACCCTTCATCGGATATAACGATCATAACTGACACTCTTTCTCACGTTAATTTAGCAAATAATCCGGTTGTTTCAAAACAATACAATTTCAGAAAAGCCGATTACCCTCTGATGTATTCATTGATCTCTAGCACTGACTGGAGTGAAGTTATTCAATGTAATGATGTGGATGAAATTTGTGAAATAATGAATAATAAGCTTTATCATATATTCGATGCAACTGTCGCCTTGAAAATAAATCGACGCCGAAGGTACCCGCCCTGGTTTTCTACTGAAATAGTCAAAAAGATTAGGCAAGAAGAGAAGGCTCACTCGAATTATAAGAAGTATAAAACTACTTTTTATCATGAACGATTTATCAGTCTTCGAGCTGAAATAAAAACACAATTGGGTAGAGAATATAGGTTGTTTATTCAGAATGCCGAAAACGATATATCGGGCAATCCTAGAAAGTTCTGGGACTTTATCAATAATAAAAAAGGAAACACAAAAATTCCAGGTATAATGAAGTGTGGTGATGTCGTTCTCAATAAACCTCAGGAGATAGTCAATGCTTTTGCTAATTATTTTGGTAGTGTCTTCCTGATGCTAATCTTATAAATCAAGTAAATGATTCACAAGTCATGATGAACTGCATTTCCATCAAGGAAATCATAGAACTTGATATTCTTAGAGCTGCAAAAAAAATCAAAAATAAATTGATAGTTGGTCCAAATCAAATACCTAGCTTTGTTGTCAAAGATTGTGTTAACGCATTTATCGAACCTTTATTGCACCTGTTCAATTTAATTCTACGTAACAAGGTTTATCCGATTTCTTGGAAAACTGCGAGGATTTGCCCAGTCCTCAAAAAAGGCGATCCATCTCAAATTGATAATTATCGACCAATATCGATTCTGTGTAATTTCTCGAAACTTCTGGAAATAATTTTATATACTGTGGTTGGTAATTCTGTTAAAAATGTGATATCGAAAGATCAACATGGCTTCCAAGATAAAAAATCATGTATAATCAATTTGTCTTGTATTTCACAGTTCTTGGCAGATGCGCTTGATAGGAGATCTCAAGTTGATATCATCTATTTTGACTTGCAAAAGGCATTCGATCAGATCGATTTGGAAATTCTAATACACAAACTTGGTCAATTTGGCTTCACTGCTGACATGGTCGACCTCTTTAGGTCCTACTTATTTAGTCGATATCAATATGTAGAAATTGAAACCAATAAATCTATGTCCTATATAGCCACATCAGGCGTGCCACAGGGCTCTAACCTTGGCCCCCTGCTATTTCTCTTGTTTATCGACGACCTTTCTCAAATTATCGTTTCTCCAAAATTACTTTATGCCGACGACCTCAAGATCTTCAACATAATAGACAACACAACAGACTGTTTGCATCTACAGGATGATGTTGATTCAATTTTCCAGTGGTGTAATGATAATCATCTGCGATTGAATATTTCCAAATGTTCTGTCGTTTCCTACTGTAAGAAATATGTGACGATTGAACATGAATATAAAATTCAAAACACTAATATTAAAAGAGGTAGAGAAATCACTGACTTAGGCGTTATTCACGATCAAAAATTGACATTCATACCACATATGGACAAAATGATTTCCTCAGCCAACAAGATGTATGGGTTCTTGGTGAGGCAAAGTAGAGATTTCAGGAATACTCAAACAATGACCACAATATATTATAGTTATGTGAGAAGTAAACTAGAATATGGTGCACTAATATGGTACCCTGTGCATGCCACTCATTTTGCCAATATTGAACGCGTCCAGAGACGATTTTTGAAACATCTAGTTTATAAAACAAGCGGAAATTACCCTGAAAGAGGAATTGGCTATTCAGTTCTTCTGGATCAATTCAATTTTGTATCATTGAGCACACGAAGATTATATGTCACTATAAAATTCCTTCACAAACTAATCAGTAATCATATAATTTGTGAGGATTTGTTGTCCAAAATTGATTTTTTAGTACCTTGCGTCAATTCTAGACATCACTGTCCTTTTTATTGTGTCAATTACCGCACCAATGTATTACGGAAGTCTCCAATTGTTATTATGTGCCAAAATTTCAATGCAATCTGCCAACATTGTGACATTTTTTCATGTAGTGTGAATGACATTTATGAGGCGGTTGTGAGAGTGGCTCTATAATGTTTCTATAGACAAGTGAATTATTACTATTGAACATAATTTAGTACGTAGCTATTCTATTATCTGTATTATTGTTTTATTCTTTCCTATAGCGTTTCCTGTAATTGGGTGTTTCTACCTGTTGGAAATAAAGAGCTATCTATCTATCTATCTATCTATCTATCTATCTATCTATCTATCTATCTATCTAATATACAACTGTTTGCTTGTAGCTGGTGGCCTGTATGATGCTATTATTGAAAAGGTCATATTTTCCAGGATGAAATCGATAACCAAAATTTTTGTTATGTATTGTACTTATTACATTCCCAATTTGCTTTTTTACATATAGAACAATGCCATCGTTTTCATTAAATCTAGATTGGTTATAAAAATGTTAAATCCAGGAATTTCGAAATTTTCTAAACTTTCAATGAGAAAAGTCAATTTCGTTTTTTACAGAGTCGATATATACTATGAGTTCCTCAAAGTTTTTGTTCAGGCTTCTAATATTGAAGTGAACTATGTTTAAATGTTTCTTACCTTTTGTGTCATTGCAAAAATTTATATCTTCACGTACGTCTGTCTCTCTCTCTCTCTCTCTCTATACTGCTCCAGTTCATCAAAGAAGTCAATCATTCTAGAGTATTATATCCTTAAGACAAAATAAATTATAAAAGAAGTGTCTACCAATTCAATGTATGAAAAGAAATCAAAATATACTCGAAATAGTAAGAAGATTTTCCGTTTTTTTTATAGTCACAGCATGAGTATTACTCCTAACATCACAATGTTCAACTAGCAGCTATTTTTTTTCATATCGAACATTTTAAAAGAAAAAAAAGATATACACAGACTTCATAGAACTTAAGATTAACTCGATTACAATTAGAAAAAACAAGGGAAATATTTTATGTTATGCTGTTTATATAAATCAATGAGACGAAAGAAAAATAAGTGAAACAATATGTTGATGTCACCGCTGTCATACATAATTTGTATATCCTCACTCGATCTGATTTTCTTCTTACGGTCGTCAGTTCTAGCAAATATTTGCCCATTCTGTGTCCAAACGTTTTTGTCTCCGAATTTCGCCTTCGTTTCATTCATAAGTAAACGTTTATTTTTTGTCAGATCTTCGGTGATGAATAACTTTTTACTTTTAAATTTGGCTGTGTTTTTCAATATTCCAGTTTTGAATTCATTGTTTGCGAACTTTACAATTGTTGGTCGAGGTTTTCTTAATATAACAGTTTGTGACCCTATTCTGAAAGCTGACATAATGTTACTGCTGTTCAAATTCATGAGTATTTGAAGACACTTGGAGGAAATATTTATGTATGTTACGCTGGCACAACCACTTCAACAAAATCCAAAAATTTTTATACCAGAATTTAGTGCTTTTTTGATGCTAATTTGTTCCCCTTTTAGAAAATTTGTTTCTTGTGCCGTAACAGAAAACAGTACTTGCCAGCTTCACGATAAGCTGGCACGACAACTTTTTCATTTCATCACTGAATTCAAAAATACATATACCAAAATGTAGCTCTAATTTGTTGCTAATTTGTTCCCCTATTCGAACATCTAAATTTCTAAACGTTACAAAAAAAAATGATGTTTTGCCAGCATCATGATCAGCTGACACAACAACTTCTTCATTTCATCACCGAATTGGAAAACAAATATACCAAGATGTAGCACTAATTTGTTGCTCATTTGTTCCCCTATTCAAATATCTGAACTTCTCTCCATTACAGAAAAAAAAAATGCATATCAACATGTCATCACTGAATTTTCACGATACTTTCGTTATCTTACATATGAATACAAAAATGAAAACACGAGAATTTATTGCTTTCTTGTTACTAATTTGTTCCCCTTTCAGAATTTTTGTTGCTTGTTCTTTTAGAAAATTATGATGGAAAATACCGCCATGCCAGGTTAATTCCATAATAATTTCGTCATGTGAAATTTGAACTCGACAACGATCGAACCAACATTTGTTGCTTTCTTATTGGTGATTTGTTCCTCTTTCGAAATTTCTATAGCTCATTCTTTCAAAAATTTTATTGAAAAAAATACTGACATGCTACGATGCTAGATTATTTCACGATAACTTCTTCATTTGACATATGAATTCAAAAATGACAATTTGTTCCCCTTTCAGAATTTTTGTTGCTTGTTCCTTTAGAAAATTATGATGGAAAATACCGCCATGCCAGGTTAATTCCATAATAATTTCGTCATTTGACACTTGAACTCGAAAACGATCGAACCAACATTTGTTGCTTTCTTGTTGCTAATTTGTTCCCTTTTCAGAATTCTTATAACTCATCATTTCCAAAATTTAAAAATAAATACAGACATGCTAGATTATTTCACGATAACTTCTTTATTTGTCATATGAACTCAAAAATGACAAGAATTTTTTGCTTTCTTGTTACTAATTTGTTCCCCTTTCAGAATTTTTGTTTCTTGTTCCTTCAGAAAATTAGGATGGAAAATACTGCCATGCCAGGTCAATTAATTAAGGTCGTGAAATAATCCAGCATGTCAGTATTTTTTTTTGGAAAGAATGAGTTATCAAAATTCTGAAAGGGGAACAAATTACCAACAAGAAAGCAACAAATGTTGGTTCGATCGTTTTCGAGTTCAAGTGTCATATGACGAAATTATCATGGAATTGACCTGGCATGGCAGTATTTTCCATTATAATTTTCTGAAGAAACAAGCAACAAAAATTCTGAAAGGGGAACAAATTAGCAAAAAGAAAGTAACAAATTCTCGTATTTTCAGTTTTGATTTGAAATGTCAAATAAAAAAGTTATCGTGAAATAATCCAGCATGTCAGTATTTTTTTTTTCAATTTGGAAAGAATGAGTTATCAAAATTCTGAAAGGGGAACAAATTAGCACCAAGAAAGCAACAAATGTTGGTTCGATCGTTTTCGAGTTCAAGTGTCATATGACGAAATTATCATGGAATTGACCTGGCATGGCAGTATTTTCCATTATAATTTTCTAAAGAAACAAGCAACAAAAATTGATGTTCGTCTTCTGACTAAGTGGTCGGGAAGATACGGTGCTGAAGCATTGACTTCAGAGTCAACTATATTCAATGAGAACTTGGTTGCTGTTGAACTAAGAAGATTACAAATAGTTCTTAACAAGCCTATATACGTAGGACAAGCCATCCTCGATTTGGCAAAGACCACCATATATGGGTTTCATTACGATTATATGCATAGACAATTTACAGATGTTTGCTCTGTTTGCTACACCGATACAGACTCTCTAATCTATGAGATTGAAAATCGAAATCCTTATGAACTCATCAAGCGAGATTGTTACTCAATTGTGAAATTATCTGTTGTTAAAACTGATATAATATTCGAGGATTATATTGCATGTCTAGAAACATATAAACAGAAAAGTGTTTTCCAAAGTTTGATAGAATCTAAAGGACATCAGGTACATTCCATCATTCAAAAAGAAAATGCTCTGTCCTCAGAGGATGCTAGAAGACAGAATGAATCCAGGTCCGTATTTGAGAAAATAGGTTGATGATGGTTTCTGGAAGACGAAACGTCGGATTTCAAATTGAAGAAGTTGAATATCCAGTATTTGATTTTAATTTTATAGCACTAAAGTGATTTTGCTTTTTTGATATCTCTTGGAATTTCATCATATACATAAGGAATCAAAAATTCATACTTCCTATGTCCTATTAAATAAAGCGAAAAGTGCATTAATGTATGCGATTTGACATTTGATTGTATATTGACAAATGTCAAATCGCATAGGGATTGTAGCGAGACCCTTTGCCGTCGACTGGCAGTTGAGTGATTTGTAAAAGTATCATTTGTAAAAGTAACTGTGCATGGCGTTTATACAGGGTGAGTTAAAAATGTGTTCCGAGCTCTCTGGGGATGATAATACATTGAAAAATAAGTATTAGTATGATCAATAAACTTATGGCCCAAAATGCATATTGAGGGAGATATATCTTTCCGAAGTTGATAAAATTGAAATAATTTCTCCGCATAACTTCTAAACGGTGAAAGCCACCAGATTGAAACTTTCTACATGAATTTATATTGTTAAAATACATTTTTTCATTACACTTCTACATTTCTCATGTTGTTATAAAGGGTGTTTTTAGAAGGTGAGTCATGTTTTTTTCGGACATCTTCTTTCCTTGTATTCGTCTTGGTAAAAAAATGGAAACATTCGATGGAGCGAAAAAAATTACATGAAAAAGGTACTCTCATCCAAACACAAAAAATTGAACAGTTTTCCAGATATTTGAGTTTTTGTAGTGACATTATTTCAGCAGATTAATTCATCGCAAGATTCATAGGTGATATAGCAGACCATGAACAATTCTGTTCCTAATTTTGACGTTCATGTCATCAACATTGTTGTGATTAATTTCCTCGTGTGGTTTTTCTCCCTAGTTATATTACTACTGCGATTTCCATCTGAGATTTTAAGAAATGGCAGGTTATTCGTTCTCTTAACAAACTGATATGCTTTTAATGCTTGGCGAGTGCTTCGAAAATGCAAATGCTGCCGTAAGACGTTATGCAGAGATGTTTCCCGCTCGACGCGTTCCAAATTTGAGAACAGTTTTGAGGATTGTGCAAAGGCTGAATGAAACAGGATGTTTAAAAATGAAAAATACAAATGGTGACCGACCAAGAAGTGTGAGAACTGTAGAAGTTAAAGATGAAGTATTAAATACTATGGAACGATCCGGAAATAAGTACTAGGAAATTAGCGAACAAGACGAATAGACAAGCGAATGTTGCCAGGATTCTCAAAGAGCAACAGCTACACCCTCATCATTATTTGCGGGTACAAGAACTGTTGCCGCGTGACAACGAGATAAGGGTGAGATTTTGCGAAGAGTTGCTGGAACGAACTCAAAGATGTCCTGAGTTTTTGAACAAAATATTGTTCACAGATGGAGCAACTTTCACCAGAAACGGTGTTTTCAATTCGCGCAACACTCATTTCTGGGCTGACGGAAATCCACACGTAGTTAAAGTTACGCATTTTCGATATAATTTCAAAGTAAACGTCTGGGCTGCGACTTTATGTAACAAGTTCGTTGAATACTACATGTTCCCAGGGTCTCTGAATGGTGCAACGTACCTCAGCTTCTTGGAAAATGAGTTGAGTACGATATTAGAAGACATCCCTCTTAACATACGTAGGGAAATCTACTTTATGCATGATGGAGCACCACCTCATTACGTAAGAGTTGTACGTGATTGGCTGAATGATATTTTTTCTAATAGGTGGATAGGACGAGACATAGACGCTCCTACTTCATGGCCCGCTCATTCACCTGACCTTAATCCACTAGATTTCTCGATCTGGGGTTACATGAAATCTAGGGTTTATGCAACTGAAATTCGGAATGTTGAGAAGCTGAGGCAAAACATTTCAAATGAATTTACGTTATTAAAAAATGATCACCAAACTATGAACGGTTTGATGAATAACTTACGTAAACGCCTCAAAATCTGTATTACCGAAAACGGTGGACATTTAGAACAGCTAATTTAATTTGTTTTATCACTATCTTTCCATTCGAAATTATTATTTAAAACTACTAAGAACGTTTTCAAACGTATATTATCTAAACCTTGTTGGGACAGACTTGTTGTTATGTACTTATTGCTTATTATCGGCACAAGTTACAGGAACTATCTAGCTTACTTCTATGTTATTCTATACTTTGCTGATGTAGCATATTTGAGTCGATGTACCAGTATTCTCATACTATGAATTCAGTCTTTGCCTGTTGTTTGTCTTGAACGCAAGAGAAATAAAGACCCTGTAATAAATTTTTCGTTTTTTAAAAAGCTTCTTCGCTGTAAGCAACTTGTAACTGGCGCAGTCGGTAGGATCCCGAAAATTGTTCGTATCGCACGGGCAGTTTTTCGTCTCAACGATTCATCGGGATACGAAACAAAAAGTTCGGTTTTGAAAAACAGCAGCTGGATTCGAAGGCATATCGGATCGAGAACGGACAGTTCGCAGTGGCATCATTACTGAACCAAGACAAGTAAACAGTGGAGAAGGAGAACCAAGAATTTTTGCAGCCAACAGAAAGTCCTGGGAGAAGAAAATCGCTTTCCAAACCTATAGGCAGCTAGGATAAGAAAACGTAGGATAAGAACACGTAGGATAAGAAGAACAAGAATGAAAACAATCATACTACTGTAAGTGCCATTCAATTTTCCATTTTACATTTCCCTACTGGAACCCCTCGAATGATAATTTTATAATCATCACTGTTTTGGATTTCTTATGATCGATTCTGACCTAGAATCACTAACAAATTCCTTAGAGAATATTCAATTGAACTCCGAATCAACAGAAATGGCTCCACCAGAAATAAACTATCAATTATTAAGATTACATATAGATACGATTCCCTCCTATGAAGGAAATCCTCATACTCTCAATATTTTCATTGGGAACTGTGAAAATTTTATCAACACCTTCTTAAGTCCAACAGATGCTACAATGAACAATTTCTTACTCAGAGCTATTATGGGTAAACTCACAGGTAGAGCCCTTGCTTTAATAGGATCTCGTATGGAACTAAGAAGTTGGTTAGAAATTAAACAAGCTTTGTTATTGAGTTTTGGTGATCAACGAAATATCGATTGTTTATTGCAAGACCTTATTTCTGTGAGACCATTGAGAAATGAGAGCCCTTACAATTTCGGTATGCGTTGCCAAGATGCTAGAAGTTTGATCATTTCAAAATTGAACACCTTGAATATATCTGCAGAAGAAAAAATCATTTGGCTAAAAAATTATAATGATCTCGCCCTAAAAACATATATTCGTGGATTACCCCCTGCATTGCAAACAAACGTTAGACTAAGAAACCCTGATAGTCTTGAAAAAGCTATGAGCCTTGTGATAGAAGAAGAAAATTTCTTCTACTCGACACAGCGATCAAACACTTTGAATTCTCAGACGACATTTAAACCAGCTCAAAGAATGACACCCATAAGATCTATACAAACGAATCCAAACTTTCACCAATCTAGACCTCACATGAATTTTTCTAATAATTATCCATTTCCTCCATTTCAAATGAATCGACCATCCAATCATCCTAATTCTAACACTTTCATTCCCCAATACCAACCACAATTTTATCGACCACCAAATCAACCCAATCCTTCTTTTTCTCCTCAACAACAACAATTCTACCCGAGACCACATTTCAATAACTTTCAACGTCAACAATATTTTCCACAACGTCAAAACCCATCTCAACAAACCAGACAATTTAATCGACCAAATCAAATCTCGAATAATAAACCGGAACCGATGGACACATCATCTAGTAATTCTCACGTGAAACCACCCTCAAAATTCATCTCTAATCAATTATATGTCCAAAATGTTGACGAGCAACATTTCCAAAACTCTTATGAAACTCAATACCAAAATTATGACGATCATCAGACCTATTTCACTCCTGACGATTATGATAATCTTTATTGTTACAATGATTACAATCCTCCACAAAACGAACAATATAATCATGATACTTCCGCTGAAATTGGATTCCCAGAAACAATGAATGCTCTTGGAGATTCTCCGAACGAAAATTTTCAAGAAACAGCGACTTCTACCGAAGTAACATAATACATGTGAATGCTTTGAAAGCTAATCTTCCTTATATTTTCATACCACAAATAAACGCAAACCTTTTGATAGATACCGGTAGTTCTAAAAGTCTGATAGACCCAAAATTAGCTTATAAATTTTATCAAAATTTCATTTATAGTGAACCATTTAATATTGAGACAGCTCATGACATTTCATATCATGAAGAAGTTGCCGAAATCCCAATTTTTGACATATTCAAAGTGAATGGAACTCATAAATTCTATCTCTTCAAGTTCAGTGACAAATTTGATGGAATTATAGGAGTAGATTTACTCAAGCAACTGAATGCAAATGTTAATGTCAATTCTAAAATTCTCTCGACACCTTTTGTTAACATCTCTATAATATTTGAACAAGAAGATAAAACACAGAAAAAATCAGGAGATATCCTAAATTATAACATAAAAATAGCTCCTCGAGTACAGCAAGTAGTGAAGTTACCTGTACAACAAAAAGACGGTATCGGAATTATAGACTATAAAAATTTTGGGAACGGTATCGAAATGCCGAAAGCAATTGTAAACGTATCAGATTATTTCGCATTCACTACCTTAACAAATATTAACGAAAATCTCGTGGAACTAAATCTTTCAGAACCTTTAGAAATCGAATCATTGAATTTAGTTGATATTAATTTCATGGATAAAATCGAAGTAAATAATTCTGTGAACCATCAATCATATGATACATTTTTGAAGCAGAATTTGAAAAATATAAGATTAGGACACTGCAACAAAGAAGAAAAAGAAGCATTAAAAAATCTTTGCTATGACTATCGAGACATATTTTATTGTGAAGGTATTCCTCTGAGTTTTACTAACGCAATAACTCATAAAATTAGGCTAAACAACGAATCACCCGTGTATACTAAATCGTACCGTTTTCCGGACATACATAAACAAGAAGTTAAGTCACAGATTGGAAAAATGTTGGACCAAGGAATTATACAAAATAGTATATCTCCATGGTCAAGTCCCATTTGGATTGTTCCAAAAAAGATGGACGCTTCAGGAAACAAAAAATGGCGGTTAGTCATAGACTATAGGAAACTAAACGAACGGACAATTGACGACAAATACCCATTACCAAATATAACGGACATATTGGACAAATTAGGAAAAGCAAATTATTTCACAACCCTGGACCTTGCTAGTGGTTTCCATCAAATCGAAGTTGACCCGGAAGATGTACAAAAAACCGCTTTCAGTACGGAAGGAGGACACTTTGAGTTTAGAAGGATGCCATTTGGTTTGAAAAACGCACCTTCTACCTTCCAGAGGGTCATGGATAACGTTTTACGAGGTCTCCATAATGAAATATGTGTTGTATACCTAGATGACATTCTAATTTACAGCACCTCTCTTCAAGAACACGTAGAAAGATTAAAAACTATTTTCGACAGACTCAGAAAGAATAATCTAAAAGTTCAACTTGACAAATCTGAATTTCTCCAAAAATCTGTACAATATTTAGGTCATATTATAACCCCAGACGGTGTCAAACCAAATCCCGACAAAATATCAGCAATAACAAAATTTCCAATTCCTCGTAACCCAAAAGAAATCAAGAGTTTTCTTGGCTTGTTAGGATATTACCGGCGTTTTATTCGTGACTTCGCAAAAATAACAAAACCTATGACAAAATGCCTTAAAAAAGATTCAAAAGTAATTCACGACAAAGATTTCATCGACGCTTTCAATACATGTAAAACAATCCTTACGAATGACCCAATTCTACAATTTCCAGACTTTTCGAAAAAATTCGTACTAACAACTGACGCTAGCAATTTTTCAATTGGTGCCGTGCTTTCGCAAGGTGAAATACCGAACGATAGGCCAGTAGCTTATGCCTCAAGGACATTGAACGACAGCGAAACTAGATACTCCACAATAGAAAAAGAATTACTCGCAATTGTGTGGGCTTGTAAACATTTCAGGCCTTACCTTTACGGACGCAAATTCACGATATATACCGATCACAAACCACTTACCTGGCTATTCAAATTAAAGGAACCAAATTCTAAATTAGTAAGATGGAGACTGAAATTGGAAGAATTCGATTACGATATAATTTATAAAAAAGGAAAATACAACACAAACGCTGACTGTCTCTCGAGAATACCAATAAATGTAATCGAAACTGACGACATATCTATTATAAATAATCATGGTGACATTGACAAAGACATTACAGATTACATTCAATCATTAGAAACAGGACCCAGTACATCTGACCCAACTAATTTAGTGAGCCAAGACATTTCCGAATTTTTAGAGACTCTCGAACAAAATTTAGAACCTCAAACCTCTGGTCAACGCCAAGGCTTGAACATTGTATCTGACATACAAATCAGACCTCCTAATAATAATATTCCCGACAATATATCGACACAACATTCTGACGCGAACGAAACTACAAACGAAGGTATAAAGATCTACGATGAAATAATTAATAACAAATTGAATCAAATTTTAGTATTTCCAAACACCTACCATAAACTAGAAATAACTCGTGAAAACTACGAAAATTACAAAATAATTTCCATCAAAATTCCCGAAGTCAATAATGAAAAATTGATTCTACAATTTTTAATAGAGAACACTGAATCTAAAAACGCGTATTCAGTATATTTCCATTCCGAAAATCTATATAAAGATTTCTGTAGAGTCTATTTGAAACACTTCTCGGAAAAAGGCCCAAAATTAATTAGATGTCTGAAAAGACTCAATACCATAAGCGATAAAGAGGAACAACTCATGTTGACAAAAAATCATCATGAGGGAAAAACGAACCATCGCGGCATAAATGAAACCCTCGAACGTTTGAAAAGGAATTATTATTGGAAGAACATGAAACAAACTATAACCAATTATATCAATTCTTGTGAAATCTGCCAAAGATCAAAATATGCTAGGAAAAATCCATATGTTCCGCTAATGTTAACTGAAACAGCTTCTCGACCATTTCAAATTGTTCATATTGATGTTTTTATTTTCGACGGAAAAAATTACCTAACGCTTGTTGATGCATTTACGAAATTTGCTCAAGCCATATTCATTCACGGAAAAACAGCTATCCACATAAGCAAAGCTCTGCTTAAATATTTCACTTCATTTGGCGTACCCCAATCATTGGTGGTAGACAATGGAACGGAATTCAATAATGAAACCGTGAAAGAAATTTTGAAGATACATAAAATCAACGTGCATTTCACCACACCCACGCATCATGAATCAAATTCCCCTGTTGAACGTTTTCATTCGACAATAATAGAACACTTGCGAGTTCTGCGTGAAATGTATCCGGACGAAAGCAACGACCTCATGGATTATGCCATACTAGGCTACAATAGTTCAATTCATAGTTCAACTGAGTATTCACCATTCGAACTCACTTTCGGTCATACAGACTCACGGAATCCAAACGAAATTTTTATTCCGAATCTTTTTTACACTGAATATGCCGAGAAACACAAGGAAAGATTAAAACACGTATACCAAGTGGTCAAAAATAAATTAGAAGACAAAAAGCGTAAAACACTCTCAAAAACTAATACATTAGGTGACACTAATCCCGAATTTCGTTTAGGTCAAACAGTTTATAAAAGAAACCCAAAATGTAGAAATAAAAAGGATAAGAAATTCATTGGTCCATACGAAATAACAAAGTTACTTGATAGAAATCGCGTTGAGATAACTTGTAAAACTAAATCGAACAAAAACGAGATTCTACACATAAAAGAATTGAAAAAGCCTTCTGTTGTTACAGATCCGCCCTCTTTATCACCTACGGAAGACTAGAACCTGTCAAAATCCATAATCTTAATACCAATCCTGGAATCCTCACCCTCAAACTTGGAAACACACAAAACAAAATTGACTCCTGGACGTTTATTCAGATTTACGACATATCGAATATAATTGACGAATTCATAACACTCCGAACTACCTATTCACAAATTAAAAATGCTTTTCAAAATTCTACACATGGACCCGGTTATGACAAAGAATTCCATAATTCTCATCATGTTATTGAAATACTTGAGTACAAAATCTCAACACAAATTAGTCAATTGAATCCACAATGGAACATGAGACCGAAACGAGCTCTTATCGATGGACTCGGATCAGTCCTAAAAGCAATTACAGGAAATCTTGACCATAGTGATGCCGAAAAATATGATAGTGCTATTTTGTCACTGTCCAATAATCAGAACAAGCTGAAGACAATAATCGCTGATCAAATCACTCTACTGCAAACGTCCATTCAGAAATTCAAAAACGATACCGAAATTCTCGCTCACAATCAAGAAGTAATGAATGCTCGAATAAAGGAATTGCAAGAAATCATCAAAACAATCCACATAAATAACGTACAAAATTATCATTATTTTCTATTGCAAACAGTTATTTCACAGTTCATCAATACTTTCCAAATCATGTACGACATATTAGAAAAAATTGAAGTAGCAATAAGTTTTGCAAAATTAAACACATTTCATAATGCCATCATTGAACCTTCCGAATTATTTTCAGAGATTCTTATAATAAGTAAACAATTGAAAAATAATAAGTTTCCATTTGAACCACTTCTGAAAAATCTACTCTCATTTGAGAAAGCAATGCAAATCAAAAGTTACAGTAAGACAAACGAAATAATCTTCATCATTGAAATTCCAATAGTAGAAATCGATGATTATAATTATTATCATCTGTATCCTTTGCCAACTCCTTCAGTCAATTCCTTCAAAACTATAATACCCCATTCGAAATACCTCCAAGTGCCAAGAAGTCCTCCCCGAAGAATTCCTATGTCAAGATGTACAGACTACAAAGATCGAAGATAATATTCCTTGTGAAATCCAATTACTCAAATATTCAATGAATACAACCTGTAGACAAATACCAGCTGAGATCAAGAGGACCAAAATTCAGAAATTAGAGAAAAATCAATGGATCGTCATCACCTCAAGAAGTATTGTGGCTACCCAAAAGTGCGGAAAAAATAAGAACAATATTCCTTTGAACGGAACTTATATCGTAGAGCTTAACAATCTATGTGATTTCCACATCGGAGACATTGTGTTGAAGACATTCGAAAATAGTGAACCTAGTTATGAAAACATTGAACTGCCAAATATAAAAACATTTTCAATCCCTCATGTTGAAACAGAAGTTAGTTTTCAGCCATTGAAGTTAGAACATATCGACCTAGATGACATGGATGGTATCTACAACATACTAGAGGACCAAAAACAACAGTTAACTCATTTGGACAATTCGATTTTACATTTCGACAATATTAGTGTGTACACTATACTATTGTATTTAATAATTGGTGTTGGTATGGTTTATATATCACGCCGTATCTATTTGAAGAGAATGCTATCAAGAAATGCAACCCTGATCGAGGCGCCGAGACTTCAAGAAGCCAAATCAACCCCCGACATCAGATTCTCTTCGAACTCTGGATCAACCCCATAGTTCTCAACTTGTGCCGGAGGAGTTACAGGAACTATCTAGCTTACTTCTATGTTATTCTATACTTTGCTGATGTAGCATATTTGAGTCGATGTACCAGTATTCTCATACTATGAATTCAGTCTTTGCCTGTTGTTTGTCTTGAACGCAAGAGAAATAAAGACCCTGTAATAAATTTTTCGTTTTTTAAAAAGCTTCTTCGCTGTAAGCAACTTGTAACTCACAGGAAGGTAATATCATCGACAAAATTAGGTACACAATTAATCATTCATGGCCGGGCAAAATATCGTAACCTATGAATTTCGTGATGAATTAATCTGCTGACATCGTGTGACTAAAAAAACTCAAATATCTGGAAAACGGTTCAATTTTTTGTGTTTGGATAAGAGTACCTTTTTCAAGTAATTTTTTTCGCTCCATCGAATGTTCCCATTTTTTTACCAAAACGAATACAAGGAAAGAAGATGTCTCAAAAAAATCATGACTCACCTTCTAGAAACACCCTTTAAAACAATATGAGAAATGTAGAAGTGTAATGAGAAAATGTATTTTAACAATATACATTTATGCAGAAAGTTTCAATCTGGTGGCTTTCATCGTCTAGAAGTTTTGCGGAGAAATTATTTCAATTTTATCAACTTCGGAAGGATATATCTTGTTGGGCCATAAGTTTATTGATCATACTATACTTATTTCTCAATGTACTATCACCGCCAGAAAGCTCGGTACACATTTTTGACTCATCCTGTATATTGGATTCAATCACATCAGTTAATGGCAATAGGAATAGTTATTTGAGAAATAGTGATATTCATGCTCATGACACAAGATATAAATCAGACATTTCTATACCCTACTAGCGTTAAGATATTAGTAAAAAATCACATGTAGTAATGGGAATCAAACTTTATAACAGGCTTCCTCAATATCTTGAAGGTATTGCCTTAATACATAAATTTAAAATGGAAACAAAGAACTATCTGATTGACATGAGTCCATATTCGGTTGAAGAATATTTCGAATACACATTGAATCATGTCTAAACTGCAACACACACTTTTCCTGATTTTAATTATTTTTTTTTATTTTGTTGATATACCTATGTGTTTCTAGTGATCTGTAATATTTTCTTTATATTTACGTCACTGCATTTGTCTAATTATGTTATTTTAAGGTGATGTTCTAGTTTTAGCTAGACTTTTTAATTCGTTAATTTTTTGACCTGTCTTATGTCATCTGATATTGTGAGATCAATAAATTCTATCTATCTATCACCCAATATGTATATAATGAAAACCTGACAGGAGTAGTCAACTTTCGACAGCTTCCATCACTCAATTGGATATTGTATGTGTGGTCAATTTATCCATTTTTTCTCTGAGATGCAAGATTCTCTCGAACCAAGAGTGACATCAAGCTGTCACAAAGCAACACGAGATTCATTGGGATAAGATGTGAAACTCCCAAGACACACCCTGTGCTACGCAATACTACGCATATCTGGAATGACATGTTAGTTGTGCAATTAGAAGAAAAATCACTTTGGATTTATTCAAATGGTTCATAGCAGTGAGATGAGTAACAACCATGATGTATTGTAACAAAAAGCGACAGCTATGACGACTCCTTCGATGTTTGATGTTTCACCACCAACACAGAGAAAATAGTATTGAATTTTCCTTCGATCATTGAACATTGGGTTTGTTGTTCGGAGGAATTTTCGATAAAGGTCATTCAAAAATTTGCCGCTACGCTGTGTATTTTCAAATTTCAGGTTTGAACTGAAATATGTTTATGCCTTCTGTAACTCATATTTCAATATACTATTCTTGACTGTTATTCAATACAGCGGATTTCAATTGAAACTTACTAGAAATATTTTTTTACATTTTATTTACAGCTGAGATCTCTATTTGTATATTTGATGTACTAAAAAAATATTCATTTTTCAGTTCTCACAATAACGCGCTTATAAATAGAACAATGAGAACATCGGCACACGGACTAAGAAAATATTATCAAAGCCTCCGAACAACAAACCCACCAATGATCGAAGATCAAAACTAATCACATCATATTGACATTTATCCTCAATTGCAAGTTTAACTGGCAGTTATAAAAAAAAGTCATCATGTTTGTTCAGCGCTTTAGTACGATGCATCTGTGGACAAACAGAAAGACTAATCATCTTTAGGATGATGATAATGATGATTTAGCCAGACTGAACTTTTTTTCATCTTGTCAAAGGCTGTTTGTTCAATATCTGTCTATTTCGAACGATATTTTTAGCGAAATAAACTGGTTAGTGGCGCCAACGGATCCACTCACTCCTGAGAAAATGACCGATCATAAATCAACTCCAGAAATCTCTTTAATTCTTTAAAAATTATTGGTTCAACATAAACAACAAAGGCTTGAACTCTATTTTCATTTGGTTTGATTCCCATGCATTTAACATATAGGTATACCAAAAAAGACATTTCTTTAGGAAAAAAAAAACATTTGCTCAAACGTGATGTGGATTTAAGTTCTTTCATTCATATGTAGAGCTTTGTGATCGTGAAGATACCTATATATTTCGTGTACAGGAAAAATATACAGAAACTTTCTGATTGTTAACTGACTTCTTAGGAATTTAATTCTCAATTCTCATGAATGAGTGATAGATGTGAAAAAAATTTTTCTTTCATTGACACATAAAACACACACAGAATTTGGAATTGAAAAGAAACGTAGCATTTTTTCATTGTTCCCGGTAGAAACAAACTGACATTATTAGTGTACTCATTGACACATAAAACACACAAAGAATTTGGAATTGAAAAGAAACGTAGCATTTTTTCATTGTTGCCGGTAGAAACAAACTGACATTATTAATGTACTCAATGAACCGTTTCATTCAAGTTGTATTAATACACAATAATTGTTTTTAAATCAATTGTTTTGAGTATTTTCCAAGATAATTAAGTCGAAAATGGCATTGATAATGATACTCCAACATGAAATTTAACAAATTAAAAGTAGGTTCACAATGACAATACGTTCGAACTAGCCCTTTCATAGCCATTTTGGATAGTTTTCTCAGAGCAAAAGATGAACTGTGACTGCCGCTATTTTGAAGTTTCAATCATCACGCCGCTTGTTGCTAGGAACCTCCAATATTCCTTGTGAATATTTTCAGCACTAATTCATAATTTTTTGTAAAAATTTAGCGTCAACATACATTAACCAATAAAATGAGAGCACTTTGTTGTATGTTTTTATGTATTCATGTATTATATTAACTATTCATGTTACCTAATATGTATTTCTTCGGAAATTTTTTTACTGCTCGGGTACCCTGGAAGGTATTATAGTGTTATGACTAGTGTTGGAATTTTGCTCACTATTTACTTTTTTGTGTTTGTAGATTGCGTCTTGTGAGCAGAGAAAAAAATTCATATATTAGCATCGTATTACAATTCATTTCAACCACTTCCAGTCATATCTTAAAGGTTCGAGAACATTCGATTATCAAGTACATGTCCACCCAACATATTACTATCCAGTGTTAGCTTTCTGAAAGGGGAAAAGGCTTTGAATCTTGAGGCAATTAAAATCTGTATGTCTGTACAAAATATATTTCGACTGAGCAATGCAATAAAATCAAAATTGTTTAATTCTGTATAAATTTGGTCATGAGGTGGATTTGTTTAGTTTGGTATATTCTCTGCCTACCCTAAAATTTGAATATATTTTTTTTTAAATATTTCCTCTGAGAAGATCACTGCATTCAAGTGCCATCAAGAGAGAATCAATTAAGAGATCTATTAACATTGAAAATACTAGATATAACTGCATAATCAGTACTCAGGAACAATTATTATACTTCGTTAAAGATTTTTCTATCGCCAATTTCACAGCAAGAACTCCGTGCTTCTCAATTTTATTCCAAATTGTCGCCATCATAAAGCAATACGAAATCAAAACGATAAAGATCGCTCTAAGAATATTGAAATATAGAGAAAATCCTGCAGGTGGCTCAAATACTACGAGAAGCATCAACCCGACTAATAGAATTAACGAAATAGAAACATAAAAAATTCTGTGGGTGACGAGACTGCCCAAAGCGCGATTCAGAACATCAACCATATCCATTAAAACATTTTGAGTCTCCTTGGTATCCCTGCATACAGGCTCGGCTAATTTTTCACTGATTTCTAAGGTCACCTCCAGTGCCTCGTGATCGGAGTAGCTAAATGAATGTTGTGGGACTCGTTCCGGTAAAGGTAATTTATAATTTTTCAACTCAACCTGTAATTTTGAGCCAGGGTGGTACATTATATAGTCGATACGTTGACCGGGTATTCTGTCCTTAATGAATTTGGCTGGAGTGTAGCTGTTTCTGTGGCTTTGGCAGGTAGAAATGTGTTCACTTGGTACTTTATCGACTTCAAAAGCATCTAGGAGGCCAGGAATCGACAATATCGCTCTGGAACAAAATAAACATTCGAATCATATCCAAAATGATTCAAAAAGTAGTGTCGTAAGGTTAGTAAGGTTTTCATCACATCATTGTTACATAGGGAATTACACTGATGTGATAGAAATGGAACTTGGATGGTTGGTTTAGCGACTAAGGAGGCGAGTGACTATAAGTTGAACTAGTGAAACGATGAAGTATATTAATCAGTCTTCAAGTTAGCAGATTTGAGAGTTCGGTAATGAAACAGAGATAATAAAGTTCCGTAATGAATGGGAGAGTGGACTGATATCGAATAATCTACATCCGCTGTATTCTCATTGAGTTAGATTAATTTTGCATATTTTCAAATTGGTCTCGGCATAACGATATAATGCGATTGTTCAAAGCTGATGAATGGGGTCGTAGCCTTCCGAAGCATTATCCAAGTTCATATATTTCTTCAATATATTATGACACCCTTATGCGTATGCCATCAGTGATACATTAGGATATTGTACTCTGTATCAATAAAAAATGTCAGTAAGTGGATAAGTAAGATTATTTTGGATTCAATTGAAATCATTTTCTTCCTTTTTTTTCAGTGTAAGCCATCCAATTTTCAGGAAAATGAGCCCTTTTCAATGACGTTATCAAAAGTTCTGCTCACCATTTAAAAAAAATGACAATGACTTCATATCTACGACATCGATGACGTAACATAACGCACTTATGTGTCTAAATTTGCCCAGTGTAAAATTTAGGATGATGTGTCCAAATGATTTCATTTTATTTTCCAGCTTTTTGTGGGATTTTCTCTCCTCGTTTCTAAAAAATAGAGTAGAAGTTATTAATAATTATTTTGATATATTTGTAATAAGGACAGATTTTGTGATTTTGTTTTGACACTCATCAGTGTCAAAACCGACAACATATTGAAAAAATTTTGCGAAGAGAAAAATATTTTGAATGTGTTGAGAACGCGAAACGTCCACCAAGATAAGGAAAGGTTTTATTCTTATTAAATATATTTGTATTTCCAAATTTTTCGAAAACAAGGTGTCACTGACAAATAGGTATCTAAAGGTTTAATTTCAAGCGCAGTGACATTTTGGGGCAGATCACAAAATCTGTCCTTACTACAAATATATTAAATGATTTTTAAGAACTTCTACTTTATTTCTTGGAAACGAGGAAAGAAAATCTCACAAAAAGCTGGAAAATGAATGTACCACCTCCTCGAAAAACTTACAGACAGGATTTCATTTCAATTGCTTCATAGATATTTTAATGAACTAATTCAAACTTGCGCTTGCTCACTTTAAAGTATTGCCCTTCATGTGTCTATTCAATAGGCGAACATTAACCGTCTGTTTCTTTCGACATTTAGGACTTTCACTGCATTAGTTATTATATCATCACCCCCAGCATAATATTATATTCATTCAACATTCAAATGGTTGTGACTATAGAGATAAGTGAAGAAATAAAACGTTCTGTAAACGAAGCAGTGAGTAAATGTCTCAAGGATACCGTATTTATAAACATCTACTGAAATGATATCTGACGATAGGAAAGAAGTTATTTGAAGTTGGAACAAAAAGAGGCCGATATTAAAAACGAATTACTCCAATTCAAAAAGGAAAATGAAACGGAAATGAAAAGACGTGACAAAACCATTAGTAACCTTCAAAAGGATAAAATCACCATGGAAGTAAAATATGATACTTTAAATCAGGCAGCTAGAAGAAATAACCTTCGCATTTTCAATTTCCCTGAAAAACCATGTGAGAAACTAAGAGATGAAATTATAACAATTTTCAACTCGAAAATGTCAATGGATATCGAAGATACAGATATAGCGGTATGCTATAGAATTGGGAAAGAAACGAATAAACAAAAATCATGAGGATTCTTCATCAAACTCCATAATTTGGAAACAAGACAGGACATATACAAAAAGAAAAAAAAATTAAAAGGATCTGGAATACTTGTTCGTGAAGATTTAAGTAAGATGAGGGTGGAACTATTAACTGAAGCCATCGCAAATAACTTGGTGAAAGATGTATGGAATGACGCAGGAAGAATATTCGTCAGGAATAGAGATGAGTTTAATAGGGTTTTTGTGTGAAATTGATTTTTGTTTTGTCATTTATTATTTTGATATTTGATAAGGTGTATAGGGAAGCATTAGGTATACTGATAACTCAACTTACACTTCTGTTGTTAGACATTATTATTTTTAATTCTGTTTATTTTTCAATTCAAATTATTTAATATCTCATCCGTAATAAATGAAAGAGCTATTTGACTTATTTGACAATGGAAGTGAAATCCAAACTGAAGAATATAATTATCCCAATGAGATTTTTAGGGATGTGAGAGATGGTGAGGAAAATGAAAGAATGTCAATTATAAACTTTAACATACGAAATGTTGGAAAAAAAATTGATGAACAACTCTGTGTATATTTGGATGATAATCATATATAATGTTAGTAGATATACCTAATGAGAAACTTATTTTATATACGTGTTTATGATGGCGGAAGCAAGCGGTTCATCTGTGAATTCGGAGGCTAAAAACGAGTGTAAATACTGCAGAAGAACAGTAGTAAATTCAGTGACCTGCTTTTAGTACGGTGGCCAAAACCAGATATGCGTCAAAAATTTCAGCAGCAAAAATTATCACACATAAAGAAGTGAATGCAGCTATTCTGGCAGCTGAATGCACTACTAAAATGAATGAGATACAGGAATTAGGAGACAACAAAGACGAACAGAAATGGGAGAAAGTTTCACACAGACATAACTTCAGGAATAATAGAAGATACATGGTAGGTGGTCACCATCAAACAGGAGAATTTCCGTAGAGCCTGGAAACGGGGCATATGGCCAAGCGGTGCTCTTGTATCGCGGCGGGTCCTGTGAGAAGAAACCGGAAAAAACAATCCAGAAGCACAATAACATATCAAACAAGTCCACAATCGTCAACAACAAGCAAAAAATTGGCAAAAAAATATTACAAAAAAATGCAGGTTATATGCAGTATTATCCACCATAACCTTCAATCCATTGGCAACTGTCTAGACGAAGTACAAGAAGCACTTTATGAGCATGAAGACTGCATTGCTTTATGTGTAAGTGAACACTGGAAATCTCAAAGTCAACTCACTAACTACAACATAAAAGGTTATGACTTAGCATCCGCATACTGCAGAAGTGAGGGTGCTCACGGTGGAACAGCAATCTTTATAAAAACTGGAATAAATTGGAAAATTCGAAGTGACATAGTTGGCATATCAGAAGAAGCAGTGTTTGAGTGTGCAGCGGTCGAAATCAAATTGAATAAATGTGAAGCGATTGTTTCATCTATTTATCGCACTGCATCAGAGCAGTCATTTTTAAAGAAACTTGAAAACATTTTGTCTGTAATTGTACCTGAAAACTGTTTAGTTTTTATAGCAGGAGATTTTAATATTGACATCAAGGGTAAAACGAAATGCGCGACTGAATTCTTGTCTCTAATGAAATCTTTTAATATTTTGCCATCCATTTCAGAGTACACACGAATAAGTAAAAAATCAAAAAAAAGTTGCATAGACAACATCTTCACAAACTGTGAAGACTACAGTTCAGAAATATTGGACACTCACATATCAGATCACACAGGTCAGAAAATTACATTTAGTTATGAAATAAGCAAACACAAGTCCGGTAAAATTGAAAAGAGAGTATTTAATATGCAGAATAAAGAATATTTCAAGGAAATATTGGTAAATCAGGATTGGTATGAAGTTTTTTTCACCTCTAGTTCGGATGTGAATCAACAGTGGGCAAATTTCATGCAAATACTAATGCCAATTTTCAACCAATGTTTTCCCAAGAAATGTATAAGTCAAAAAACTAAAAAAATATTAAATTATACAACGTCAGAGATTTTACAGTGTAAAAATCAACTTGATATCTTACTCGTGCTGAGCAGAACATCTGACGGATATGCTGAAGAATACAAAAAAACTAAACGTAGGTACAATCAGCTGTTAATAGATGCTCGAAAAATCAACTATGGAAATCGTATAAATAACAGTGATAATAAATCAAAATGTATTTGGCAGATAGTTGGAGAAATAAAAAGGAAAAAGTACAAGACATGCAGAACTGAAAATACCTGGTGATCCAAACACAGTAAGTAATAATTTTAATAGCTTGATAATACATAACCCATCAAACGTTCCGGTGAATGCAGAAGTTGCAAATTTTCAAAACATAAATCTTAACAAAAACTAAATGTTTCTGACACCTATGACCATAAATGAAACACTTAAGACAATAAAACGGTTGGAAAATAAGTTGAGTGCAGGATATGATGAAATACCGAGCAGTATCATAAAAAGTTGTGAAGATGAGTTAGTAACTCCCTTGTGCCACGTAATAAATAATTCTCTTCAATATGGTATCTTTCCAGATAGCTTGAAACTCGCAATTATTAAACCACTGTACAAAAAAGGTGATCCAACGCTGTTGGAAAATCATCGTCCTATCAGTTTAATACCATCCTTCTCAAAAATATTCGAAATAGCCATGTGCACCAGACTCCTGAGCTTTTTTTTACGCAGAGAAACTGCTAAGTCACTCACAGCATGGATATCTTAAGGGTAGATCTATAGAAACAGCTGTTTATGATTTTATAGAGAAAATAGTTTTGGGATATGAAAACAAATGTTTATCGATGGGTATATTTTTGGACTTATCGAAGGCATTTGATAGCATAGACCATAATATCCTGTTGGAAAAATTGGAGCGTTATGGTGTAAGAAGCCCAGCACTTAGCTGGATAAGATCCTATATTTCCAAACGCGGCCAAAAAGTGTTAATAGTGAGTGATGGAAAGAAATACTTTTCTGACGAAGGTAAGCTGTCAGTTGGAGTACCCCAGGGCAGTGTAATTGGTCTGCTATTATTCATATTTTATATAAATGACAGCATCAGAAATTATAAACGAGAAAACGCATCTAGTAAATTATGCCGACGACACTAACATACTAGCCGTAGGAACCTCACTACAAGAAATGTTGGGTTTAGCAAACGACAGTATAAAAAGAGCTCAGGACTGGCTAATTAAAAATCGACTGATTCTTAACAGAGAAAAGACAACTTATATCTGTTTCACGACAAAAAACGCAAAGAACAATATACCAGAAGATGTACAGCTTCACTCACAAAAAGTGGCGCCGGAGGAAAGCACAAAATTCTTAGGAATTCATATTGATAAAAATCTAGACTGGAAAATCCATATCAACGAACTGTGCTATAAATTGAACTCAGTATGTTATTATTTCAGAATAACAGCAAAATATTTAAACAATACCACTCTAAGGACTGTGTACTTTTCGAATTTCCACTCGTTACTGCGTTTCGGCGTCATTTTCTGGGGAGGAAGCAGTGAAGCACAACGTGTTTTCACTGTACAGAAGAGAGCGCTGCGAATTTTGTTGGGAAACAGTTATAGACAGTCATGCAGAGGAAAATTCAGAGAAATGAATATATTAACTGTACCAGGTATTTATATAAGTGAGTGTCTGATACTTCTGTTCAAAAACCGAGAAAAATTCGAAATGTTTGAGTCACAGCATGGTAATGGGAAAAGAACAGTGAATACACCAGCCCACAGATTAAGTTTGACAGAAAAAACCACATTATATTCAGCTATAAAATTGTATAATAGACTAACGACAGAATTGAAAATTGAGCACTGCCTCAAAAAATTCAAACAGTCTGTACAAGAGTTATTGATTAACATAGAGCCATACACTGTAGACGAATTTCTTGATTCCTACTCATTTTGAGGCATTGGTAAACAAATCTTTCTCTTTTTTTAATGTATTTTTTATTCATTTGACTCTTTTCTTTACTTTACAAAGTTTTACAATTTTTAAAGTGTCTATTTACAATTTTAAAGTGTCCGCTTAAAATAGTGTTAGTATATATTAAGTATTTCTAAAATGTTAGTCCTTTGTTCTCTGAACATATAATTTTTGACGGCGGTTCACCCAATTGAATTTGTGCATTGTAACATATGTATAAGTACAATTTTTTGAATAAAGCTGCTATCTATCTATCTATCTATGGAAAATATTGATGTTATCATTCTTTCCGAAACTTGGAATATTGATGAGGTGAGTGATTATGAGACAAAAAACTATTCGATTTACTTCAATGAATCCAAAATCAACCAGAACGATGGCTGGTTTCTTTATGTAAGGAATATATGGAACTCAATGATTGAAACGATTTGCTTTGAAGAAACAAAATTAGTAAGAATTTTTCTGACATTCGAGGGCACTGAATTTGGCTTAACAGCTTCATATCGCCCACCATCAATATACATGAACACATATTTGCAGGACTTGGAAAACTATTTTGATAATCTGAATAAAAAAACATTGGAATTTTTCATAGGAGATAACAAAATTGATAATTCTGTTAGTGAATACCTTAATACATTATCTGGACATTGTTTCTGTTCATATATCAACAAACCGTCAAGAGTGACAGAAAACACGAGCAGTATTATCGATCATATATTTGTAAAGAAGTCAATTAACTTAAACAAAATACAGCTATTTTTCACTCACAAATCACAGACCATTATCCAATCTACATTGCCGTCACACAAGCGAGAGGAAGGCAAAGAATATCAAATTTCGGTACAGATTTGGTTAGGAATGTGAATTATTCTAAGTTGGAAACTCTTTTAAAAAGGAAGATTGGAGAGAAATTTATGGATGTAGAAACGTACAAATTTGTTACAATGCATCCATGAATATTCCTAAAAATTATATAGAAATGTCATCTTACACTACCAGTTTTAAAAAGAAAGAATATAAAATTGAACCTTTGATCACAAAAGCTTTGATAACATCCATCAGACATAGAGATATGCTTAAAAAGAGACTATTGCATAGACATTCATTAGAACTAAATAGGGGTACAAAAACTATAGAAATAAACTGAATAACAAATTATTGAGAAAAACAAAAAATGATTACTACAAACACAAATTTAATTCTGTGGAAGGTAATAGCAAAAAAACATAGCAAATAATAAATGAAACTATAAACCGAAAACCTAGTCAACATTCTTTAGCAAACTTAGCAATAACAAATAGTGACAACGTTGTCATTACAGACAATGAAAAGAAATCTTACATTTTCAATGAATATTTCATTGAAGTAGGCCAAAAATTGCAAAATAATATTTATAAAGATCAGTTCAAATAACAAAACCTCGAGTAATATCGACTATGGTGCTTGAACTCACAACAAGAAATGAAATCATCAGTATAATAAAACGGAAACTTATCCACCAATTTCTGTTAAAAATAACTTTGCCAAAGTTTTTGAACACAGCATCAAAAAGCAATTGATAAGTTTCTTAGAAATTGATAATGTAATTAATGAAAGACAATATGGGTTTTTGAGTAACAAAAACACAGATGGATGGATGAGTCGGAAAAATGCCTAATGGAGAACCTCTATAATTATTGGATCCATCAGAGATAAAAATCGGTGTACCACAAGGAACAGTATTGGGTCCAATATTGTTCCTTATATACATGAATAGTATTGGACATTTAAAGAACTGTAAAGGTCACTTTATCTCCTATGCTGAAGATACTACCTTGATTTTTACAGCAAAAACATGGGCTGAGATTTTTAATGATGCTAGTAATGGAATAGAACAGGTCAAGCATTGGCTTGTTCAAAACTTATTGAGCCTGAATGTTAATAAAACCAAATATATAGCATTTTCACTAACATCAAATTATCAACCAATGGGAAATAATACTATTTTAGTACACGATAATAATTGACAAAACCGGCTAGCGTACATTTGTCCTGAATTAAAAAAATCAGATACTTAGGTATCATAATAGACCAACACTTGAGATGGGAAAAGCATACCTCCCTATTGACTCGTAAACTCAGACAGCTAACTCGAAAAACGTAATATCTAAGAGATATCTTGAATAATGAAACACTTAAATAATTTATTTTTCTTTGTCTGAATTTATACTACGGTATTGTATCAAAGCATGGGGAGGTCTCTTCCAAAATAACTTAATCCAACTCAGTCTATGCAGAACAAACTTAGAAAATAATATTTAAAAAAACACAACTACATTCAACTGTACAGTTATATGAAGAACTGAAGCTATTTGATGCAAATCGTTTCAAGCGGCCCGAAGAAAACATAAAAAAATACTAGAGCAGTACAAAATCTCACTCTAAATATGCCATAGGTGCAGTCCTTTGATCCAAAAGGAACACTGAAAAATATAATCTATTATCAAAGTTATATGTACTTTAATTTTCTGAATAAATTTGAAAATTCATCATTTTCCTTTTTATATTTCACACCACAGCAACTGCTCACTATCTACAAAGCGCAAACACGATCTTAGCTGGAGTAACGACATTGTAACATAACCAGTAATTTTGATGTTACTATTCCCTTGCTGGCCTATATACTAAGTTGCCACGTTTTCAAAACGTATCAGCATGGGTCAATGGATATCAGAGAACTCATTTACAGTGATCAACATATTCTTAGTGCTAAAACGAAGAGAACCTTGTGCGAGTTACTCGTGCTGAGTCACTTAATTACTGTGATTTACTTCATGGTCCAATCTTGACAAAAATTGGTATAGTAAAAATTCGGAATAGCTGCTGTAGACTGAGTTATGGTATTAGAAAATTTGACAACAGTTCACACAAATTCAAAGAATGCAACTGGCACATGAAAAATAGAAGACACCTAGGTTCATTTACACATAAGCTTCTCAACAACCCTATCCCACCAGCTCTGATATATAACTTCTATCCTCGCTCCAGAATGCATTCAAAGAATATCAGACACATCCATTCTGACCATGCCTCAGCACAAAACTGCATTCTTTCAAAAATGTTTCATGTGTAATTCTATACAAATGTATAATTCTCTACCTGATGAATTCAAATTATATAGTTCAAATATATTTTTTTTTTGCTAGTCATATTTTTTTATGTTTTCTCCAGTAAATCCTCTTGTTTTCTACAATCATCCCTTATCCACCAATTCCAATTGAATGAATTCAAGTATTTTTTGCACTCCTTTTTATTTTGTTTTGTAATTATGATCTATTTTGCATTTCCAGCTAATTTATTCATGTATTGTTCTTTTTTGTATTGTTCTATTATGGTTAAGTAGAATAGCTTGAGCTAGACTTTGCCATCAGTTTATGCAATTATCCACTGTTATGATTTTTTTCATGGTAATGAAAGACATTCATCATTATTATTAATTGGAGATTGAGATACTTCACCCCACTGATAATAAACAATATTAATTCATCAAGTTATTACCAAATGAGAATATTTCTTCAATGGCAATCTAAAGATGTATTTGAACATTTGGCAACTAGTTTCGGCGACATATGTTGGCATGTCTGAATATTATTGTGACATGCGATTTTTAGGTTTCAAAATGTTGAAAAAAAGTTTATGAGTATTGAAGTCAAGAGCACACCCAGAATTTCATTACAGAAGGGGGATGAATCAACTTGTAACATTCATGTAAGGAGCAAAATAATGTATTCATCAAATATGAACATAATATAAAACAAAACATATATTACACACACACTCTTCGACTCTCTTGCAAATTTGATGTGCTCGGCATCCCAAATATTGCTTCTCTCTATGCAACTGTAGATACAATGTAATTATATAGTCACTTACTTTAGATTTTTAAGTTCTGAATATCAGAGTAGAGATGCTTGTCTCTAACACATGTTTTTCTTGTTCCTGTTTTTGAAAGATATGAAGAATGCTTATTGCTGTACAACAAGGATTTGTCTAGGAAGCAACTTTTTTTGCCCTCCTGCCCAGTTCATAGTTTTGCTGATGATAGTACATTTCATACTGCCCTCTAGAGCAGAGTTGCAAGACTGAGACAAGTCAATTCTTGATACTTGAGATGATAATCTGGCAAGAATTCTGTGATAGGGATCTGAAAATCTAGTAGATGTTCAATGCAACAAAAACTGAAGCTTGCATCATCACCAGGAAAGCAGATCACACAATAACCAATGAGATGATGGCAGATACCAGTTCCTATGTTGATGATTTTCCTATGAAGTCGTCAATATCCATGCTCAGTATCTCCACCAACTGCGCTCTCTCATGGGATGATCATGTGAGGTCCATTGCAAGAAATGCTTCAGAAAAACTTAGATTTCTGTTTCGTACAAAGAGGTAGGTACTTCACACACCAGCAACAGCTCACGATCTTTGAAGATCAGCACCCAAATATAAACTGTGCTTTTGGATTCTATTCAGAAGAGAGCTTCCAGCCTAGTCATTTTACTACAATCCTGAATTCATTCAACTCTCTAGGACATATTATAAAGGTGGTCGATCTCTCTGCATTCTATCAGAAGGGCTTCTTAGTTTTCAATTATTATCCATGGAAGAAATCTCAATTTTTTTTCAACTCTTATGATCACAGGAGAGGCCGCTGCCCCCTACCCCCTCCCTTGGGTTTGTCACTTATTGAATTATCAAGCACTAGTGTATATATTGTGAGGCAAAAATAAAGGTCTACTTGTCCAATCCAACTGCTATAATAGTATGAGGTCAAACAGCTCCTATCTCACACAAGAGTGAAATTACAGCAAACAAAAGAAAGATGTTCATTGAGCTCACTATGGATATATTACCAAGAGTATTCCTATGTACATCCAGTTATGATTGATTAGGACAGGGTGAGGTCATCATTTTTCAAAAAGAACTAAATTCTTTAGGTAAGCTAAAGAGCCAAAACTAACAATACTGCCTATAACATCAATTGTTTGTTTGTTGAATATAAATGTGGTAAAATTTGTGATTAGAGCATTACCTGTAAGCAAGATCTCCTGGTTCAGTATTCAGGTCACCAGCTAGTACTACCAAATCAGCATTTTGAGATGTGAGCATAATAAATTGAGCTGTATCATAGGCTTGCAAGATACGATGAGCTTTGTATTCATCGCTGTTTCTGTTATATTCAGCATGTAACTGAAAAAAAATTATGTATTCATGATAGGAACATCTGGATCCAATTTTGTTTCGAGAATGAGAAAAAAATCTATTTCCTCTTCACAGAATGACCAACTAATTGCATCCCATACTAATTATGAATGCCTACTTTGTGACTTATGATTACTTACATGAGCAGAGTAAACATGTATGACAAAATTTTTCACAATTAATTTACATAGACCAACTCCTTTGCCTCCAAACCAGTCCCCATGATGTAATTTATGAATATAACCATTGAGAGACCATTGGTGGAAAAATGCCTCCTCAATAGGATGTCTAGAGAAAATGCAAACTCCAGAACCAGCAACACCACTAAAAATCAAAGATTATTTCATAACATTATAACAATAGAGATCCACATAGAGTGAAGCCAATTCGATACCCTTGTGTTAAACATCATTTATTCATCATATTTACCTATAGAAATAATGTGAATGTGGTAAAATACCATTAACTTTATTCTGAATCAAAAGAAAATCTCTGTCTGTCCAGACTTCCTGCAGACATACTACATCATATCGACTTGTGGCTAAAAAATCAGCAATAGCTGTCATTCGAATCTCCCTATCCCTAGAGACAGCAAATAAGCCCCTGAAATTTTGAGAATATTCAATATGTATACTAAAATTTCGCAATATACATTTTTTCTCACCAACAGTTCAATGTGAAAACCATGAATTCTAGACCCATGGCACAGTCACAGACTTACATCATGGTCACAGAACACAGTCTCTGTTCTGAAACTGATTTCATTAGATATTGCAAAGCATGGTAATTTTGCACTTATGCTATGGGTTTTTTTTCGATTTTTTTTTTTTTGGTACTCACGTATTTCTTTCCTCAGCAAAGCCGAATTTCACAATAAAAACGTGCGCAAACATAAATTTTTCGAGATATTCCAGGAAAAAGTATGAAAATTAACCTTCTTTCTTTCGGCTCGTTTTGGGTAGGCATGGATACTTTATAAACAATAGCTTTGTTCGCGGATCTCATTTTGAACCGATTCCGAACCAGTTCAGAACTAATTCAGGATTGTCGTAAAGCGCATGCCTAGTTATGAACTGGTTCAGGATTATATTTTACCGCGAACGATTTCAGAACTGAAGAACTTAGAACTGTCAGATAAGTCTTCTAACATAACCGTGTTTATGTGTGTTTTGACCGCTGAAAAATGAGTGATACCGAAGCAGGTTGATATCAAACAGTTCATTTTATGTTTTCGATTCATTTTTAACCTGAATACATTTTGAACTATGAATAATTAGATATTATGACCTCATCACACACTAGGTGATAGGATCGTTGTGATAGATTAATTTGTTAAATCAGAAAACAGCTGACGACGATATCGACCGATATTGCGCATGAGCAACAGAATCGAACTCTCTGTCCTCGCAAAAATCCTAGAACCGCTAGGACCGATTCCGAATCAATCCGGAATCGATTCGTTGTCATCCGCGAACACAGAACTGTTACTAAAAATTCAGAATTTTATTAACCGCGAACGCCGTTTTTAAGACTGCGCATGCGAACAGTCCCTGAACTGGTTCGGAATCGCATCCGCGAACAAAGCTAATGTGAACTGGCTGCCAGGCAACTTGCGTCTAGCCGGTCACGCAGCATTGATCCCGACCACCCCACCCCAGCATTTAATTTATGTTAGGTTAGGTGTAGGTGCTAGCACTACATCCTCTTCCTCTTTGGTAAAACTAACTTTCACTCCATGATACAATGAAAGTTCACTCTCTTCCTCGCTCTAGGTTGTTCTAACAATATACTGGGGTATTAGGGTGTTAGGATGGTGTTTGGTGTAAGTCTGACAGTCAGGACAGACGATAAACTTTTTTAGGTTATAAGTTGTAATGTGAACTTCTCACTCTTCTCAGTATTGTTGCTACGGTATATGTTTCATAATATTAATTATTATTGTTACTAACAAATAGTGTAATCTATTAAAATTATGACAGTAGGATGAAATACAAGTGCAACGAATGTGAAAGTAACTTCAGCACTTTCTCAAATTTGAGAAAACATATAAGAAAATTTCACCCTAAGAAACTGTTGGATTTAGCGCCTTTTCGCTATAGTAAAAACATTCCATCATCCACCTTTTGTTGTAATATTTGCAAGAAAACATTTAACCAGAGACAGAGTTTACACCGACATTTAAAAACGCATAATATTCAAATTGCAACACAAACCTCCACACAACCAAAAACAAGTTTGGCAAATCCGGATGGAAGTAACGTCAATACTGGAAGAAAGTCAAAGAAATGCCCACTTTGTGAATATAATGGCCTGCAAAGAAATGACCTTCAGCATTTCAAAAATGTGCATCATATTCCATTAGTTTCAACAAATCTCACTTTTGTTTCGATTGAAGATTTCAACCAATGGAAAGGTCAGTGGGAATTTTCCAATAATTTTTTTTAATAACTTTTTTGCAGTGAAAGACCATTTTAAAGATAAAGTGTTGCCATCATGTAATAAGAAGATTGTTCACAATGAGAACATAATATCCCAGAGACGATTATGGTCAACAAAGAAAAAAGCCAAGAAAACAAATCACCTTGAAAAACCCACCACAATGGAAGCTGAGAAAATTGCATTGAATATTTTGTTAACTGATAATAATAAATCGAAATAAAATTTTGTATACTATTATTTATTATATTTTTATACCTATATTATATCACCTCTATCGCTAAGGTCCAGTTGTACACAGTGACAGCTGTTTTTGTTTGAATTTGTATTATTTTGATTTAGCCGCCAAAAACGACAGATTGTCGTTTAAATTCGGGATCGATGCTGCGTGACCGGCTAGATGTAAGTTGCCAGGCAGCAGCCAGCTGCCAGAAATCCCAGCGGCCAGGATTTCCGAAAACATCCGAAGATAAACCCAGTGGCGTCAGTATATAATGTTGAACAGAAATGGATTAATAAAGAAGTTATAGTTTCTCATACACATACATTGATTTGTGGATATCGATGATTTATTATATTATATCATACTGCTTCAATGAATTTATACACTACGAATATCGCTTTAATTTTATTTTTGCATAATTTCAAATCTGTTACTTCGGATTCGATTGTCAAAATGAGGTATGAAAAACACAGTTCTTTATAACCTACTCAATCATAATTTCGCAAAAATATTCCTTGCACTAGGGGATGAATGGCCGTTTCACCCCTATAACCGGAATTTCTAAAAAAAAATCAAATCTAGTACTTCGGATTCGACTGTCAAGTTGAGATATGGAAAAAATTGTTCTTTATGATCTATTCGATCATAATTTCGCAAAAATATTCCTTGCACTAGGGGATGAATGACCGTTTCACACTTCGATCATTAAACAGACTAGATAAGTAATCCACAGCCCTGGCAATACAGTTTGTTTGGAAGCAACATCTATAGTATCTATCTTTGTCTAAACAAGGATAGCAGCAGCTGATTCTCCCAGCACAAGTGCCGTGTTGTCATTAATTCATGATGAAACCAAATTGAAAATACGTAACAATTTCAGTGGTACTTTTCAGCATTTCTTGGTGGGAAAATGAACATCCCTATACTTCCTTCACATTGTTACGAAAAATTCGAATACATACAATCCTATGGTGATTTTTTTAACTTGCTTGTAATCAATAAAATTATTATGACCACGTCACAAGAAAAGTTCAATTCTCAACGCCATATGAAACAATATACTTACTATTCAGTATACAGTTGTCTACTTATACTTTATCATAAATAACGTTCAATTTCAATAATGAACATTTATATCTTTGGCGATCAGTGACAGTGCATGTAAGTATATTTACGATTTCAAAGTTCAGTACCTACTAGTGGAAATAATTTTCAAAGAAGTGAAAAACTCGTTTTCAAAGCAAAAAGATATGATTGCATATTTGAATGTAATTTTCAAATCTGAAGATGAAACTAAACAGGACTGGAATGAAAAACAACCATGGATAATCTTACAG
The DNA here is from genome assembly GCA_963576655.1 of Gastrophysa polygoni. Classification (NCBI taxonomy): domain Eukaryota; kingdom Metazoa; phylum Arthropoda; class Insecta; order Coleoptera; family Chrysomelidae; genus Gastrophysa; species Gastrophysa polygoni. Next base: position 16,736,583 of record OY755083.1, on the reverse strand, counting down.
ATAATTTATTTTGAATAGGATTGTTTATGTTAACATACTTCTTAATCTAACTTCCGTTGAATCTTTCAATTTATTTGCCTCATGATGGAGTCTTACAGTGAAATATTTCTCCAAATTAGTTTGACTAGTTCCAAAAACAGTCAACGGTAGATTTCTCATTGTTGTGTGTACAAGAAGTATAGAAATATCCTCATAGTTTTTATCAAAAATATTGATTGACTTCATCATTATTCTCAGTGATTTTTCAACAGCTTTGCATATTTTGACTACAAATAAGGAAGCATTTATCAGTGCTACATATTTCACCACAAGACAATGTCGCAGCTGACCTATGGGTATAATCAATATAATCTAATCAATTCAATTTAAATTCATTTTTATCAATTCCATTCGGGAAAATGCTTCAAAATCTCGAATGATACGACAATGGTAACTCACCTATGAAATGACGTGTTTTGATCGCCGGTTCAAATTGTCTTAAACACACCTCACAACGTCTCACCATTATATCAAATCACCAAAACAGGAAATAAAATGAGTTTCTGATGAATTCTGAGTACACAAAACTGAAAACAAGTTGAATAATATCGATAAATCAAAACGTAAATAATGACAGATACCAAACAAAGCAATAATCGCCGTTGAATATCAATATCAAATTGCGGTGTTGCAACGTTGAGCAAAAAGTATTCATGATACCTATGCTGGTCCTCGAGCCCCCAAGAAAGAAAAATTGCTAAGTCTGAGAATAATGTAGCAATCTTCTATTAATCAGAACTGATTCATAATCGTCATGGCCCAAATTTATTATTATATTTGTGCATTGAACTACATGAATTCATAAAGGACTTTAAATATCATGAACTATTCATCACTTTTTGATGATTGGATATGACAACACTGGCGACGATTGGGTACTAATATTATGATAATTCTGGGAATTCATGTTAGCATCAGAATATTTGTTTTGTGATCCTTCTAGTGGGTTTGTTGTTCGGAGGTTTCACCCCTATGAACGTTATTTCTTAAAAAATTCAAATCTATCTATTACTTCGGATGCGACTGTCAAGTTGAGATATGAAAAAACAGTTCTTTATGATCTACTCGATCATAATTTCACGAAAATATTCCTTGCACTAGGAGATGAATGGCCGTTTCACCCCTATAACCAGTATTTCTAAAAAAATTCAAATCTAGTACTTCGGATGCGACTGTCAAGTTGAGATATGAAAAAAAACAGTTCTTTATGATCTACTCAATCATAATTTCGCAAAAATATCACTTGCACTAGGGGATGAATGACCGTTTCACCCTTATGAACGTTATTTCTTAAAAAAATTCAAATCTAGTACTTCGGATGATACTGTCAAGTTGAGATATGAAATATCATCGTACTAGATTTGAATTTTTCAAGAAATTACGTTCATAAGGGTGAAACGGTCATTCATCCCCTAGTGCAAGGGATATTTTTGGGAAATTATGATTGAGTAGATGTATGGCAACGCTGTAAACGTTCACTCTTATCTGCACCAGTGGCGTGACTGGCGTGTGTTTTTTTGGGAGGAATAGAAGAATAGAAGTCTTTTTATAAGATAACAATATATTAACTTGGTTTAATACTGGAATATAAATAGGTACATTATATTTACACAACTTAGGATACAATAATAGGTGAATAGACATTTTCATTCATTTCTAAACAATATTGTTTTTGTATTTATACTTCTAGATCTACTGGTTTTGCTCAAATCTAGTTTTTTAATCGTTTCGTATGAATTCTTATGTTGGAATAAGACCTCAAAATGAATTTTGAAATGAAAATCGAATGTTCCGATAAAACTTCATCGTCATAAATATGGTCTCCAAATGCTTCCATTACAGAAATGGGCAGATTACATCTTCTACATAACAAGTGAGGTTCCACGCATCAGAAATCAAGTAATTTTCTTTTATATTTTCTACAACTTCTTTCAAATATTTTTTATATTCATCCCCGTCCTCAACTCTTCCCCCCATTTCTGTATTCTGATCCAAACGTTAAAATTGGAATTGATTCCAAATCTACGGCGTTTCTCGTTTTGGGCTCCCTTATTTCTGAGTGAACAAATAACCTTTTATAAACTGCCTCAAACTGTCTAGCAGTGGGGTTATTGTTATATCCACCTTTACTCCTCACAGCTCCGAAAAATAATTCCAGGTGATCCTGGGATAACTTGTAAGTTAAAATATATTTTAATATTCTTTTTTCCTCAACTCAATTCGTACATTCTTTGTAGGCTTTCCATACAAATTAGAAAGCCCAAAAATCCCGTTTTTCTTTGGGATTGTAAAATTGGCTTCCCTTTCAGAGTTAGTCCAATAATATACAATTTGATTGTTTTAAAATATTCACGAATAAATTGTATATTAATTTTTGATAAAGGTTTTTTGAATGAATACTTTTTGAATCTGTTTCGAGAATTAAATATATCAAAGAGATTATTGAAATTTAATAAAAATGTAGAGGTAGCCTCAGAGTCCTGAAAGTCGCGGCATTTCATATCATCTCTAAGGAAGGTTAGAGCATCGCTTACGCTTTTACTGAGTGTTTGAGCCGCCAGTCGAACTTTCATCTTCTCCCTTTCCCATTGAAGGTGTCTCATTCTTATTTTTGTTGCAGCATGCAGCCCTTCTAAGTTTTGCTTATATACTAATCGGGTTATGTAACTCCATTTTATATTCGATTTTTCCACATCAATAATTTCTGCTTGGCTAGCTAAACGGATAGAAATGAATGAAAACGGGTTCTTTCGTTATGGGATGTTCAAATTGTGTTTGCAAGTTGAGAGGGTTGGAGAAATTTGCTCCTAGCTTCTCGCACATTGAAATATTTGCTGCTGCTCCATCAAAAGTTGAAGATGTTATGATTACTCCACTTTCGTGTATAAATTCCAAGCATTTTTTCACCAACTCTGCTTTTTCTGTTGCTGACAACCCATCGATCAAGAAGTAGCCTACTGGAATTTTCCAAGAGGAATTAATGCCAAACACCAGAAAAACCAACGCCTCCCTAGCTTCCGGTAAACTGTCGCTATCTATTGTAGTTCCCAAGTCCACATACCCTGTAAATTTGGTGCCAGTCCATTCTACTTGCTTTCTTATGGACATTTCATCCAAATTGCAAAGGATTGGATGAGAGGAACTTTTTTGTTTCAAAATTAAGGCATTCAGTGCCTCTTCAGTAAATCCGGGGCTGCCATCAACAGACCTATACCATCTTGAAATTGTTCCTAAATGAGGCAAACTCCTATTGAAAGTATTCCTTACGAAATTGTAGGCTTTTGGCGAGTGAAACGATAAGGTCAAAGCAAAGGATCGTAATGAAGGATTATATTTTTGTCTGGTGGGTCCTTTTAACATTCTTTCAAAAATGTCTTGAGCTGGTCCAGCAAGTGAAGCCTAGACAAAATATATAGGTGCTATACATACATACATATTATATATACAGGGTGTTTCATGAAGTTATCCCGTCACTAATGGAGCGAGTTCTACTAGTTATTTCCAGTTCATATGTGTGTCCGAACTTTATTGTTTCTTACTATTATTTCATTTTTTTAATCACAGACATTCGGAAAAATTTATCGAAGTAGAATGTTGAACATTTTTTGAATCAATAATGTACTGTTATCGCTCTATGGTTATCATCGATGTATACGGAAAATCAATAGCAAACATATCATTTTCAAATTCGTTTAGTTCACTAAATTAAGTGAATCTGTCACATATATTCACTTGAACATTTTTGTTCGAAATATTTCGAAGAGCATGCTCTATTGGTACCGGTTAAACTACATGAAATTATCTCATAAAGATATATATATATATATATATATATATATATATATATATATATATATATATATGAAGAAAGTGACATTCTTCACACTAGTGGGAAATATTGTAGGACGAGGCGCAAGCCCAGCAGTGTGAAAAATTACTTTCGCTCAAGTAATGTACACTATTTTTCCTTCGACCACGCGAGTATTTCATCGAATAATGTATAGGTAATTAATTATGAGACATATTTCAACTGACTGCATTTATTATTGAATACAAAATTTAATATTTATTACACAATACATACGAGATCAGAAATATAGTCACTTTTTTTATTTCAAAAAACAAAAAAAATTCCTATGACAGAAACATCAGATAAGAATGTCTGTTAAGACACGCCCAATTAGCTCAGTTAGTAGGGTGCTTGTGTTGGTGTTCGGCTCCAGACGGCGTAATTGTTTTTTTTTTCATGAAAATGAAGAAAATCATTTTTTTCAATACATATTCAGTTTTTTTTACTTCAAATTTGATATGAATATTGAATCTGAATAGAAATCAAGCATTCGAAAGATGGGTAAATTCAAATAGGTGGGTATGTATGAGGATACTAGCAACTTTCAGTGAAACCATACAGTGCGATTTACGTTACTTTCCTATGCGGTCGTGGGAAAACTTAATAGTATGCAATGAAGTATGTCTATCAAGAAAAAAATGCATACCTTTATAGTTGATTCAGAAGATTCACTTATCAGAGATTCTTCTTTCGACTATTCAATTAATTTCTGCATTGATGTTATTCTAATTTTCAGTCTTCTTGTATGTACTTTTCGTCTTCGTCTTTCGTCAGAATTTTTTACAAAAGTTAAATTTCTGCTTCTCTTTTCCGGATTTTCCAATGTATTTTTTTCTAAAATCATAAAGAAATTCAGTATGCAGAAATCTACTAGAACAAATATTTATGTTTTGTACCTTTTTTTAATGCTTTGATGATTTTGCGGTCGCAAATCTCTTACTTCTGAAAGAGCAGAAGAAGAAGAATTCATGAAAAGAAATACCAGTTACATAAAGAGTATCGCATCATATATGCATTGGGAAATGGTTTGAGTAAATTACTGTTTTTGCTTCTTTAATAGATGCAGAATCACGAGGAGCACATTTTGAGATTATTTCCGTTTATCCGTGCATTGAAAAATATTAAATTCTAATAGAACATCTACAATACGATCATATTCTTGAATTTTTACAAAATTAGGACAAGTTCATTGACTTTGGTATACAAAATTGGTATACAAATTTGGTATACAATAGTTTCGACACAAAACATTCATACAGTTGAAAAATCTCGATTTCGCACACCCTCTATGAGTATCTCTGTAATCATTTCTGATAGATCCAAAGTGTGATACATCGATGAAATCATCTCTTCTGGGAGAATCTGGAAATGGAATAAAATACAGGGATTTCCATTCAGAACAACACAACTTTGTTGATACCCTGTATATGAGGAAAATAATAAATGACCTTGTGCTCGAGAATCAAAACCTGAAAAATCGATCGGTTCAGCCACAATATTCCATGTCGGTTGAAGTGAATATCCCTGTATGCATATAGACAAAAATAGTTCTATAATGTGCTTTTCGTGATTGAGCATATTCTTACGAGACACACGAGGCGCATTTTCGCCGAGCGTCTGCCGCGCGGCGGCCAGAGATACCGCACACACGCAGTTTTCTTTTGAAACATGGTCATTGAAAATTAGAACGCTGAAGAAGTGAGACGTTGTCAAGTGATCATGGATTCTGATGATGAATTCTCAACAATAATTGGCTTAATGTATTGCCGATTGAAGAAAAAAAAAAAGAATAGACGTATGTGGATTCATCCAATCGTGAAAAAACGTGCAGACAAGGGCTTGTTCAATTTATTTAATGAAACAATCAAAGATGAAACGTTTTTCGATTTCGTTAGGATGTCCAGAGAGTCATTCAATGAATTACTCAGCTATATCGAAGGTGATATTATGAAACAAAACACAGTGATGAGAGATAGCATTTCGCCAGAGGAAAAATTAGTAATAACATATGATTTTATTTACTTTTTAAAAATTATAAATCAACTAGATACAAACATTGCTCGACTTATTATGAATACTTCAAAAATACAAAAGTATACCTAGTGGAAAAATTAGGAGATCGATACATCAGAACCACTTCCTGAATAATTACTGAAGAAGGAATGTATGGAATCTGTTGGAGACTGAAGAGGGGTGGACGCTCCTGGGATACTTGATTCATTCTCTGAAGTTTGGGAATATGGGTTGGGTAGCCTTTGCTGGACTGCTGTTGCCTCAGTTATTTGAGTTACATCTTGGCTCACTTGTTCTGTCTCGGTTATTTTATTACCTGCTTGAAGATATGATGAGTTGAGAGCTGGTTGTTGATATTGATGTGAGTTGAAATATGGTGGTTGATATTATGCAGAGTTGTAATTTTGAGGCTGATGCAACTGATTGCCAGATTGCTGATAGTGCAATGCAGGTGGGTAGGGCTGAACGTGAGGGGACGTAGTTATACGTGGCTGGCATACATATTTATTGATGGCTTGAAGAATATCAAGTCTTTTGTGCTCAGTTTCAGATGCGATGGAAGCAGTTTCAGATGTGGCAATAGTGAGAGTAAAAATAATCGGTCGGCATCATCTTCCATATTCTCTTTAACCTCACGACGCTTTGCGTTGCAATCCAAAGCTTCTATCAACTTCGCTTCAACTAGCGGAATTTTTCTTTTTTTGCCAATTTTACCTTGTTCAGTCATTCGTGAAGGGCGAATCATATTTTTTGTTTAACTGGACTCTTGATTATCTTCTGAAACATTATTTTCATTCAATATTTGCGATGCTTCAGCCTCTCCATTTACGTCAACCTCGTCAATTGAAGCCTGCGAAGATTCTAATTCGTCGTTAGCTATGGAACTGCTTGTCGAACGCGGTTGAATAGTATCTTCTGAAAATGACAGCTGGGCAGCAAATATATAAGGAGCTTTTCTCTTTGCTCCTTGTCCTGATTTTCCGACTCTATGATTCACTTCACGACTGTAGCGATCTCTTGCATTCTTCCTTTTTTTTTGAAGCAATGTTCCTGAAAAATTATATTTTGTTTCAGGTATCTTGCCACAGGTTGTACGTTTGCTGATTTACATTATTTGTTTCGAATTGGCAGATCGACTGCTAACAACATAGTTAACGAAGTTTGTGACGTTATCTGGAAACGTGTATCACCTGTTGCATTTGCCAATATTTCATCGGAAAATTGGGAGGAAATTGCTGAGGGATTCGAAGAAACTGCTGATTTTCCTCACTGCATAGGAGCTATCGATGGAAAACACATCAGACTTATTCAACCTTCTAATAGCGGTTCAATGTTTTACAACTACAAAAATTATTTTTCAATGGTTCTCTTTGCTTTGTGTGACAGTAATTATTTATTTACATTCATTGATGTTGGATCATATGGAAAATCTAGTGATTCTGGTATTTTTCAAAACTCGCAGTTGTTTGAAAAAATGATGAATAATTCACTTGAAATTCCTTCTCCAAAATCTATAGGAAATGGTGATATAAAATATCCATATGTTATCATAGGTGATGAAGCTTTTCCTCTGTCTCAAAATTCATTAAGGCCATATGGCGGGAAAAACTTAACATATGGAAAAGAATTTTCAACTATAGGCTTTCAAGAGCACGGCGGTATATTGAATGCTCCTTCAGTATTTTTGGAGAATTTTTCATCGGCCTCTGAATGTTAATATAGATTTAGCAGAAAAAATCATCAAATCAGCCTGTACACTTCATAACTATGTCAGAAAAAGAGACGGGATTCGTAGCGATGACTTTACGGCATCATCAAGTTGCATTAATAATCTCAACAGAGATGGCAGAAGTAGGGGCAACCCTGGAGCACTAGACACAAGAGATTTGTTCCAAAATTACTTTGTTAATGTCAGTCCATTAGATTGGCAGGATAAGTATATTTGAGTGGGTATTGCTATTTCACATCATACTTCCATTTTTTCAGCTATTTTGTACATATTATGAAGGGTGTTTCCAAAATTGGGGCAATAAATGAAATTAGTAATAGGATATGAAAAAACAGAATGAAATGAGATAATTAATTTGTGTCGGAAAAAATGTATTTTGGATTATCAAATCGCCCCCCAACTACTCTTTCAGAACCAGGTAGTGAATCTCGATTTTTCCGAACATTGTGAACCCAAAATATCGAGCAATTCGATTTTATTCAATGCTCCAATTTCGGAAACACCCTGTAGGTATCGATAGATTATTAATGTTTCTATAACTTACTGTTTTTCTACTTTCGTAGCATTTTCTTTCGAAAATATATTACCTATTTCTTCCCAGCTCCTTTTTCTTTTTATCCTATCAGAATATTCTCTCGCTCTCATGTTCCATATCGCAGGCCGTTTTTGAATCGCTAGTATCAATCTTTCCAAATCAATTTCATCGTCACTCATCATCGTGAAACTGACACAAAAACAATATGAAATATTTGGCAACACGCAACGACTTCGAATGGTCCAGCTCGTCTGTGCGGCTATATTGAACACCAATGCACGACGCGCCGAGCGTTCACCAAGCGCGACGAGCGTGACTAGGCGCAATGGGCGGCACATGGTCAAGATGATGTGACGCGCGTTTCGCCAGAGCTGTGGCCAGAGATACCAATATTTTGCGCCTAGTGTGTGCGGTCATGTATATTAGAATAAGACCACTATGCTGTGTCGGCAGCCGAGCGGCAGACGCTCGGCGAAAATGCGCCTTGTGTCTCTTGGTCCTTAAAGAGCAAAAAGTCAATTATTCCAAGCATGTTCCCAAAGAGATTGACGTGATTATGGTTTGCCACTCTGTATATTCAAAAACACATACCAGTTTATTACTGTTGTTTCTGTTTCTGAAGCAGTCTCTGTTGTTTCTGTAGACGGCGACAATGGCTTCAGTTCAAAATGTTTGGTTCCAGACAACATTCTGTAAAATTCATTGAATATTATTTAATGAAACAATATATTATTTCTTTGATTACAAATTCGAGGTGTCCGCATCCTTTTGCTCAGCAATGACTTCAGGTAGATCTGAGGGCTGAAATCCAAAATCAACATCTAGCGATCTGAAAGTTATACACAATTGAGGTTTTTACAACGAAATTATATTATGAAGGTCAGTATGAAATAGGTAATCCACGAAATAATATTAAATTCACTACTTCAACTTAAAGTTTACCCAAGATGTTTTTCTGGAGGAGCGCTCATGATGGAGTCCGAACTAAAAAAAATATAAAAAAAATTATCACACTGCGATGAAAAAAATGCAACAGTTTAGATATCCATGGTGATTGTTGATGTGTTTCCAAGTGAGCATGTTATAATTTCTTTTCCCTGAAAGATCAAGCCTCAGTAAACACTGCGGTGTTCAATTGGGGCTCAGCAATTGGTCTTATTCGCCTCGGACCACTTATTTGGGTGATTATAATATCGCTTTGATCAAAATGTTGTGATCAAATTTGAATATATTTTATGATATGCAGGTTCTCTAAATCTAAAAGAGAGATCCACCTTTGCCTGCGCTCAGGATTTACAGGAAACCTAAACCAATAACACATTATCACCTACATAGGTGAGTATATTAGATGAGATTTGATTTTTTTTAGCAATAATTCACTCATATAATCTGCGATAACTACACCACTGCTGTCGTTAAAATAAACATAACCTTACTTACCGTCGAAATACCAATTCGGGGTGGGAACGATCAACTTTTTTGCATGCCACGCACTGGCGAGCCATCGTATAGCCTGTTTTAAAAAATTGTCTTCAGTTTTGTAGATAGAAAAGACTCAAAACTACAAAAGATCGTGAAATAGTTACAAACACAGCAAAACAACACTGCAACGTCGGCTTTTGACTTTTGACATAAAATAATGAATTCGTGAAAATTATGCGTCACTCATAGTAAACACGACCATACAGCGTTGTCACAGTTATTTCCATAATACATTGATTGAGTCGTTTCGTTAGGAGGAATGAACATTCCTGATTTTTCAGATCTGGTCATAATTGTTTTATTGCATGTATATTGGAGCCCCATCCTTGGAAACATTTAACTTTTGCAGTGACATTTTTTTTGAATTATCAAAATTTTGTATTGAATTGATAAACTCCAAAATTTGGTTCAAAAAAGTTATTCGATATTCATTTCTATTTCTTAACTTACGGTTTCAAAATAACTGAAAAGTGTATTTTGTCGAATGCAATTTGCGAATCCCCAAAATGGATATTACCAGAATTGCAAAAAAAAGAAGGAACTTAACAAAGTCAAAGGTTTACTAAGTAAATTCAATTTGAAAGCTTGGACTTAACACACTGCCGATCGAGATCGAGCTGGATTTGTTATCAAAAAGATATCTGAAAACATTCAGCCAGAACTTTTAACCCAGGTTAGTAATTATATGGTGATAAAAAGCATTTTTCCCTATGAAGTGGAGGAGCGACTTCAGGTTTCTGTCTCGAGGCATTATGTGAATATTATGAAATTTTGGGCCAATTTCCAATTTGTTGTTCAAAAAAGGGCACTGCGCGAATAATTCAATATAGTTGATAAAACTCTCTGGATAATGGTGAAAAATTATTAGTCTGTGTGAAAGTCTATTGTGGATAGTGAATGGTTCATGATTTAAATCAAACAAAAATCCAAATTAGAAGAAAACTCCGAAATTGGTAGGAGTACCTTCAATCAATAACAGTAATTGCATTGAATCGAACCTCTTTTATCACCGGTGAAGCAAAACATAGCCGAATTCTTTAGAAATAGTTTGTGGGCCAGGCTGCATTCGCAAAAGCATACGGGAAGGATGGATGGTAAATCGGATATTTCAAACACAGAACTTCTTGCTAATTTAATGAGGACGATAGAAGACAACGGAAACAAAAAAAAGGAGGAGTTGAAACTGCTGATAGAATCTGAGAACCCTAAACTAGTTGACACTATCAAACACCAATCTGCCGAAATCTCAAACTTGAGAGCAAAGTGTGATCACCTAGAAAAAAAGTGTATGCAGCTTGAGAGACAGAGAAGGAAAAATAATGTGATCATTTTCGGCCTCGAACTGAAATCAACTAATCCTTTACTAACTTGCACACTTACAAAGTTGAATGAACTTCTTGAGATCGATATTACCGAATCTGATATTGATAATATATATCAGTTCAAAAGTGGAAAAAAACCCTCCCATAAAGCTAGAGTTCGTCTCATTTATGAAAAAGGATATTCTGACAAAAAACTGTCACAAGCTCAAAGGCAGTAAAATTTTTATTACACAAGATCTGTGCCCGGAAGATAGGGAAGACCAGAAAATTCTACTAGCGCATCAGAGAGAAGCAAGGTTCAGACACCTGAACGCCAAAATCAAGGGAAAAACATTGATTATCAACGGAGAATCTCTTTCCATTGAGCAGTTAACGGCAGCAGCCGATGAAGAGGAGGCCAAGTTCCCGCTCAAATTAGTCCAGTCAATAAGTGCACCAGGAACACCAAACGCGCGCCAGGCTTCAGCTCAAAATATCCCAGGTATATCGAAAGAAATATCCACAAGAAGAGAAGATACGCCAGAGGGAGAAATTAAAACTGGAGAGAAGAGAACAAACACGCCTCCAGCAGATCAAGTAAGAGAAACAGAGAAGAAGAAGATAGTAAGGACCAATTCAATATCCTCTGATAAAGGTGACAGAATTCTACGAAAAAAAAGCTAGAACGTCCACAAGTTATGTCAGGTTAGTACGGTCTACTGTAATACAATCCGACGTAGTCGATCAAGGGTTGTATAAATATCCAACCTGTCAGACTCCTCCAGACTACCCTTTGACAGACTCGGATTGTTATTTTTGTGGGTAACGCTGCCACCAGACTAAGAAGTATATTTATACTCCGCACTCAGCCACACGGAGTTTGTGTGGGGTAAGAGACCCCCTGGAACCAGCTCAACAACTCCAACTGCAGACTACTGGTTCAGATGAGACCACCAGGCTTCGGCCATCGGCTTACACAATTGCGTGGTCTTATATTTAGAGGGGTTGGGTAGACGGAGCCAATGATAATACCAAAATTTACTTAACCTTTCTATTCAAAATAAAGAAATATACGATAAAAGAAATGGATGAAACAGGCAAACAAATAAACAATAGACCAAAAACCTGAACAAGAAGTTCGAATTATTATCAAATCAGAACTGACAACATCTCAATCACCTATCTTTATCCTGCTATACTTTTTCAGTAGGAGGAATAACTAAGAGACCCAATTAATTGTTCCTCCTAAATAACCTCTTCAGACCAAAATATAGTGACACTTCAAATGAATACACTGAATAGCAAAGGGAACCCCGTATTCCGCAAACTGATGGCCATTCAAGCAGTGTCCTATCTAGATGTGCCCACCCTGTATCTACAATAAATAGCTGAACAAAATTCTACCTAATTTCTAGGCACTCACCCCTTTCAACCGCGAAGCAGAGGTTTCTTCCCGCAAATCCAAATTAATGCACACAATTTTCACCAATAAACTATACCTCCACAATTTACCTAAAGAAAAACTCGCACTCGTAATTAAAATCTCCCAACCAATACTATTCGGGGATTTTCCTAGCCGAACGATTTCCCGACGTCCCGTTCCGACTCTCGCGAACGACGTTCCCCGACCTTCTTCTCAAATCCCCAACTCTCTTTTCTTCCAACCCTTATTTTGTTGGTTTAGCCACAGTATATTATCCCTCGTATAGAGATAATATACTGTGGTTTAGCGCTTTTCGATTTAGCGCTCCTCCCGCTCAGCCAATCAAAACGTCCTTAAATATTAATACTTTAATTCTGGCTATAGCACTGCTAGCGCCATCTAGCCAACCAACGTTATTCTGCCGCTAAATCCCGAGAGAACTCCTACCAAAACCGTAATTTCGTCACTACGAGATGTCCCTCGTAGGCCAATTTACTGTCGTTTCTGTCCTCCAATTTTAAACTTGTTAAATCGGTTACAATGTAACAATTTCGATTTCACTCTCGTTCCCATCGAGTTTATCTGCCCTAGACGCTGACTTCATCAATAATTCCGATAAGACAATACCCTCTGCTTCGTGATCAAGATTAACAATAGCTGGATTCATAATAAATTTTTATATTGAAATACTGAGGAATATTCACATGAAAACGATCTGATATATATGAAATTATACGTGGGCCTAATTTCTGTCTTCTATCCCTTTGCTATCCTTCAGATTATATATATATATATATATAGGAAAAAAAATGATAAAAACCTAATTCTAAGTACATAACACCTACAGGGTGTTACAATACATTCTCACACTGGTTAGCAATCGCATCGCAGTAACAGCACTTCGTCCACTGGTAGTGCTACATCTCAGAGTAAAACAAAAAGAACCTCTCAAGAAAAATCTTCGTTGTCCACTGGTAGTGCTACATCTCAAAGTAAAACAAAAAGAACCTCTCAAGAAAAATCTTCGTTCTATGGTGAAACAACCTTAAAGTTTATTCGTACCGACAGTGTCTTATTCTTATTTTTCTGTTATTTTTTTTTCTGTATGCCTATATTATTTTTACTTTATAATTCATTAACACTGATACCATTCTCTGCGAAGAAATTACTTCAGCCCACATACTATTGTTATAATCATAAGAAATCTAGAGCACTATTATTTCTTTTTCAACTTGTGAATTTACTTTGTCAATACTCAATATGTATATTTCAGTTGGTCACATTAATATTTGTTCTTTACTTCCCAAAATCAATGGAGTTGAGCATATGATTCATTCAAAAAAAATTCATATATTTGCTTTAACGGAAACTTGGTTGCATCCTGGAATTTCCGATGATTTCCTAAAAATTGATGGTTATGTACTCATTAGAAAAGACAGAACTATCAAAAGTGGAGGAGGGGTTGCGTTTTTCAGAAAATGAGTCTTTCATCGAACACGTTTGGATAGAAATTACAATTGGAAAAGATAAATTTGCTGTGGGAGTTTGTTATAGACACCCTAAGAGTGATCATGTGGCTTTCCTGAATAGATATGAGAACACTTTAATAAACATTTACCCTGATTACGATCGCATTATCTCCCTTGGAGACTTCAACATTGACTATCTTAATTTGCAATCGACTCTCAACGATGATTTCAAATCTATAACTGAGTCCTTTGATCTCAAGCAGAATATTTCGGAACCAACTCATATTACGAATACTTCTATGACTTTGATTGATCACCTATACACCAATTTTGAGGTGAAAAATTGCGGTTCAGTTGATACAAGCACAGTTTAATAAATAAACAGTTGGACGACTCCCTGTCGGGCGTTTGAGATTCTCAGCTCAAAAGCGTACCGCCTGCACGTGTCCTCAAGGCGAATTCGCTGTAGATACGGGGTAACGAAAAAGCATTTCGCGCGATAGCTGATGTACCGTGACGACCCAAAAATTTGAGTGGATTGGATATTTAATATGATTTTGATATTTCAAGATAGCGATCCAAAGGTGTTTCCAATGTTAACTTGGGAAACCAGTTCCTCAAATTCACTTGTGAAAATATCCTCTAACGCAATAACGAACTCGACGATATTTCTGGAGGGCACAACTAAACCCCCTGATGTTGTGCTACTTACTATATGATTTGAGATCGTAGAACGCGGTTTCTCTCTCATTCAAAGTGTTTGAGTTACTGAAATAATGACAAATTTCACAAGAATGTTGTAAAAGACATTCCCTCAGAAAATAGCCGGTTATATATACTAATGAGTTGCCTTCAGGAGTTTTTAGATTTCGATAATCGCTTGTGTATACTTTGAGTGGAATATACGTAGGTTTGAGAATTATATCTCGATTGACATTTTCGACGATATTTTTTGAAGCGATACTCAATAAAACTTCATTTATGTCTTCCATACAATTATTACCGTCGGTTTGATCAAAATATTTCAATGCGAACATTTTTTTGAACGAACGACTGAATTGTATGGGAGATGGATTTTTCAAATCACCACAAGTATTCCTGATTTGTCCAAAAAAATTTTCTGAACAATCTTGATTGAGATTTGGAGTGAATAAAAACTTATACCCGTTGGTTTGTAATTTTATAAATGAAATAAGAATCGAATTAATTGTCAATCGCCAACCAAAAATAAATTTCAGCTGTTTGGTAACATTTTTTCCATTAATATTTTCTTCTTGTTAATCTTTGAACAAATTATCCATCTCTTTCAAAACGAAAATTTGTTATTCAGTTCCCATAAAGGCTCTGAAATTAGAAAGAGTGTTCGAATTCAAAATGTCGAAAAATTCATTTTCCTTATAAAATCCATGGTATGTTTTGCTTCTTTCGGTAAAATTTGAAAATCAATATATGTTGACATGGCAACTGCAACCGAATGACTGAAAACCTGAGATGCCAGTTTCACTTTCATTTTTTGGAAATTGTTAGGGAAAATGTGATAATTGGATCATTGGATAATTTCGGTCTTGACGTGCAATTTCCCACAGGACAATACACCACAGGCATTATTATAAAATCAAAAACGAGCACTAAAGAATTATGATACGTAGTTATTTTCTCGCACTCTATATTTATAGCCTACGGCACGTTACACTAGAACGCAGAACTTTTCGTTAGCCACTGCGTAGCGGTCTGGCTACCAGTATAGAATAGTTCTCACCTGATGGTAATCTGTTCCCAACGAATGATATCAGTTGAAATCAATTTAATTACAGAGGGTTCAGATAAGTCAATCAAAAACTAACTTGTCACAAAATTTAATTTTCAATGTTACCAATACCACCAAAGATACATTTTCCTACAATGATATATAAAAGATCTGACTGTTTTGTTGGAATTAATCAACTCATTTCAAGTGGAAACGTGGTATAGCATCGCACTTTTGCTATGAAAACTTTGAAACACATAAACCCGCAAATCAAACATTTCATAAGCTGAGTTAACACCAAATTCAACTAGAATATGTGATTGTTTGAACCGAAAGACATCCAGATATGTTTGAGGGAATTTTGTGAATGGACATGAATGATGTGTAGCAGAAAGGTGCATCCCCAAAAAAAAGAACGTGAATCAGTTTCCCGTGTGGATTAGTATTGAGATTAATGTTTGTTGAATAATGTTATTCAAAACAATGTAGTTTTTAATGTTATTTTCATTAATAATTCGATCATTAATTAATTATTCGATTCTGTTTAGAATAGAATGGAATAAAAATTATGTTATCGTACTTAAGGATTTCATGATTTCAACATGTAATATCTGATAAAAATATAGATTTGAAATTTTTCACAATTTTTGGCCCCACATCCTTTTGATACTACATAGATTGATTGCAAAACAATAATTCGATACTTCAATATGTCAAGTGAATTTATAGGAGGATCATAAATGAATATATCAATTATTGACATATATTGGCTGTTTTGGAGTTACGAAATATGTAGTTATTCTGTAGCTTCCTTTTAAACTCACTGAAGGTATTTGCCTTGAGCCACATCTGAAAAAATTCACAATATATGAGGTTATTTACTTATTCCTCAAGCCAAACAATTTTTTTTTACATAAAGATGAAATATGTAGGTACCAAACAAAAAACCACAAAAATTATCGAATTGAAATATTGGGTAATCTTCAATGAATATCCACAATAATATGGATATTGTGAGATTTTCAATTGGGATGCACGATGAGACAGATCAGGCATATTTGACACTCCCAATCAATATCCAACTACTCTGACTTTATTGTCGCAATATTAATCCAGATTGCTTTTCCAAATATCTTTCTTAAATCAAATCCAGGAGAGATCAAGGTAGTACAGCACTAAAACATATTCATCATAATTATTATTATTATTATTATTATTATTATATGAAAGGAGGTCGACTTGTCCCTCGAGTAGGAACCGGCTGTGGTCATTTATATATCACACTTCGGTTTTGCCCCTGCAGTACACTGAGCTAATTTTATTGGCAACAGTGGAAATCTTTTCATAGCTTTCGAACAGATACAAGATCATGTTGGAGAAAATCATCCATTTGTTCAGGTGGGATCATGTGTTTTATAATATAGAAAATGAAGTTTGAATAGAATGAAATAGCTAATAGCTCAGTTTCATTTCAGAGTTCTTTTAGATTCCTTTTTTTTTATCTGTGGACAACACGAAAGGGAAACCTATGATGTTCGAGGAACATCGTGTTAGCCAGCGGTGGAATTTTGGGAAAGAAGGAAGGTGTTGGAATTTTTCTTGAATGTTTGGAGGTTGTAAGCATCAGGAAAGACTTCACTAGGCGAAGAATTCCACAACTTTGCCGTTCTATTGATGAATCATGCTTGGTATAGCGATGTTCGACAGGTCTCGAGTCTGACAGTGTAGGGGTGACCAGCTTGAGCTCGTCTGGTTTGTCTACTAGGAATCGCGCGTGGTGGCATATTAGATGATATTTCCGTTGAGCACCGACCGTGAAAGTACCTATGAAAAAGGCAAAGATCGCCGACCTTTCTACGATGATCTAGAGAGGTCAATGATTTGGTGAGTGTTGTGTCATCGACTAGGCGAATAGCTCTCTTCTGAATTGAATCTTAGAGCTCAAGCGTATGTTTGGTGGCTGAGCTCCAAACATGTGAACAGTACTCCAGGACAGGTCGAATTTGTGCTTTGTAGATCATAAGCAGTTGCTGGGAAGTGAAGTATCTCTTCGCACGGAAAAGAAAACCGAGTTTTTGTGAAGCAGTTTTCGCAATGGACCTCTCATGATCGTCCCATGAGAGAGCACTGTTGGTGGTGACACCCAGCATGGATATTGACGACCTCATAGGAACAGTGGTACCCGACATCATCAAATTGGGCATTGTGTGATCAGCCTTCTTGGTGAACATACAAGCTTGAGTTTTAGTTGCATTGAACTGTACTAGATTCTCAGATCCTCATTTCAGAATTCTTGTCAGATCCTCATTTAAAGCATCAACCTGTCTTCGCCTTGCACCTCTGGCCTCGTTGGATGATATAGGGGCTCTAGAGGAAAAGGCGGAATGAAGTGTACTATCATCCGCAAAGCTATGAACTGGGCTGGAGGTCACATTCAACAAATCATTAATGTGAAGCAAAAACAAAGTTGGTGCCAAGACAGAGCCTTGTGGAACACCAGCATTGATCGTCATTGTATCAGACGAGACCCCGTCTACCACCACGTAGAGTGATCTATCTGTGAGAAAACTCGATAGTAAAAGACACAGTTGGGGCGGCAAACCATATGACGGAAGTTTCGCTAGGAGGCCTTGGTGCCAAACTCGGTCAAATGCTTTGGAGATATCCAAGGCTACAGCCAGAGACTCCCCATGTTTCTTTATTGACACCTGCCACTTATGTGTCACATAGGCAAGCAGATCTCCAGTTGACCTCTGGTGACGAAAGCCATATTGCCGGTCGTTCACGATTCTTGAGCTCTCTAGATATCGGATGAGCTCGATGTTGATTGCTTTTTCCATTACTTTAGAGATCACAGATAGTAGTGCAATCGGTCTATAGTTGTTAGGGAGGGTTTTCTTGCCCTTCTTTGGAATCGGTTGGACCCTAGCTTCCTTCCAGTTAGAAGAAAATACGCCGAGTTTGTACGAAAGGGTGAACAGCCTGCAAAGAACTGGTATTAGTTCTGGGGCACATTTCTCCAGAACAATAGGCCCCATAGCCTTCTTGACGTTGAAGACACTGAAAAAGGTTTCATGTGATGGAACTGTATGTGATGATGTTGTCCATGGTGTTGGGTTTCTTCTATTAAGTGGACTGTATTTCTATATTTGTTTTTATTAGAATTTTAATTGCACCAATTGTATAGGGAATCAATGTCATTCTGAAGTACTAGACAGTCGACCAATGAAGAAATGGGTCGAAATAATTTCAGGTCGTCTGCGAATAACGTTACGGAGCTAGAAAATTCTTCACATATATCATTTATGAATATGGAAAAAAGGAGTGGGGCTAATACACTTCCCTGGGGTGCACCGCTAGATGCTGTGAAGGTGAATGATTTGTGACCTCTATGTTCAACATATAATTTTCTGTCTGTGAGGTAGGAATCAAAAAATAACATGAGTGGTTCGTCTAGACCGAATACATCCAGCTTGTTCAGTAATATTTTGTGATTAATTTTGTCAAAGGCCTTTGAGAAGTCTGTATAGATAGTGTCGACTTGTCGACGTGTACCGTTTTCGAAACTGTTGTGTATTGTTTGAGTGAAACACATCAAATTTGTTGTCATCGATCTTTTGCTGATAAAACCATGTTGATTTGTGGTAATAAGGTTTCTAACATTGGGAGATATTCTATTATACAAGCATGTTTCAAAGGCCTTTGCAAAGTTTGACAGGAGAGTTATTGGTCTGTAATTCAAAATATCGTTTACTTTCCCTGACTTGAATATTGGACTGACTTTTGATACTTTCCATATATCTGGGAAATAATTGGTTGTCAATGCTACATTGAAGATTATTGTAAGTGGTTCAGCGAATATACAAGCACAATCTTTAGCCAAAAAACTTGGAATTTGGTCGTCTCCACAGGTGAGTTTTGGTTTTAGTTGTTTCAATGCACTCTCTACCTCAGTTTCCGAAAATGATCTGACTGATATAGTTGGGTTATTTGTTATTATTATATTGTTATTCTGTATGGAAGTCTGGTCGACTTTCACAAAAACGGTCTCAAAGAAGGTTGCAAAGGCATTGACTATTTCGTGAGGGTTATTGAATTCCACACCCTCTAGATGTAGAACCCCTGGAATTCTTGATGAACCTTTTTTGCTGTGAATATAAGACCAAAAATTCGATGGGCTAGATTTAATTGTGATTTCTGCTTTTATTTTAAATTCATTATTGGCTTTGGAGACTTGTGATTTTATTGACTTTCGAAGTGATCTGTATTGATTATTATCGGTTTCTGATTTTGTAGTTTTAAATTTTTTCAAGATTTTATTTTTGGCTTTTATGTCACGTATTATATTTTTGTTGTACGAAGGTGGGTATTTATTTGTATAATTCTTTTGCATCGGAACATATTGGTTTAAGATTGGGTTGATTATGTCATAGAATGTTTCCAATGCAGAGTTGACATCAGAGAGATTATAAAGAGGTAGCCAGTCCATGTTTGTAAGTAGAGAGTATAATAAAGGTAAGTTAGCTTTACGAAAGTTATAGTGAGAGAAGTTCTCATTATAGGTGAAATTAGTGGATGGATTTGTAATTATTATAGAAAATTTCAAGGCAGGATGGTACATATCCTCCGTTACGAAGGGTAGGTCGTCTCTTTCAACAGAGCAGTTGATGTTTGACAGAATTAATTCTAGAGTACGGCCTGACCTGTTGAGAACTGTGTTGTGCTGTTTCAATTCAAAAAAGCTGATAAGGTTTCTCAGAGCCAAGAGAGTAGCAGATGAGTTGTCTTCTTCATTTATAAAGCTAGGTTCGTTAAAATCGCCAAAAATTAGCAAATTACTTCCATATAGGTTTCCAAGAGACTCTAGCGTCTCATAAAAGTTAATTACATGTTGAGTACTTACATTGAGAGAAATTCTTGTGGACAAAGCTTGAATGAATGTGTATATAGCAATATGGATGTAGATTAAAAGATATATAAAAAACGATAAAATATCTAAAATAGGAGTTGAACATATAAATTATTATAAACGATACCGTTTAAGGTCACAAAACGCAGTTAAAGTAGACTGCTTCGTTAAAAATATATATACGCACACACACGCTCAACTATACACAAACATATGTATGTACACATATACACATACATATATACATGTAAACACATACATACATACACCGATATACACATATACATATACACACATACACACCTATAAATTAGTTACGTCACACTTAAAAACCTACATAGATTCAAATATGCACCTTGTCATTCAAATTTATCATTATAATACTCCTCCAAATTATAATAGGGCCTATCTGCCAGAAACTTTTTAATAATTTTTCTAAAGTCTATCATGTTCATATTCGCCTCCCTTATGTCTGAGGGTAGGTGATTGTACATCTTAACCCCATTATAATAAATCGAATCTCTGATCATATTTGTTGAGGGAATTGGCAATTTCAACATGTAAGAACGGGTGTTGTAATGTCTGCGTGAAACCTCGAACAATGACACATTCTTGTATATGAGGCAAACTGATTCAAGAATGAATAACGCAATTACTGTTAAAATTTTTTCTTCAACAAACATGTTTCTGCATGAATCACGGGGCTTAAGTTTACGCATATACCTTATAGCCCGTTTCTGCAGTACCAAGACTGAATGAAGTGCCGATGAGTTGCTAACTCCCCAAAAAGGTATTCCATAACGTAAATGGGACTCTATTAGAGCGTAATACACAGTTTTGGCGGTTTTAGATCCCAAATTCGATGAAGTTACCCTCACTGCATAACATCCAGCAGAAATCTTACTTTTAAGGTGCTTGATATGACTGTCAAATTTGAGCTTACTATCAATATGGATACCTAGAAATTTTGTTAGGGGCTTGTTCTCGATCAATATATTATTACTGAATGTAAGGTCGTCTAGAGAACATCTGAATGATATGATGTTTGTTTTTGTTGTATTGAAGGACAACAAATTTGCATCACACCATTCCTTGATTTTTTCCATATCAGTAGATATTAAATTGGGTAAGGTGTTAGAGTTCTTGCTGTTCCATAATATCGTGGTGTCGTCCGCAAATAGGGTGAATTTTCCAGATATTTTCAAGTTGGTCAGGTCGTTAATGTATAATAAAAACAGAATGGGACCAAGAACCGAACCTTGAGGCACCCCGGACATAATTGCCTTTTTTTTTCAGAAAGATCTGTTGTTCTCACCATTTGATTCCTTCCTGATAGGTATGAATTAAACCATTTATACGTGGTTCCTCTGCAACCGTACTGGTGGAGTTTTCTAAGTAAGATTTTATGGTCAACACAGTCAAACGCCTTTGACAGATCACAAAAGGCTGCAGCAGCTACATTACCGGCATTCAACTTTGAGTAAGTGTCATATAGAAATGAAAAAATAGCATCGTGCGTGTTTTTATTGTTTTGAAACCCAAACTGATTTTCACTTAAGATAAGGTGGCGTTTTAGGAAAGCAGTTAAACGTTTCTTCACCAGTTTTTCATA
This sequence comes from Gastrophysa polygoni, assembly GCA_963576655.1. Taxonomy (NCBI): domain Eukaryota; kingdom Metazoa; phylum Arthropoda; class Insecta; order Coleoptera; family Chrysomelidae; genus Gastrophysa; species Gastrophysa polygoni. Next base: position 16,714,474 of record OY755083.1, on the reverse strand, counting down.
GTTTGGCCATAGTTGAAATAAGGGCAATCGGGCGAAGATTCGAGGGATCATCTGAATCTAAAGTAAAGTGGGATGACAACTGAAGTTTTGATGAAATCAGGAAAAAGTCCTTCGTGAAATGATATATTGATGATAGATACAAGTGTATTGAGTGCATTGATTGGAAGATTTTGAATAATTTTAATTGAGATTCCATCATAACCAATTGCGTTTTTATTTTTTATATACCTCAAAATTTCAACTAATTTATCAATGTTTGTATCATATAGAATTAGGTTCTCCTCAATATAGATACCTGCTAGATTCGACAAAGGATCATATGGAATAGTTATTTTCTCACTCAGTTTTTGTGCAATAGAGCAATAATAATCATTAATTTTATTAGGATTTAGTGTTATCCCAACATTTTTCTTCTTAGATTTTCCCGTAATATCACCAATAATAGACCAAGTTTCTTTCATTTTATTGCTTGATTTATCAATTTTTTTGGCATAGTGGCTTTCCTTTGCACTCTTGATGGTAGATCTATATATACTGCGGTAAGTATTAAAGTAGACATGGAAGCTTTGCTTATCGGTGAACTTCCGTATGGTATGCAATGAGCGTAAGTTTTTTGATGAAGTTTTCAAACCTAATTTAATCCAAGGTTTTTTTTGTTTTATTTTAATTTTTTGTATGGGAAAAGATTTATTGAATACATTCAATAGTGCATTGTGAAATGCGAGGAAGGGATCATTTTGCAACAAAACACCCTCCCACTCAAACTTGAGGCAGTTGTGATAAAACCTGTTATAATTTGCTCTACTTAAAGTCTACCGAGTTTACATTTCCGTTTTGTATACAATGAGTCCAGAAGCACAGAACAGGTTACTGCCTCATGATCAGATAATCCTGACGGTATCACTGAACATGATACGTTCTGTACATCATAATTGCTGCAAATATAATCAATACAAGTATTGGAGAATTGAGAAAAACGGGTATCTGAGTCAACGTGCATACTCAAGTCAAAAGTTAAAAGTAAGTCCTTAAGTGAGTCAGTATCTGTTGATTCATCATTATTGTAATTTATGTTGAAATCACCAGTCAATATTATAGATGAGTTAACAGATAATTCCGATAACAAAGAATTGAGATTATTAAAAAAAATATTCACATCAGCAGAAGGTGAACGGTAGACACATAAAATATATAAATTAAGTTTTTTGCAGTGGCATACAGAAAACTCATATGTTTTGTCTTCGGACAGGTCTTGGAACTTGTCAACTTGGATAAAAGTAAAATCAGTGAGTGCTGAGTTTCTAATCAATATTACAGTTCCACCATGATTGGAACAGTTTCTGGAGTACCTTGTATAAGACTATGGTTATGTAAACACTATCCAAAGTTTAACGATTTATTCACGATGTGTGCTCTACAAAAGTTGAACGATTAATAATCTATTTTCTCCAACTGTTCTCCTTATTCTCCATGTAACGTAACCACCTGAGTCACGTCTCACTCATAGAATCAGAAGGTATCGCAATATAGGGTGGTGAGGTGTTATATCCTGTTTCTAACATCCGGCCATCCTACGAAGTCCTTGTCCTCAAGGTCTTGATCGGCTCAGTGTTTCTCCTGTTGTCCTTATCACACATTTCTACGGGACTGCGCTCCTGTGAGACAGTATTTAAATCCGCAATGATCCATGAATGAACATTTTCACAGGACTGCACATGTATATTCGGTGTTTTAGAAATGTCTTCAGCATTCATCATTCGTTGTTTTTCTACATTACTAGACTGGTAATAGCGATCACAGTCAGTGTTTTAGAAAGTACCGAATTCATGAATGAACATTTTCACAGGACTGCACATGTATATTCGGTGTTTTAGAAATGTCTTCAGCATTCATCATTCGTTGTATTTCTACATTACTAGACTGGTAATAGCGATCACAGTCAGTGTTTTAGAAAGTACCGAATTCATGAATGAACATTTCTACTGACCGCCCATTTACAGTGATTTGAAATATTTTCGTCATCGATTTCTACCGAATTTCTACAGTACTGACTTGGAGCCAGTGTTTTAGAAATTGCCTAGAAAAATGATCTATAATTTCTACGGTACTGTCAATGATACAGTGTTTTAGAAATTGCTTAGAAAAATTATCTATAATTTCTACGGTACTGTCAATGATACAGTGTTTTAGAAATTGCTTACCATATGTCATCGGTTCTTGAAACGAATGGTTTCATGTGTTCCGCTGCTATGACTGCCTCATAGCGTTTGGAAGTTTTACATCTCTCGGATCCCAAATCGTCCTTGACCTTATAACGGTCATTTCCCATTACTTCTTGTACCATAAATGGACCTTTAAATTTTTCTCTTAGTTTTTTGCTGGTTCCATCACTTCCGAAGTTCATAACTTTGACAAGCACTTTATCTCCTACTTGATAATCTGGAGCCCTAACACGTTTAGCGTTATGGTATTCATCCTGCTTTCTCCTATTATCTTCTAGCTTCTTCCCAACTTCTTCTCTTAGTTTTGTAACGTCAACTGGTGGTGTTTCCATGACATGATTAACGTAACGATCACCTGTTGCGCTCAATTTAATGCCAAAAAAAACCTCGGCAGGACTGCTTCGAATGGTTTTATTGACTGTACTGTTGATTCCAAGTTGGATTTTATCGATATTTTTGTCCCACTCATTGGTCTGTACGTTGGCTCCAGTTGCTGCCACCGCGTCAAGTATGGTTCTGTTGAAACGTTCTACCTGTCCGTTGGCTCTGGGCATAGCTATGGCTGTATGGTAGTGGCGAATTCCTTTTTCTGTGCAAAATTTCCGAAGTTTTGAAGATGTAAAGGCCTTTCCAGCATCGGAGACCATTCGATATGGGGATCCAAAAATACTGATGATATTATTCAACTGATCAATCACTGGTTTACTTTTAGTATTGGGTACTGCAGAAACAAATGTGAATTTTGTGAATGCATCTACGATTATCAATAAATACTTGTTTCCACTATTTGTTTCTACGAATGGTCCCACGTGGTCTATATGCAAGGTGTGAAACGGGCGGGCATATTTAACAATAGAAAATAAGAAACCAGGCTTTTTACCTGCCTGTACTTTATGGTATTGGCAATATAGACAAGATCTTATATATTTAGTAATGAACCTCCACATTTTAGGAAACCAATATCTCTCCATAACCCTCTTGAGAGTCTTTTCAGCCGAAAAATGGCCCATTTCATCATGATTTGCTTGTACTACTTGCCAACGGCAATTTTTAGGGACAACCCACTTACGACCATTTTCCGTTAATTTGAATACCCTACCGGCCCTCAAATCGTAGTTATTGAAAATATCTTTTTCTTCTTCGATGAGTCCCGATTCTAAAATTTCTCTTATCTTTTTAATTTCTGCGTCTTCATTCTGCACATTAGCTAACCAATCCCCATCGGATATAAGCATGACCGATTCAACATTAGAGTTTTCATTTTCAATAATCACTGGGTTACGACTGAGCGCATCCACATGATGCATTTGTTGCCCTGGTCTATGCTCAATTTGGTAGGTGAATTCTTGGAGGCCAAGAACCCACCTACTTATTCTCGTATTAACATCTTTTTTCTTGAGGGTATTTTTAACAGCATTGCAGTCAGTACGAATCACAAATTCAATTCCTAACAGATAATGTCTATACTTTTCAACGCTGGCTACTATAGCAAGGAGTTCGAGTTCGAAAGAATGGTATTTTTTTTCTTGTGATGAGGTTTGCCTGCTATAGTACGCCACTGGCTTTTCTCCGCTAGGAGTTACTTGTATGAGTATTCCACTCAATCCGTCCCGGCTAGCATCAGTATTCAGTATATAATATTGTTTTCAGATTTGGGTCGAATATTATGAGTAGTGGGCTTGATATCAAGATCTTTTTAAAATATTCCATGGCCCGAGTATGTTCATCAGTCCACGACCATTTCTCATTTTTTTGCAATGATTTCGTTAAAATGCTCGACTTCTCAGCAAATTTATAAATAAATTTCCTGAAGTAACCCACCAGGCCTAGAAACTGTCGTAGCTGATGGACATTCTCAGGTTGCGGGAATTTTTTTACTGCATCAATCTTATACATGTCTGGGGATACACCATCTCCTGATATTTGGTGACCCAAAAATGTTATACTTTCTTTAAGGAAAAAGCATTTGGGTAAATTGAGCGTAACTTTATTATCTGCAAGCAGATGAAATACCCTCTTGAGCGTATTCAGGTTCTCTTCTTTCGTTCTAGATACCATGAGTACATCATCCAAATATATAATAACATTTTCACATGTCATGTTACCAAACAGTTTATACATGGCTTTTTGAAACACTGAAGGTGCATTGGAAAGACCAAAAGGGACCCTCAGGTATTCGAAATGACCATTCGGTGTTATGAATGCAGTTTTCTCAACAGAATCCGGATGCATTGGCATTTGGTGATAGCCTGATTTGAAGTCCAAACTACTAAAATATTTACAGTTTCGCAACCTATCGATAAGATCTTCTATTCTGGGCAGAGGAAACTTATCTCTCACTGTTATAGCATTGAGTGCCCTATAATCAACACATAGACGTTTTTCGTCAGAATTTTTTTTGTTTACCAAAAGAACAGGGCTAGCGTAAGGAGACTTACTTTCTTGAATGATGTTTGCTATCAATAATACAGAGATGATTTCATTCAATTTCAGTTTTTCTGTTTCGGCCATCCTACATGGATTTCGAGAGATAGGTTTATCTGTTGTTAGAATTATTCTCATAGGTTCGCAATTCATTTTGCTCAAATTATCGCTATAAACTGAAAGAATATTACGATGCTCATATAAAAGATTTCGAATAGCCGTGTCTTCGTTGGATTCAATTATTTCATTCATTTTATTCACCCTTTGGTTTGCATAAAAGAAACTCAATTCATCACCAATCCTACAATAATTGATATCCTTATGTTCTGTGAAGTTTCTACCGATGATGCATTCACTGGATTGTAAATTTTCATCAATTACATAAAGTTTACAAGGGAGGCATACTTCACCGATATCTATAGTAGCTTCGACAAATTGCTGAATGTCTATGCCATGTCCTAAAAATCCGGCTAGAGAAATAGGACGATCTAAATCAAACGTCTGTAGGCCGAGACGCTCAATAGTCTGTCTTTCTAACACAGAACAGTCACTTCCAAAGTCAATGAAAGCTGACACTTCCTTGTTGTTGATGGAAATATTTCTGAAAAATTTGCTTTTCTTTCCAGTAGATATTAACTTAACCTCAAATTTTGACTGAACTTCTCCCCTGAATTCTTTTCGCTGTTGGTCCTTTTTCTTTTTAAAACAGGCGGCTTCAAAATGTCCTGTTTTGTTACAATATTTACAAGTTATTTCTCTTACGGTATTTCTGAAGTTGCAATTTTTTTTATATGCCCCGTTTTACCACATGTGTGACATTCAAGATTATTTTGAGTTTGGAATTGATTTTGGAATTTTGCATCCCTCGTGGTATTATGAGAATGCGGTTTAGTATTCGTGACAGTACTGGTGCTTCTATTATCGTGTATTCGATCCTTTAAATAATTAGCTAATGCATTCAGTTTACTTATACCACTTGCATTTACTGCGGATGATACCGTTTCATTATTAATTGAGCCTAAGATAAGGGAAATTTTGTCGGTTTCGGAAAAATTTTGTTTGAGCTTATTTATTTTTGCCAGATGGTCAAAATGGAAAGAATACAAGGACTCCCCATTTCGTGGTTTGTGATTGGCCACGTCCATGAAAAGTGCGTAAGTGTTACGATCTGCTTGGAAAACTTCTCCCAACAGTCTCTTCCATTTTGCCCATGAATAATTAGCCCACCCGATTTCATCTTTGATATAATTGTGGTACCATTTCTCAGCGGTACCTTTGAGTTTGTTGAGTGCTTGGAATTTTACTGTATTTTCATCCCAATCATAGCATTTGGCATGTTCATCGATAATATTCAACCATTCATGAACATTTTCTTTTTTTGGGTCAAAATCAGGTATAACTTTTGCAAGAATATTGCTATTATTTCTTTCACGAAAAGAATTCAATGCAGTACTCACTCCTATTTCAATAAGCTGTTTGTCAGACAATCTTACTCTTTTGGATCCCCGTGAATGTCTTGACCTTTCCGAACTTCTGTTCTTTCTTGAAATTTTCTTTTCTTGCTGTTTCCAACGTCTTCCTGTAGCCTGGCTCGAATTAGACGTTGTGGAACTTGCACTGGAACCTCGTGTTGAACCACCAGAACTCGATGAACTAGGGCTTCGTAATCGTTTATTTCTCGGCATTTTGGCAATCACACACTACTACACGATTTCACTGATGTTTTTTTTTTTCCTCAAACGGATTTTTTTATCCACACTTCTGAGATATAAGACTATGGTTATTTAAACACTATCCAAAGTTTAACGATTTATTCACGATGTGTGCTCTACAAAAGTTGAACGATTAATAATCTATTTTCTCCAACTGTTCTCCTTATTCTCCATGTAACGTAACCACCTGAGTCACGTCTCACTCATAGAATCAGAAGGTATCGCAATATAGGGTGGTGCGGTGTTATATCCTGTTTCTAACACTTGATATTTCAGTGTAGCCAGGCATGCTAATTGGTTCCATCTTATTACACCAATGTTCAGTAAGCAAGACTATTGTAGGGAAATTGATGTCAATCAGAAATATATAAAGTTCATCAATTTTATTACGGAGAGACTGAATATTCAATAAAACTAAGGTAAGGAATTTACTGTCAGAGTGTTGATTACCATCATTAAGGTTATCGAATGAACTATTAGGAATAGATTTTTCATATAATTCAACAGCTCTAGAATTTTGTTCATCAATTAGAATTTTTCCAGTCTCTTTAAAGAAGGGTCTAAAAAAGAGTCAGTGATCTCGTTCATGACTGAGGCAAATTTCAAATTTTTTTGTTGTTTCTTTCTTAGTACAATGTTCAATATTTTTTAACTATTTCTTTTCTGTCCAGTATCGAGCCTTTCACATTATTCAAGTCAAAAAAGGAGATATCACCTTCGGCATAATGATTTAGTTTATATGAATAATCATTTAATTTGAGGTTGAATTTATAAATATAAAATAGAATGCTAATTCAGAGTAGTGATATAATTTACGATCCGACGCCTCTTACAAACTAATTTGGATCACACTGAATATTAGGGGGTTACGGGAGTAGCCAGATGTTATTTTTGTCAAATGTTTTAAACAAGTGTCTCTGTGTACGGTTTATTCAAAAATGTTTTCCACAATAAATAAGGCGGCGTTTGGAATGCTGGGACAAGAATGGAGAATCATCTAGAAATATATTTATCATGAAAAGTTCTGAGTCATAAGCTTTCGAAAAATATTCAAATCTTGTGACATCTACATCCTTCAGAATAGCAGATAGGAGTCAGGATATAAATAGCAGGGTGAAAATATGTGAAATAAATAATTTTTCCTTATTCTCAATTGATATTTCATCAATTTTACTGAGACTGAATGGATTGAAGAAAGAGTTGAAGATATCACAAGATCTGGTTAATAGATTAATAATTTGCTATGAGACTTTTGATATTATCAAACGCCAATTTGTTTTGGATGAATATTTTCGTCTGAAATACTGGTATTCCATAGGGAAATAAATGAAAGACGTTCAAGAACATGTGTATCATCATTCCATTGAAAAAAAAATCCAAAATGGCTCCAGTCGAGTGGTCAAAGAGATAGAGTGCCGACAATATGTCATATAAAATGAATCTAATATATTCTTTTTCATTTTGCTTCAATGTTCAATAGAGGTGATGTATGAGTGCTATATATAATAATAAAAATATTGAAGATGCTTGGGCAGCACTGATGATATGATTGTAACATTAAAATGGCTACAGAGATATGCACAATGTTTAGAGTGAGGGAACTAGTCCAAATGTCTCACCGTGTTTATGAACTTGAATTCTATAATTTTCAAATGTGGTGTTTAGTAAGTTCAGTGAATCAACAGACAATAGTATGATGGCAGACATCTGACATTTTGACGACAGTTCATCAATGCCAATACAATGAAATTTGCGCTTTGAAAGCGAAGCTGATGAGATAAGACTGGTGCGAAAATTAAACCAGACCGCTTAACCTGGTTAATGTAGGATTCACTAGTTTTCGTGAAGGGGGTGCTATTATTCGAGTGAATTTAAGATGGCAGAAATGAAAAGAATGTGAACTGCAGTTCTACCAAACTTGCAATAAAAGAATCATTCAAGTTTGTTGTTGAAGTTGTGTAAATGTTTCAATAAATTCATCAATTTTGGTATTACTGCGAGTACCATTACCGATCATTTACTATTATCTAATTGTTGTTGTTATTTTATGTGCTATCAAATATGAATCTCTCTTAATAAATTTGTTTCCTGTCAAAATCACGACTTGCCTTCGTTTCCGCTGCCAACTAAGTTTTATATCACAATTTCATCAAACTTGTACTAGGAATATCTGGTAGCATAATTTGAGAGAACATGTTTTTCCTTCCAAACTATGCGGTATACGAAATTTTCACAAAAGTAATTGAATGAAGATAATTGATCAGTCTTCAAGGTCAGAGAATTTGAGAACCGTATTACTACCCCTAAGAAAGTTCTGAAAAAAATGTCAGGGTTGAGGGTGGTTTTAACCCTTCTACAATTTCTTTTATGTTTCTTCGATAACCAAAAGGAGAGTGATTGTCTGAAATACACTATTGTCGAATTTTATCAAATTTGTTTGACTCATTTCTGAACAGCATACAAAAATGTGTTTTTCTTATGTAAACTTTGAACTCTTCTCACGGACAAACGGAACATTTTGCACATAAATAAATCGGGTCAAATCAACTTTTTTTGACCTCTTCCACACGTGGTAGCTCTGTGTCCCAGCAAATTTGGGACACCCTGTATATAATTTGGTGGAAATATATGTATATTTCCGTTGAAAAATCATCACACTTCATTTCACAAAAGTGTTGAATCGTAAAAATAATAAATCCCATGTATGGGACATGAAATTGTGATCCAACAGGTGGCTGAGCGCAGCAATAAATTTATGTATCTTTTTCATGCTACTGATACGATATCTGACACTGATTCATCCTTTTCACTCATTCTCTCTCTTACACTCCCTGAATCTCCCTTTTTATCTCCTATCTATTTCTCTATTTTCTATTTTTCCATCTTTCCTTCTGCTCCACCTTTGCATTTATTTAGATTGCACTGAATTTCTTGCATCTGCGAACGTGAGGTCCTTACTAAATGATTGCAATAGTTTTTCTTTCTTGTATTTATTATACTCCATAGAAAAACACATGCTTGAGGGATTGGTATATGTATATCAAATGTAAAATAAATTACAGAGTATCGAAGAATGTTCTGAATATATCGATCAAATGTGGATCCAAGTTGTAATCGATAAGGAAAAATATTCAATTGGACTTTTGTACAGACCTCCTCATTCTAGTATTGATTTTTTTTCCAAAAATTTTGAGGACATAATAGCCAACCTGTACTCTGACTTTGGTGATCTAATTTGTATAGGTGATTTCAATATCAATATTGTCAATATGAACTGCAATCGCTCACAGCAGCTATTATATTTATGTGAAACTATCATTGACAGCCCACCTAGGATAAAAATAATCTCAATATCATTGATAGACTTGATATTTGTCAGTAATGATATTACAATAACAGAAACAGGTGTAAATGACTGGGGGATATCAGATCATCTCCAGACATATGGCATAATATGTAATGAAGACAATCTCATATGCGATAACTTTTTCTTTCAGAGATTTAAAAAGTATAAATCAAGAACTATTCTACAAAGATTCACAAACCATACCGTGGCAAACAATTGTTGAGCATGGAAATATTGATTATAAAGATCGCTTTCTTACAGAACTTATTTTACTTTTATTTGATATGCATGCACCTATCAGGAGATTGCGGCAAAGAAATAATTCCAAATACTATCCGTGGATAACAGACAATATGGAGCACATGCAACATCTGAGAGATAGGGTACTGAAAAAAATCAAAATCACTAAACAACCCCATCACTGGGAATATTATAAACAATTGAGAAATTATACTACTTTCGTGAAAAAATCTGAAGAGAAGGCCTTTTTTAAACATAAATTCGAAACCTATTGAAGGAAAAATGGAACGAACTGAAAAAGTTGAAAATTTGTAAAAGTAGAAATAAATTCACAAAAAATCTGTGCCATTTTATTCAGTAACGACTGTGATAGGCATAATTTAAGTCTAGAATTAACTTTAGTGATGGCATAAAAAAATTAGGGATTATTACTGGATCACAAATTGAGGTTTAAAGAACAGGTGAACACTATGCTGAAGAAAAGTTACATGAGCTTGAAGATGATACAACCCACACAGATAATATCTGAGTCAAAATGTAAACAATCTGCTTTGTGATTCACTAGTTCTTTTCCAATTCAACTATTGTGACACCGTTTATGGACCGTGTTTAGATGGCACAGAATTCGACATATATTAGAATGGCTCAATATGTCAAACAGGAATAAACAACATATGATCTGCAGTTTCTACAAAACTTTCAAATTCAACTATCTATATAGTAAAATTAAGTTCAGGAGAGACATACATAATATAGATACTCGACAAACTTTTACGATCACCATACCCCGACATAGAGAGGAAACTTTCAAAAACACTTCTTCAAACACAATAATATATTGCCTGTTATATGAATACGCTGTAGATAACTCACTACAACAGATCTTGAAACTCTATAAAAAAAACAGTTATTGAAAACTTACGTGAACTGCAAAGTTTAATCGAAGCCTCAGCGAAGGGGAACGAGGAGGAAGATGAAGAAAACTAAGAAGAAAGAGAAATCTTCAATTTTAACTCCTTCTCTTCCTGTTCTCGCGTTCTCTCTTTTCCTCTTTTCATCATTATTCTTTCTTTCTTTCTTCGCTATTCTGTCGTTCTTCTTTCATTCACTAGTCAGTAGTTGTAAGTTCAGGTATAGGATTAGTTTTAAATTGGGTTTGAGTGGAAGAAAAGTTCCTTCCTACCTGGTAGAGAGAAAACTGAACTGTCACCTTTTATTTACCTTTTATTTTGAAGCGCCAATTCATGTATTCCTATATGTATTGGTGAATGATAAACGTATCATTATTATTATTATTACTACTATTATCATTATTATTCCAGCCCATAATGCCAGTAGCCACCGGATATTATTTTCTAGTTCCTTGAGCTAACGTTTAGTAACAGTATAATACAAAATGATTGTGTAGAATTACGCATTACTATTGGTTGAAGTCACTATAGGATGTCACATTTTGACACAAGAGAAAAAATAATGAGGAAAAATTTGTATATTTACTTATTCTCTAATATAGTGATGGTTGTGAGTGCATAATAATAATTTATTGTCTCGAGGTATACATTGTTGCATGAATGGGAGGAAAATGTATCTTAGACTCGAATTATTTCGAGCATCCATTCGATAGTAACTAACAGATAACTCTTGTATAAAAAACGCAATTCCATCAGATATCTTCCAGTGGGTAAAGATTTTGGCCATCCATTTGAGGTCAGTAATATATTGTAAATGTAATGGTGACCCTGTAAAAAAGTCAATTGAAATCACATCATTTACATTTCCATTTACATAGGTACTATTCAATTTATTGGAATTTCAATGTTATATTTTGTGTTAAGATAACCGAAACTCAAAAATTACTTGAATGTTTTCATTAACAGAATATTTGCAAATTGTTGTGTAGTTGCTATGGAAAATGTCTCTCAATTAGGACTCCTGGAAGTGATGACTTCTTAGTTCTCACAATGAAAGTAATAATTGGGATTTTCTTTTTTTTTGAAATTTCATTACATTTTCTTAATATAAAAACAATGTTCGTGATGCTAAAACATACTAATATTTTGAAAGATTTCAAACTATATTATAAACAATATTATATTATTGTATAAACAATATTTTTCATTCCAATAATTCATACATGAAGGTGTGAATAGTTCACTGGGGATATTTAGTAATTGTAGATTCTCGCGCTCAGTTATCCGATTGAACCGATATGCTTCACTTTTGAGATAAACATTCAAAATGGAAATTAAGGTCTAAAGACCTTTTACAGAAAGTCTATAGATTGTGAGATATTCGTCGACTGTATGACATTACGTCCAACTTAACTATAACGTAGTTATATCGATTTTTGTCCTCATTTCTATGGAAAGATGTCCGAAGAGAGTGAAGACTACGGCAAACGACTATAAAATCTCTAATAATGCTGTCTAATATCCTATTCTACAGCTAAAATATATTCTCACTCACTCACCGTTTTCAGTGGACAGGTTTTCACTGAAGAATTACTCAGTATACTGGGTATGTCATACTTAGTTGTACCAAGAATATCGCACAATTTGACTCCAAAGCTGATAGGCGTTTTCTTATACTCATTTGATTTGAATATCGAAAATGAGCACAGAATCTGAAAAAAATATATTGATATGGAAGTGTTTCTTTCCACCGTAATTACTCGACGAAAATTATCAGCTCTATCTACCTACCTACTACGAAATCGTAACAAGATTTCCAAGCACTATTGTTAGTTCCTAAATATTACTGATAGAGGGTATTTCAGAAATATGATTTTGAATCCGTCTGCTGGTGCAAAAGGCACGTTTCAGAAAAATGCAGCTGGTTCCTGCAAACATTGCTGAATTTTAATTGCAATGTAACTAACGGTTTACGGGGTCGCAACATTGCTTTTTGTCTTGATGATTCTCATGTCGTTGTGCCTTTGGAGAAATCAATACAACGTTTCAAGAATGTGAAAGGTTCCAACTGAAAATTGAATTAACTACTGCTAAAAATGTTGCAAATTTGGATTGGAGCACATATAGGGTTCTTCCGTATATCTTTACATCCCATCTACAGGAATTATTACGAAAGTTCTCAAAAAATGATAACTTTAGAAATTTCATATTTCTACTTGACCATAAAAATTTTTGATCTGTCAAATGTCATATTTTGATATATTGTCATTTCTTTTTCATTAGAACACCCTAAATATTATTTTTTATCTGAAATGTGCTGTTGATTATGATTTCAAAAATATATGTATGTGGTTCATTTCATCCATCTGTTTTCCAAATATAAGCGTTGAAATATTTTGTATCATAATAATAAATGATAATCATATATAACTTTAAGACAATCGGAAATGATAGGACCTGCGTCAATTTTATTGTTCACCTATATGATATAAGTTTAGATGGATTCATAATTTTTCAAAATCTTTCAAACAATCCCTATGGGTAGAGTGCAAAAATATACGGGAAAACCCTGCACATGTCTGTCCGGTATTTCCCATTAATTTCAATAGGAAATACTGAAATACTTTTCGGTGAATATGTCTCCGTGGTAGGGCTGATTTATATTTATCAATCTGAATCATCGTTCCAGTAGCGTTATTCAGCATGCCAGATTTGAAAACAATAGATTGAACTACCTTCGCTATCACCCATGGGCTCGAGCAACTAATGAATCGCATCGCAATAAATCTCCAGGACTAGACAATATCACTGCTTCGGTTCTTACTAACTGTGCGACAGCCTTAGCCAAACCGTTGACGCATATAATGCATATAATGCTTTCGATAGAGGAGTGTTTCCCTCGGCCTGGCCACAGTATAGAGAAAACTGTATTCTGGCTATCAGCCTCAGTTACGCCAATATTCAAGAAAGGAGACAAACTCGACCCTAATAATTACAGACCAATTAGTCTCACCCCTATATGTGCAGAACTCATGGAGAAGTTAGTTTCATATGATTTGTTGAGCTTTCTTCGACAAAACGAAATAATACCCGTCACACAACACGGATTCCTGGCTGTTCGATCCACGGCAACCAACCTCCTGGAATACATGAACCACTGGACACATCTCATTGACAAAGGAAAATCAGTTGATGTTATCTACCTAGATTTCTTTAGAGCGTTCGACCGAGTCCCCAGAAGACGACTCCTTTTGAAGCTGGATCATTTTGGTATACGTGGGTCGCTCCATTAATGGATCGAAGCTTTCCTCACCGACAGAAAGTTCTTGGTTCGTGTAGGTGACACACACTCTGACCCACATAATGTTATCTCTGGTGTTTCCCAGGGATCAGTTCTGGGTCCTATTCTTTAACTCATATACACATCTGACTTGCGATTGATTTTCGAGTGCCAGCACACCTTCTACGCCGATGACACTAAATTATTCTGTAACCCACTTTGTGATTCAAAACGTCTACAATCTGACCTACTGCACCTTGAAACCTGGTGTAACGATTGGTTAATACCCCTTAATCCATCTAAATGTACTGTACAAATTCAAACAGTTGAAACCCAAATCGACCTAGGAGTAAATATTACCAATACGCTATGCTGGTCAGAGCATGTTGCCAACATTCGAAGAAAAGCCAATAGCACCTGTTATCTCATGAAAAAGTCCTTCCAATCCCCAAATGTCAAAGTACTAGGCACCATCTACAAGAGTTCCATCCGACCATTACTGGAGTACAATGTTGTGGTCTAGTCACCATATCTTATCCGAGACATCACCCATCTTGAGAATGTTCAAAGGAAACTGACCAAATGGGCGCCGCAGATCCAACAACTGGAATATCACGATGGACCGAGTGCGGTAAATCTGTCAACACTGCATGAAAGAAGAAAACGAGAGGACCTCATACAATGCTACAGAGTCCTAACGAACTCTTTTTCTGTGGTTCTGAAACAAATGTTTTCCCTAAACGGAGACGATAGACTTCGAGGTCACTGCCTCAAGGTCTCGACAGAAAATTTCAAGACATCCACAAGGCAACACTTCTTCCCCAATAGAGTTTTTCACGAGTGGAATTCACTTCCCCAGAGTGTAGTTAGTGCTCCTTCTATAAACTTGTTCATAAACAAATTTGACAGCTATACAGAATGTAGGCTTATCCAATAGTTTAT
The DNA here is from genome assembly GCA_963576655.1 of Gastrophysa polygoni. Taxonomy (NCBI): domain Eukaryota; kingdom Metazoa; phylum Arthropoda; class Insecta; order Coleoptera; family Chrysomelidae; genus Gastrophysa; species Gastrophysa polygoni. Next base: position 16,699,397 of record OY755083.1, on the reverse strand, counting down.
TTACATTATTAAATTCAATCATCTCAATATTTCAATCAGATCATTTTTATATATATTATGCATATTCTACTATTTGTGTGTTGAATACAATTATCTGTACTATTTTTGGGCATAATAGGCGTTAGCCTCTGCCCTTCTCTCTGTGAAATAAATAAATAAATAAATAAATTAACACACTCGGATCCTTCGATCATTGAACAGACTAGATAAGTAATCCACACCCCTGGCAATACAGTTTGTTTGGAAGCAACATCTATAGTATCTATCTTTGTCTAAACAAGGATAGCAGAACCTGATTCTCCCAGCAGCAGTGCCGTGTTGTCAGAGGGGGTCAAATTTATTATTAATTCATGATGAAACCAAATTGAAAATCCTCAACAATTTCAGTGGTACTTTTTAGCATTTCTTGGTAGGAAAATGAACATCTTTATACTTCCCTCACATTGTTACGAGAAATTCGAATACATACAATCCTATGGTGATTTTTGTAACTTGCTTGTAATCAATAAACTTATTATGACCACGTCACAAGAAAAGTTTAATTCTCAACGCCATATGAAACAATATACTTACTATTCAGTATACAGTTGTCTACTTATAATAATGAACATGTATATCTTTGGCGATCAGTGACAGTGCATGTAAGTATATTTACGATTTCAAAGTTCAGTACCTACTAGTGGAAATAATTTTCAAAAAAGTGAAAAACTCGTTTTCAAGGCAAATAGATATGATTGCATATTTGAATGTAATTTTCAAATCTGAAGATGAAACTTGTTTATATCATTTCACGATATCGTCAAACATGAAGGAGGTTTCATCTTGAGCAGAATTCATATATTTTGACGCAGAAAAATTGATGTCTGATTATTTCATCTCATGAAGATAGATGAAAATCGATAATGAATATGTGTTGACAAGTATTATGACAAAATGTTATATCAACAATAAAATCATGAATCATGTGAAGATGTAGGAAATAGCAGTGTTTATTATTTAAAACAGGACTGAAATGGAAAACAACCATGGATAATCACACAAATAATTTATTGATTTTTGAATAGGATTGTTTTTGTTAACATACTTCTTACTCTAACTTCCGTTGAATCTTCCAATTTATTTGCCTCATGATGAAGTCTTACAGTGAAATATTTCTCCAAATTAGTTTGACTAGTTCCAAAAACAGTCAACGGTAAATTTCTGATTGTTGTGTATAGAAATATCCTTATATTTTTAATCAAAAATATTGAGTTGATTTTTCAGCAGTTTCGCATATTTTGACTACAAATAAGGAAGCATTTATCAGTGCTACATATTTTACCACAAGACACTGTCGCAGCTGACCTATGGGTGTAATCAATATAATCTAATCAATTCAATTTAAATTCATTTTTATCCATTCCATTTGGGAAAATGCTTCAAAATCTCGAATGATACGACAATGGTAACTCACCTATGAAATGACGTGTTTTGATCGCTGGTTCAAATTGTCTTTAACACACCTCACAACGTCTCACCATTATATCAAATCACCAAAACAGGAAATAAACTGAGTTTCTGATGAATTCTGAGTACACAAAACTGAACACAAATTGAAGTACATAAATTCGTAAAGGACTTTAAATTTTATGGACTATCCATCACTTTTTGATGATTGAATTTGACGCCACTGGCGACGATTGGGTACTAATATTATGATAATTCTGGGAATTCATGTTAGCATCAGAATATTTGTTTTGTGATCCTTCTAGTGGGTTTGTTGTTCGGAGCTCGGATCCTTGATATTGATAACCACTATGTCATTAAGGTCGACTTATTTGAACCCTTTGCAGTGCACCGTTCACCACGAGGAAACTCAGATCATTCACTTATTTCTATAATCTGTACTTATCTCACTCAGGAGATTTCAGAGATCATCATGCAGATAATGGAAATCTACCTACTCCAAATCAACAACCACTAGTGAACCATGGTTCTATGAAACCTGTTCTAGGGTTGTCGCTCAGAGGCAGGTAGCATACCGTCGTTGGCACAGGAACCATGCCAGGAAACTAGAGCTGAATATGTGGAGGCTAGAAATATATAGGATCAAATGATAAATGCGTCTAAAGAGTCATATACCACCAAGATCAAAGCTCATCGAGTGCCAATTGGTTCCTGTTCGTTTCGGACCTTTGCCTAGGCAATTGGGAGAAATTCCACTTCCAGCTCATTTCTTCCTCTCACGAATTAGGGACAACATCACAAGAAAAAGCCAATACTTGCAAAATGATTACAAGCCGAAATAGCAGATAATTCTACTTGGATCCACGAGGCCAAGACTTTTCTTGTCGCGACCATCGATTAACCATATGCCAGAAATTGTCTTCCGTCAACACACAATTAGGCACATTCTGCTTTCGTGCCCCAGAATCTTCATAGGTTGTTCATCCTTCCATATAAACTTGAAGGAAATACCTTCTTGAATAGGAGATAACTACAGTCTATCTGATTCCAAAAAGGGCGAGAAATCCTCCCTTCCAAAAGTAATAGAAAAAGCAATCAACAAGTGCAATCAATAATTATCTACGAAGCATATGTACGAGTATAGTACTATAATGTCTCCTAGCGAAAATTCCATCATTGGTTTGCAGCCCCAACTATGTTGTTCACTACATCTACCCTCACAGCACGAGTACGTATAATGGATAATCAATGAAAATAATGATAATGATAATAATAATGATATGTCTTTATTTATACCAGTGGTACAAAATGGCGGAATTCAGCAACACATATCGAAGAGTCCAGGAGGCTACTCTTTCATTCAACCCTACAAAAGAAATCATGCTCAGCTTCAATTACAGAATAAATTGTGAATATTAATTAACATACCTGAGCATTAAATTGCAAATTGAAATAATGTTGACTATCAATGATATATAAGGAAGGAAGAAAAAAAATGGACTCAATATGCATTGAATATGGATATTCAAGACATCCAATGGATGTCCAGAATTATTGAACATTCAGTGGAAGTTTTTTTTTTATTTTCATCTGTGGACAACACGAAAGGGAAACCTATGATGTTCGAGGAACATCGTGTTAGCCAGCGGTGGAATTTTGGGAAAGAAGGAAGGTGTTGGAATTTTTCTTGAATGTTTGGAGGTTGTAAGCATCAGGAAAGACTTTACTAGGCAAAGAATTCCACAACTTTGCCGTTCTATTGATGAATGATGCTTGGTATAGCGATGTTCGACAGGTCTCGAGCCTGACAGTGTAGGGGTGACCAGTACATATATGTCATTTTGGGCGTCCATTGTAGGTCCATATTCGATGAAATGGATGTCCAGAACGTATCGAACAGAGAACATAAAGAACAGAGAATTATAAAGATACCGGTGATACCATAATCGAAAAGGCGGAATGAGTACCTTATATTATTTCTTATACATCATATTAGCAAAAGTATCGACCATCAATATTAGAAACAGATCTAAAACTCATTGATATTATTATTTTTCAATCAAACTACACAAAAAAATCAAATGAAACATAAATACATGAACAGTAACCAACTTCGAGCAATCTTGTGTGAATAATACTCGGCAAAAATAAAATTATAGTTGGTAGAATACACTATCACTGACTCAAAAGACATATAGCCCAATATATTCGGTATAACCATAAACATTTGTGGTGACTGGCTGGTAGCGATTTAATGAAGACTGGATTCACCAATTCCATCGTTTTATTTTACCTAAATGAAACACACAACTTTCACAACGACCATTATTGTCCATAAAGTCTAAAACTGCTAATATATATCAAAGCGTAATATTTGTCTCGTAAAATTTCTCATACAGTGTGGAACAGCCAAATGGAATGAATTCGACAACAAATATATGAGGGTGTGTTGGGAAAAACGCTTAGACACGTCGATTTGTATTTTTAGATGCGCATTTTTAAAATATATATATATATATATATATATAGAGTGTGTCATGTGACAGTGGCCAATACCAACTTTCTTATTTCGAACGGAACACCCTGTATTTCATTCCAATTTTAAATTCTCACTGAAGAGCTGATTTCATCGATACACCACACTTGGGGTCTAGCGGAATTGATTACAGAGATATAGGGTGTGAAAAATGGAGATTATGGGAACGATTCTGCTCCCACTAAGATAATTAGAAGTTTTATTCTAACAATATATATTTGTATTTCCAATTTTTTTAAAAACAAGGTGTCACTGACAAATAGAGAATTTCACTTTTAGGTATCTAAAGGTTCAATTTCAAGCGCAGTGACATTTTGGAGCAGATCACAAAATCTGTCCTTGCTACAATCATATTGAAATAATTTTTAATAACTGCTTCATTTTTTAGAAACAAGGAGAGAAAATCCCACAAAAAGCTGAAAAATAATGGATGACTTTCTGGTTCTGATGTTGTGAACACTGTCCAATTTGCTTGATTTCGATTTTATTTCGAATAGAAAACAAAGATGGCTTTGCCTTTGACTAATAATAGTCACTGATGGCTACCATCCGAACAGAAAATTATTCAAATTGAGATTTCCAGCGTGAAGCGTGAAAAAATACATTTTCAGTTTTGAATATCTCGAAAACTTCGCCTAGACGAAGTGGAATCTGTAAGACTTCACTTATTTTCATTTTGTTTTCATCGACAAAATAGACAGCATGGTACAGAATCATTCACCTAACTATTCTTCAAAAGGTCAAAAGGAGATCGCGCCACTGTTGCCGTACCCTGTTTTTCTCCGAAATTGTGAGCCTGGATATAATGAAATGAATCATTAGTAGGGTTTGTTTCCATTGCAGAATTGATTAATGAGAAGAAGAAATAGGGTTTTCATTTGAAAAGGAAACAGAAATTAATTTTTATCGTTGATAGATCAGACGCACTTTTTGCATACCCTGTGAATTATTCAGTAGATTTATGAAGATTGTAAATGTTTCATTCAACTTTAAACGATATTCTTATCATGAAAAATGGTTATTAATATGAAACTTGGATGTCTTCGAAAAGCAAAATCTGTAATTTTCTTTCAAAGAATTTGAAGAAATCGAAACTGGTTCATTTCATACACGAAAGTGAATCAAAATCATGGCAGAAATCTGATAACGAAACGAAATACAGGGTGTCAAATTCAGAATCAAAGAGTGTTACGTCTTTTCTGGTTGAAACAGAAGTGTCACATAGAAAAAAATAATGTAGTAGAATTTCTTATAAGTACTATTCCCTCCTTGCCAAATCCAATAGGTATTCAATATTTTGAATTCCGCTATATTCAGTAATCAGTATCTCTCAATGAAGATACTCCCTGTATTATTGTATATCATCGTGTGAATGTATACTATTTGAGAACGAAAAATAAGCTTGAGTTGAAAATGAAAACCAAAAATCATTTAGAAGTTCCACAAATTTTAAATTTTCTCCGAAAAATATGCCAATTTGAAAATCTCCGTTACGATACACTGGAGTTCTAGTGAGATGACATTCATTACATACAATTATGTTAATTTTCCGATGAAAATCACTCAGGAATTCAAGAAAATTCAAATATTGACGCCACTGTTATTCTGATCTTCCAAAAGCATTCCACGAAGTTTCGTTGAAAATCGAAAAACAATTCCAGAGAGAGCTTCAAACGACCAAAAGCATAACTCCTAGAGGACTGGTCTGGTACGGTAAGGCAACTCATTACATGGTAAGTATAACAAGGACAAGGACAGGACAGTAATAATCCACTCAAACGAAGAAAGTTTGGGCAGATAAAATTGCAGCAATAATCTTGCAGCAATGCTTGAACGATGAAAGTTAAAGCAGATAAAATTGCAACATACACACACGCACCGGGCTAACCCCTAAAAAGCCCCAGACAGACAAACTCACACGACATCACTCGGCCTACTAGTGGAGCCCCTGGGAAACCAGGAAGCAACACGAAAAGCCGCAGCGGGACCACAAACATAGACAACAACTGCTTCACAGTTGTTGCTAGTTCCTAAACCATTCGCCCCACACGAAGACAAGACGCTCTAAAAGCCCCTCAGGCTGAGCGCACCCTCAGCAGAAAGCGCGACCGTAAAGGTCGAAAAGCTCTGCTCCCACTTTTATTTTCACCTGTGGTGGACAAAAAGGATGACGTGAGGACCACTCCAGGAGGAGTGGGGGAGGATGGCAAGTCCATGAGGGATCTTATCCAGCACGATGGATGGGAATCCTTATGGATGGGACTCACACTAGGGAAAGAAACCGGGGGGGAGGGGGGGGGAACAATTATTCTCAAATGCAACGCGGCGGATATGCACTGTTTTGTGTGGAAACGACGCGTTTTCAGACCTATGTTCACGATTTTTTTCGGACTAATAGAAATGCCCTAAAAAAACTGATATGACTGCATCAGAACTAATCACACTATTCAAGTAAGTGGAAAAACTGAGAAATCATTTTTTCAGAAGGCAACGGTATGGATGGGATAATGATACTTGCATATTTGCATATTTGCAAAAATAAACGAATGATGTGCAACAATACTCAACAATCTATACACTCATCTACTTAACCTGTTTTCAAATAGCGTGATAGTGACCAACCTGTAGAAACTGCAAAAACTGACAGACGAGTTCCCAACCGTAACCTTGGATATCTCCAAAGCATTTGACAGAGTTTGGCACCAAGGCCTCCTAGCGAAACTTCCGTCATATGGTTTTCCGCCCCAACTGTGTCTTTTACTATTGAGTTTCCTTGCAGATAGATCACTCTACGTGGTGGTATACGGGGTCTCGTCTGATACAATGACGATCAATGCTGGTGTTCCACAAGGCTCTATCTTGGCACCAACTTTGTTCTTGCTCCATCAATAATTTGTTGAATGTGACCTCCAACCCAGTTCATAGCTTTGCGGATGATAGTACACTTCATTCCGCCTTTTCATCTAGAGCCCCTATATCGTCCAATGAGGCCAGAGGTGCAAGGCGAAGACAGGTCGATGCTTTAAATGAGGATCTGATGAGAATTCTGAAAACTCAAGCTTGTATGTTCACCAAGAAGGCATATCACACAATGCCCAATTTGATGATGTCGGGTACCACTGTTCCTATGAGGTCATCGATATTCATGCTGAGTGTCACCACCAACAGCGCTCTCCCATGGGACGATCATGTGAGGTTCATTGCGAAAACTGCTTCACGAAAACTTGTTTTTCTATTCCGTGCGAAGAGGTACTTCACATCCCAGCAACTGCTTATGATCTAAAAAGCACCAATTCGAACTGTCCTGGAGTACATGTTTGGAGCTCAGCCCCCAAACATACGCTAAAGCTCTTAGATTCATTTCAGCTATTCGCCTATTCGATGATACAACACTCACCAAATCATTGACCTCTCTAGAACATCGTAGAAAGGTCGGCGATCTCTGCCTTTTTTATAGATACTTTCACGGTCGGTGCTTGACGGAAATATCATCGATTATGCCACCACGTGCGATTCCTAGTAGACAAACCAGACGAGCTCAGGCTATAGGTTTCCCTGTCATGTTGTCAACAGATGAAAAAAAAACGAATTCGCTGAAACTGGCACAGATCGATAAAAATGAGAGAATATCTTGCGTTACAAGATTTCTTGTCACCAACAAATATTGCCATATGTTTTTCTACTGTTTGTTATATATTTCTTTTCAGAAATTAACACAGGGATTTCATATTCTCATTCTATTTTTGGAATCTGATGATGAAGATATGAAGGTTAGTTCATTCTATTTTATATCATTCATCTTCTGATGAAACAGTTTTTGTATCCATAGGAATTCGAATATTTAAAGATCTTTCAGAATGATATCTTCGTCCGAAAATTATATATGTTTATAGATCGTTTCAGTAAGTGGTATTTACATATTCAGGCATACATATTTTGGCATTACATGATGTGCTTTTGGTACTGAAATCATTCGCGATTTGGAATTTTCGTGTTCCACACACATTGCAACAGCGCCGTGCACGTTGATGAAATCAATCGAACGATTCTTGTACACAACATACAAAACTAATTCTTTTTTCAACATATTGTATTCACCTAGTGAACTGATGAATAAGTTTATATCAGAAACTACAAGATATAATAATTTCGTATCTGTACCGCGCCTGAATTCGAACTGTCACGAGTTGCCACAGCTGTTCATTGACGGGTATTTTCGATTGAAATATTACCTCTACTTTGGAATAGTTTCTGAATGATATCGATAGTCCCGTCATCTATTGTTGAATATTAGAACTTCATCGGCTACAATTCAATTGTTTTTTTTAGCCTTTTTAGTCTGATAAAACAACTGAAGGGAGGACCCACTAGCTCGTTTATTAAATCAATCTTGAGATAAAATTTGCGTCCATTTTGACATCCTTAATACCTACTATGAAGTTCATTTATAACTAACTGACATTGAGGAAAATTATTCCTATTCTGCATGGTGGATTCCTCTGTGCAGTCCTCGAGCACCATCTGTGTACAACTTCTGCTAAACTAGCCCAACTAGACTGGTTGTTCTGCTGCAATGCAGATTTCTGCTTTGTTTCGAGTCTCATGAATTATTATCGATCCGATTCCTACAGAATACGGTTCCTACACAATACGGTTCCTATGAAAAACGATTCCTAAAGATTACCAATCCTACGAAATACGGTTCCTATGTATCAATGATCCTATGAAATACGGTGCCTACTTCAAGTTCCTACTTTTCACGTGGTCCCATTTTGGCTGGGGATTTATATCTAAAGGATGGAGCAAGAAAATATTTCTGAATGAATGTTTTTTTTTCACGACTATTATGAAATAAGACTTCTCAACTTCCTGTTGAATAGTGAATGTAATATTTCTTGCACAAATTCTCATTTATCACAAATTAACATGGCAACCAGTGAGAATAAAGTTCGTGGCGCAATTGGTACTGCATAGAAAGCAATCAGAAGTTGATATTCACGTCGGAATCTTGAGTTAGGCAGTCAGCCAAAAATGTTCATCACACGACTAAATCCTAAACAACGCATATAAAAAAAATAATAATTGAACCAGCACTAACACCAATCAGTTATACACTCTGAAATGAGATCATTTATTCACTTGCAAGAGGTCTCCTGTTCTATTCTGTAACCTAGAATTACAAGCCGTAATAGCGCGTCACCAATGTTACCACAGAAACAAAAGCGTCGCTATTCCATTCAGTGAGAACATCAATATGTGTCTACTGACAGATCTGAAATTAACTTTGAAGTACGATTTCTGTTGTGAAACTATTTGACTCAAATATTATATCCGTAGAAAAAGTATATTGTACCATTCGTTGCTGCTTATATAATATACCATGGTTAACTTGCTATGGGAGATCTAAAATATGTTTGTCATGTGATAATAAAATCTTACATCTATTGGGCCAAAATAAGGCTTGTTACTGAAGAACTCGAATTCTACATTGGCAACTTTTGCAGTTCTGTTGTATTTGCTGAAGCTGAAGTACTTTAACTTCATGACTGAAGAGTTTCCACTGAAGGCCCTCGCATATTCATTGTTGAAAATTATCTTTCGAGATTCCTGTAAGTTGAAAAAAACTCTGTAGCATCGTACAATATGTATATCCAGCATATGTCAGTCTATAAATCTGAACGTCAGACTTACCCCAAAAGATAATAGATCAAATAAAAAGATCGAAATGAAAATTAATTTGAACATAACTATCATTTAAACGTGAATGATGAACCGACATACATGAAGGAAAAATGCAATCTGATTGAAATGAGATATATATGAATAATGATGCTTTATATCTCACGGAATTAATCTGTTTCGGATTGAATGTTCAACTAAATTTCCTGTACATTGAAATTATACAGAGTTGAGCGAAGATAAATGGTGTGGGTGTGCCACATACCCATTGGCATTAAGTTGTACACTAAGTTGAATTCTGCTATTTCAAAGCATTTTGTATCCTAAATTGATCTTTTCTACATGTGAAAGAGCATTCAATAAGAGAACAACATACATTATGCATTCAACTATCTCACATGCTCACAAGAATAAAAACATACGGAAACCTATAAAAAATTAAACTCTTATCCTCTCTGGAATGAGTAAACCATATGCTGAGAAATGAGTGTATACAAATCAGGATAGGGAAAAAATGCTCATTTCGAGTTACTTGATTTGCGGAAGGAAAAAAACAGTGACATATTTTTTCATATCAGGGTAAATGTGTTCCTATCATCTGAAACGTACCATCATCGACCACTTTGGTAAATATTTCCATTGAATAAAAGTTGAGTAGAATTTGCCGTCACAAATATTTTTGGATATTGAATTTGATATTTCGCTATATATCTACCATCGAATGGCTTCTAGCATAGCATCTATTGACCAGTCATCTACAGATTTTTCAACAAACAATTTTGATAAACTGATTCTAAATGACCGGCCGATCGAAGAGAGAAACCTATATATACCGATAATTTGGTTCCTGCTATTGAAGCTGACGATGACAATTTCTGTACTTAGTTTCTTCTCCTGCGAAATGGTAAGAATCTGAGAAATGAAGCGACTAAGGAAGAAGAAGAATAAATACGGAAACAAAACGAAGATATGATAAACAGAAACAAAAATAAAATTTCCAAAAACTACGGAAGCGTAGAAGGGTCAATATTATTTTATTGTAACTCGGAATTTTACTAAACTTAGTAATATCCCGAGTTGCCTCTCGGAATATTACTTAATTCCGAGTTACAATTCGGAATTTTATATTCACCAATTCAATGCATAGATAAATTCTGTAGATTGATATATTGCTTTATCTTATCAGCTCTCCTAAGATAAGGGATTACTGTACCTCATTGTAAAATACTCTCTACTCACTGGACTAATAATACTAGAGGACCTTTCTCAGTAGGTAGTGTGGAAAATGCGAATCATGTTACATAATAAGTGAATACAAAGAGAGTTAGCATGTCAAGAAAATCAACGATAAGATTAACAGTAGTGGGTGATGGTGATACTGGGAAAACCTGTTTGCTCATTGTTTATAAAGATAAAAAATTTGATGAAAGATATGTCCCTACAGTGTAAGTATTGAAATTCAGTATAGTATATGTAAACAGCATCTGTCTAGTCTGTCTGTCTGGCAAGTTAAGAATATACTTACATGTTGATTCACGGTGGATGGCGTATCAGATGTATCTGGAGAACGAAAAGAGAGACTGGTTTGAGAATTTGGTCTATTCGCCGTACCTCCACGAACTCCATTATTGTACTCGGTGATTGATCGGTGATCGAAAACGAAAAAAGATATTCGGGATTTGAAAAACAAAATTGACTTCATCATTCACGATGTTTAAATGAATTCCATTCCTCCTAAATGGAACCCCATGTTGAATATCTTTCTGTATCCCTGTATTTTTCCACTTGGCATATTTTCTATCGAGAATTTGAAAAAACATCGGAAAATTAAATTACATGAAATCATATTTGGTCCAAGTATGCTATGGTTGAGCTAGAAGTAAATAATCATTGGGTGAATCAAATGTCAATATTCCAGTCACTCAAATGCTAATGTATCCAATATAGGTATATGCTCCGAACAACAAACTTACTAGAAGGATCACAAAACAAATATTCTGATGCTAACATGAATTCCCAGTGTTGTCAGTGTTGTCATATCCAATCATCAAAAAGTGATGAATAGTCCATAAAATTTAAAGTCCTTTATGAATTCATGTACTTCAATGCACAAATATGATTTGGGTCATGACGATTATGAATCAGTTCTGATTAATAGAAGATTGCTACATTATTCTGAGACTTAGCAATTTTACTTTCTTGGGGGCTCGAGGACCAGCATGGGTATCGTGAATACTTTTTGCTCAACGTTGCAACACCGCAATTTGATATTGACAGTCGACGGCGATTATTGCTTTGTTTGGTATCTGTCATTATTTACGTTTTGATTTATCGATATTATTCAATTTGTGTTCAGTTTTGTGTACTCAGAATTCATCAGAAACTCAGTTTATTTCCTGTTTTGGTGATTTGATATGATGGTGAGACGTTGTGAGGTGTGTTAAAGACAATTTGAACCGGCGATCAAAACACGTCATTTCATAGGTGTTACCATTGTCGTATCATTAGAGATTTTGAAGCATTTTCCCAAATGGAATGGATAAAAATGAATTTAAATTGAATTGATTAGATTATATTGATTATACCCATAGGTCAGCTGCGACAGTGTCTTGTGGTAAAATATGTAGCACTGATAAATGCTTCCTTATTTGTAGTCAAAATATGCGAAACTGCTGAAAAATCAACTCAATTAATATTTTTGATTAAAAATATAAGGATATTTCTATACACAACAATCAGAAATTTACCGTTGACTGTTTTTGGAACTAGTCAAACTAATTTGGAGAAATATTTCACTGTAAGACTTCATCATGAGGCAAATAAATTGAAAGATTCAACGGAAGTTAGAGTAAGAAGTATGTTAACGAAAACAATCCTATTCAAAAATCAATAAATTATTTGTGTGATTATCCATGGTTGTTTTTCATTTCAGTCCTGTTTTAAATAAGAAACACTGCTATTTGCTACATCTTCACATGATTCATGATTTTATTGTTGATATAACATTTCGTCCTAATACTTGTCAACACATATTCATTATCGATTTTCATCTATCTACATGAGATGAAATAATCAGACATCAATTTTTTTGCGTCAAAATATATGAATTCTGCTCAAGATGAAACCTCCTTCATTTTTGACGATATCGTGAAATGATATAAACAAAATTCATCTTCAGATTTGAAAATTACATTCCAATATGCAATCATATCTATTTGCCTTGAAAACGAGTTTTTCACTTTTTTGAAAATTATTTCCACTAGTAGGTACTGAACTTTGAAATCGTAAATATACTTACATGCACTGTCACTGATCGCCAAAGATATACATGTTCATTATTGAAATTGAACGTTATTTATGATAAAGTATAAGTAGACAACTGTATACTGAATAGTAAGTATATTGTTTCATATGGCGTTGAGAATTAAACTTTTCTTGTGACGTAGTCATAATAAGTTTATTGATTACAAGCAAGTTACAAAAATCACCATAGGATTGTATGTATTCCAATTTCTCGTAACAATGTGAGGGAAGTATAAAGATGTTCATTTTCCCACCAAGAAATGCTAAAAAGTACCACTGAAATTGTTAAGGATTTTCAATTTGGTTTCATCATGAATTAATAATAAATTTGACCCCCTCTGACAACACGGCACTGGTGCTGGGAGAATCAGGTTCTGCTATCCTTGTTTAGACAAAGATAGATACTATAGATGTTGCTTCCAAACAAACTATATTGCCAGGGGTGTGGATTACTTATCTAGTCTGTTCAATGATCGAAGGGTATATGATCCAATTCTGTGATTCTCTAAATATCTTTCCAAATTCAATTAAATCTTTTTTCAACTAACTCCTCGAAAGAATATATACAGGGTGAGTCAAAAATGTGTACCGAGCTTTCTGGGGGTGATAGAACATTGAAAAATAAGTGTAGTTTGATGATTAAACTCATGGCCCAAAATGCATATTAAGGGAGATATATCCTTCCAAAGTTGATAAAATTAAAATAATTTCTCCGCATAACTTCTGAACGATGAAAGCCACCCGATTGAAATTTTGTGCATGAATGTATATTGTCAAAATACATTTTTTCGTCACACTTCCACATTTCTGATATTGTTATAAAGGGTGTTTTCAGAGGTTGAGTCATGATTTTTTGTAGAAAACTTTTTTCCCTGTATTATTTTCGGTGAAAAAACAGGAGCATTCGATGGAGCGTAGAAAATTACATGAAAAAGAAAGGTACTCTTATTCGCAAGTCGCATTCATCATGGCCTGCTAAAATATTGTTACCGATGAATCTCGCGATGAATAAAATCAATCTGCTGATATCATGTAACTACAAAAACTCAAATATCTCACGAACGGCTCAATTTTTTTGTATTTGAATAAGAGTACCTTTTTCATGTAATTTTCTTCGCTCCATCGAATGCTCCTGTTTTTTCACCGTAAATAATACAGGGAAAAAAGTTTTCTACAAAAAATCATGACTCACCCTCTGAAAACACCCTTTATAACAATATCAGAAATGTGGAAGTGTGACGAAAAAATGTATTTTGACAACATACATTCATGCACAAAATTTCAATCATATAATTTCAATATATATATATATATATATATAAATTCAAAATCAGAAAAGGAAGTTCTTTCAAAAATCATAATCGAAATGTGCGATGAAGTACAGGGATTTCCATTCAAAAAATAAAATGTGTTCATTGACCCTGTGTACGAAATGATGAAATCAAGGGAAAGCTAGTACCCGAAAGTGAACTCTGGATCTCAATCAAGTTCGTGTTCACTAATTGAGATCGTGTAGCACTCGCACTGTTTGGTGATTCCTGTTGTACCATTTCATCAATACTTCAAAGTGTTATTCAGGAAGTTTTAGTGTTCATTAGATATTTAATGCAGACACAACGAACTGATGAACTATCCGCACTCAGAGCACTTGCTCTAACCGTATAAAATATACAATACAATTAGTTTCGCATTTTCGTATACCTACCGTTTTAGGTATAATAATCAGAATAGACAATTTTTGAGTGAAATATGTCCTGAAATATAATATAATCTCGGATAGTTTTTTTGATGTGTAAGTGGTTATAGTTGCCAGAGCGAGTAACTGAGTATACAATACCAAGTCGTTCATTTCAGATTGCTTTATTAAAGAATATGAAATTACCATCGCACAGAGCATTTCCAGTATACCTTCACATTCGATATATTCAATATATTATCCATAAACTAGCTTGATAGTGAGTCGTTTCGACACATTCTTCATACAGGGTGATTCACGAGGCAAGTCCCATAGTCAAATGCTGTTTAGAGTATATCAAGATGAGTCGGTGTGATGGAAACTATTTTCAGCGAACCATAACGGGTATTTTGTGAATTTGTTGTATAAATTTGACGACCGATATTTTAGAATTCATTCAACGTAACTTGCTGAAATTTGGCAGCACCATATCTTCCTTGAGACTATCCAAGATAGCATGATATGAAAGAAAAATTCCAGAGCCGGACTGGAAGAATTTATTTTCAATGTTATAGTCAGGAAAGTCTGCACTCTGATCGTTTTTTCAAATAAATTTGCCAGATTCAGAAAGAGTATGGACATCGCCATAGGAACTACACTCATTTGCATGGCACACTTCAACGGGTTCATTGGAAAAATTGAAACAAAATCTTTTCAATGGAGTTTCAATTTCGAACTGGCATATAACTCATATCATTCTACTGAATTTATGTGAACTGATTTCTCACAAATCACTGCTGATTTTAAGTTGACATATAAGACTAGTTGAAAGAGAAAACCACAGGATGAATATTTATCTTAGACGAATGACTTTGAAGCACCGCTGCACGCATTATTTTTTTCAACGATTGGAAAGTCGAACACATATAACAAATACCTTAGTTTTACAAATTCAATCACCTACAAGTATGCCAACTTGAACAGAAGAAACGAAATTTCCAAAAAAATCCATCCCATGGTTTCCTCCCTCGACTATAGTCTAACCGGCCAATCCTTGATCAACAAGACTGTGCAAGAGACCAGTTTACATGAATACACTAGAATGATAAGAGGTATAAGCCAAGACAAATTTGAAAAACCTTTCGAAAAATCCATTGAAAAATTCTGTTCCTGTAGTGATGTGCCTGCTCTTTTTCAATCTTACAGATTTTCTCCAAAAAAACAGTTAGGAAGTCAACTTTCTTGAAATAACACTGAATAATAAAAAAATAAAGGTATAATATGAAGATTGATTCAACAACTCACATCTCTGAAAGTTAGTGGTAGATAGTTCTACAGCACTGAAACTCTTTTTTTCTCATCAAAACTCACATCTGGAAAGGAGCAAATTTTCCAAGCATTCATCAGATATTACAAATTGTGTGTTTTTAAACTCTATTGTCTACTTCAATTGACAGATTCGTAGGAATTAGACATACTTCAAAAGGGTTTAATGTTTCAGGTTCGATGTCTACTCAATGGATCTTGAGATAAATTCGACCACATATAGAATCATTTTGTCAGATACCGCTGGTCAGGAAGATTTTGGTAAACTCAGAACATTTGCTTATAAAGATGTAAGTCTACTATTTGATAAGTGTTTGATGAACGTGTTTTTGAATTTTGAAAATGGAAATGCTACGTTGTCTAAATATGTTTCCAGGTAGATGCATTTATTCTCACTTATGCTGTTGATAGGAGAGCCTCATATGAAAATGTTTTCCTAAAGTGGGCCCCAGAATTGAAAAAATTGGCGCCAAAGGCCAAAATTATTCTAGCAGGTATCAAATCTCATTGATAATAGATTGGGTATATGGTTCATTCAAAATGTATTGAATAAAAACTAAACAGGAATTTGAGTGTGAAGCATTGAAAAGTTCAATCCAGAGTGATTTTCAAATAAATATATTCCAGTTATTGAGACCAACATGGGATGAATAGTAATGCATCCTCGAATGAATCTTTCAGTGAAATGTTTCCATGATTTCAGCAACCAAGAGTGACCTAAGGACCAGTCGGAATGATTTGCAAACATTAGATGGAGAAATGTTAGCGAGAGATATAGGAGCGAACGGATTCATTGAAACATCATCCAAACTCATGGAAAATGTTGATAAAGCCTTCGAAATGGCAATATCAGCTGTTTTATATAATAAAAATTTTTTGAGAAGGAAAAATAGACAATCCCAATGCACATGTATATAAATCATAAAAAATACGTTTTATTGAAAATGTTCATCTGAAGTACCTGCACATGTCACACTGTTCATTGGTGACCTCTTCAGATTGGAATGAATCGATTTACATTTCTCCACAATTCTAACATTCATGAAACTAAATTTGTCAAAAGAAACACATTACTTTCGTAAGATTATTCGTCATTGATTCATTCAGTTGTAATTTTTCCGTCTTCCATGTAGTGATAAAAGACACTTCTAAATCCTATGTCTAAATCCTGTCTAAATCCTCCAAGCTAGACATGCAACTATCCTAATTACCATTTTTTGTGAAATTAATACTCTTTTTCATGATTAACATGTAGTAGGGCCAGTTACTATATTTTGACCCCCCTCTCAACTTGTCTATTGAGAGAACTATTAAAAAATTACATGTATTCGTTTTTTTGTGTTTGTTGTTGTATATTTTCTCGAAATACTGAGACGAAAACAATTGCTTCCATAGTTCACGTGATGAACAAATGAAAATATCTATTTTCAATGGAACACCCCATATATTTGAACATTTTCTTCGAGAACTTGTCCTGATTCAAGAAATATAGGGTTTGATTGTTATAGTATGATATGTTATAGTTTTGACTTATTGAACATTAAAAATGTTCTGATCATCCATATGCGAGCCAAGTGTAGTAAATACGCTCCGATTTATGATTCATAAAAACATCAACATTGTTGATATGATATGTCATTTCACAACTGGTTACACAGACCAATCTGAAAATTTCCAAATATTTAACCTTTATGTGAACAACAATAAAAATAAAAAATCCGAAAAAAAGAGTTGTAGCAGTGAAAACACAATTGCGACTAGCAACTTAAATACCTATCATGTTCGTTCAGCGCTCAACGGACATGATGGATTTTTTAAATTCGAATGGTTAGATTTTTTTGTTAGTTTGAACTGGCATTTGAGGCTAATTGCCAGTTTGAACCGGAAATTATGGATAATCGCCAGTTGGAACTGTCAATTAATGCTAATTGCCAGTTCAAACTGGTAACTGGTAGTTATAAAAGAAGTCATCGTGTTCATTGAGCACTTTCGTACTGATGAGTACAGAAGCTCTTTGTATATGAGTCGTTATCTATCTGGGGAATAAGAACTACTATGTTCAAGGCCACTACCACTTTCTCTGTTGATGATTTGGCAAATATCAGATAAATGTCCCTTTTTGGTCAAAAGTTGACATATATCTGATGATATGCCGATTGTGATGATTTACGATGATTATAATTTCTCTAGCCTAGCCTTGCCTCCTTTAGGACTTGAGTAGGAGAAAAATTCTGCATACATGATAAAGAAATATCTCAAATAGCAACAGTTTTTATTAATAAATGTAATTATTCAAATTGTTTTTCACATAATTATGTAATTTATGAGCTTTCATCTGGCCTCAATGTCCAACACAGAAATGTTGTCAAGAGATTTATCCAAGTTGATGAGTCTTGTAATATTGGCGTTGAAATAATCTCCTATGGAAACTGGCTTCATACCCCCAAAATAGTCCAGAACTTCTATTTGTTGCACAACAACTTTCGCAACGTAAAATGCATGACCTGAACAAAATTTTATAGGTAGATAATAGTTTCCTGGGGAATAATATTAATAAATGCAGATAATGTAAACGGTGTCCCAACAAGAGCGCCGTATTTGAATGTGCCGCCATCATGTGCAGAAATTACAAAAATGGTGAAGGTTTTGTGAAATCAGTTCGCCATCAATTACGTCAAAATTTCGGCATTGTGTTCCACAATTAAACATTTCCAGAAAATGCACAATGCAATGAATTTTGGTAAAATATCTGCATTATCCTACGAACACGGTTGAATTAGTGAAAGAAATCAAGCCAAGGGACCAAACGCAGCGCCGTGGATTATTGCTGATTGGGTGTTGAAACATTAAAACGGGCGCTCTAGTTGGGACACCCTTTAGAATCCAACATGACTGGTGAATCATAAAGGAAAAAGTTGAAATCACCTTTTGGCCAGCTTCTCATTGACGGATGTCTTTCGAATAATGATTTTTCTCCAAATTGGTATTCAGGTGATGATTTGTTTATCTGAAACATTAGTAATAGTAGGTGTCATTATCTCACGAAGACGCCGCAGGCCACTTCTATATATTGTTCGAGTGCGATATGGTATGATATGATATTGTGCATAACATGGTGCTTCATTTGGGATTTCAAATTTCTAGCAGAAAATAGAAATCAATTTTGAAAAAACTTCTTTGTCGTCATGACAGTTTCGTGGTTACTTTTATTTTCAAAATAAATCAAATATCTATCATTTGCTGAATTTCAAACCATCATCTTGGATATTTTTTGAATATAGGCGTTACTATAGATGTCTTCCAGATATTTGGCAAACTCGTGGACGCTAATGAATGTTTGAATAAACATTAGCGGATGTAGTGTTTCTGAAGACTTTACTTCAAAGATCCTAGTAAACTTATCTAGGAACGAAAACAAAACAACTCGTCATTCAAAAAATCTATTTGACAACTCCCCTCATTAACCCAGTCAACGCTGATTATATATATACAGAGTATTACATATTTTGAATATATCACAATATCACCCCCTTTTGATGAAGAAGTTCATACATAAGATAAACGATCAATTGGTTTTACATTTCGTTTTGTCTTACTCTAATCGGTACAGTCACGTTGGTTACTTCAGTGCTTCTAGAATCATTCGAATTCTGAGGACTTGAAATTAACATTTCTCCATCAATCACCCGAGTGGAAGTAGAATTTGAATCAGAAACATTTGTTTTCGTCTCAAAGGGAAGTGAGTCTTCTCTGAAATTATGTTTTTTTAATTTGATTCAAATGTCGCTTCCATACAACATCTAGTTCGGGAATTTCTATCGTATAAATAGACTGTCCTAATCTATCCAATATTATCCCTTTAATCCAAGAAGGTTTTCTCAGAGACTTACTCTTCTCAAGGGTTCGGTGATCTGTAAATTCTTGAAAATCTCAGAATGTCTAAATTTGTTCGTCGTATATGTTGACTGAAAGAGTGGGAATCGTGAGGTCAAGAACGTACTCAGAATTATTTCAAAATGTGGGAGAGGCTGAAAGCTTGTGAATTCGAAACTGACTACTAGAGAGTCAAGTATTAGTTGACTTCATTTTCGATGCCTTAACGGAGGTTGCAACTTCTGTAAATTTTTATTTTTTTCTAAGCAGCATATATCTGAGATATTTGTTGTATGAGAAGATCTGGGACACCTCTGGTATAATTATACGAAATTTTAATCAAATATTCTTCAGTTCAAAACATTGAGTTTAATGGATTGATTGAGTAGGTATTCAGCATGAAAATGAAGTATCCATTAAACATCAATATCAAAGAGAAAATGCTGACTTCCTTCTAAACTAACCTTGACTAGACGTCCTGAGATCAATGTTTTTGCACATCGTGGATCTTGAGGATCCAATTTCTCATTGGAACAATAATTCGATTCTGCCAATGTCGCCATGATCGTCACCTCGTTGTTTGCCTGAGAACATTCTTGTCATCATTTTGATAATTTCCGTTGTTTCAATAATTGTTTCATAAATTTGACGGATTACAAACCAATACATCCCTTCCTGATACATCCATATCAGTCATGTACAAATAGGGGACTCCCGTTGAATTATCCATCGGGCCATCACTAAGTGATTTCAATCCGACAAATGGATACCCTCTTATAGAATCTTGCGTGGAAGTTGTTGCGATAGCTACCCAGTCTTGAAATAAGGTGAAATCAATAATTTCCACTTGTAATGCCACTAGTGGTGATATTATATCTAGAAAATTTCTAGACCATTCAGTATAAAGTTTCTCGTCTTACGACTCGGGATAATTTTCAAAGTATTCGGGAGCCAGATATCTGTGTTCGTCTCTATAATCATTTGCACTGTAGCTGAGTTATTCAAGCGTGATGGAGGAGAGGTGTTTTTAACAAAGTTGCTATCGATAAATGAGGTTCAGCCCAGTTGAGCTGAACCTAATTTGAGCTTCAGATTCATTATGAAGTGGTTCAGCTCAGAAGAGTTGGCTTTCCATTGATGAGAATCCTAGATGTTTCATCTTGTATGTTCTCATCGAGGTGATTGGAAACAATTGAACACAGGTGATTGATCACCTCAATGTTTGTTCAATACAGTAACCGTTATTTTTGGATGCTCTTGGATTCTTCCTGGGAAACCTTCCTTGTTAGAAATAATGAAAGCACGAACCAATGGGTATTATGTGTCATGTATTCTTATTTTTATCCATTTGGAATAACTATCATAGCACTAATGATCTTTCCTGATTTAATATAAACATTATAAACATTTTCAGCTCTCAAAACATCAATTTCTTTTCTTCTCCTGATATTCTTCATGTGAAAATAGCTAAGTTCGTGTTTAGAAACTCGGCAGTTGTACAAGGTGACCATCCGTACTGATTTTACCAGTACAGTTCTGGTTTTTCGGCTTCAATAACTCCGAACATGCAACCAGGTGCGTTTATATGTATATGTAATGAATCAGTTATGAAGTGGAGGTGATATGAACTTGATTCGCAAGTAGGAAAGTATAGTATTGAACTCCTACCTACATATTCGGTATTACACATATTCAGAGAATGAAAGCATTCGCTTTCCTCTCGTTTTACAAATCCTATCTTCGTTGATAGGAATGATGATGTGCTTGTTGAATTCATTCATCACCAGAGGCGCTATGTGTTTAATCATGACCTGGTTTTCAATATGACGAAAAATGGTCCTCTCAATGGTGGACTCCATTGCCCAAGATAGCTACACCACTGATAAACTCTACAGATCATTCATATATATATATAAAATGCAGAACACTTCCAAAAATATCGATTCATTCTATTTACCTGAATTATGAATGATATATCTGGCCATCAATGCTGCTTGCCACGGTTCAGGTGGTGCATTTGGTACAATAATATCAACACTATACCCTAATGCTCCAAATAATATAACTGATAACACCAAAATGGTCTTCATCTGAAACGGAATATTTTAAAGCATGGTCGTCGGATTCTAGGATGAATCAATCTTCTTACTGTTTTCGAATATTTTGTTTTACTCGATTGACAGAAAACTAACAATGTATGTTACATCGTCATATTAAATTGTTTAACTAATAATTGAACGTTGTTTCAACATCGGACAATTACCTTCTTTATGTAAGTCGTTTTGATAGCATAACATCATTTTACAGAGTTGACAAATTGATTACTCATGAATAAATACTTATACAGTGAGGACATAAAGTATGGAATTGGAATGATGATTTTTTTACAAATATGCCCAATGAGTTGAACCGAATCAAGTTGACTCTGTCACACTCATTGCATAAATTTGTTTATTTAACAATATCCTCAATAGCTTTTCGACATAACCCTAGTACCGTTGAACTCGTGATGTAAATCCATACTCGAATATGTGTAATGATGCCAAATTCCAAGTACATTTCACAGTTAAAGAATTATTTTATAATTGCGACAAGTGGAATAATTTCCACGGAAAAGAGAATATACTCACTGAGTATTCCTTCAGAAGCTATATATTCTAGCATAATATCGGAAATAGTGAATTTAACAAGAAAATCGAAAATTTCATGGTAACTGGAATAAAACTGAAGATTAAATCTGGAATGATATCACTCATATGCAGAAAAGGCGGACTTCTTAGTAGAAAGAATCATAAGGAACCGATAGAAATTAGTAATGAGTTGAATCGAGTGAATATCGAGCCAATAGAGTATAATACTCGATAACTATAATACACGGTCCGTACATAATCTCCATACCAATAGGACAGAGCTGGAGAGTTCAATGAAATCTATATTTTTCAAAGGACTGAATGAATATAATCAATTACTAGAGGAAATAGAACAATGTAATACGATATATTGCTTCAAAACAAAATTGTTTCCACACATTCTATCTATCTATCTATCTATTCTATCGAGAGATGGCCAACACCAATATTAGTTGTTTTATGGCACTTCACATCATTTGGATATGGCTATATTTTTATTTTTATCCAACACATGACAGTTATGACTGTCATTATTAATGTCATTTTATATGAGTAAACTATCAAATAATACACTAGTGTGTTATAATCCATAACTCACTAGTGAGTTATGGATTATAACACACTAGTGAGTTATGGATTATAACTCACGTTCATATTTAAAGTAGAATTCTATTTATTTATTACCATTTCAAGCAGATATCACGTTGATATTGAAATTAAAGGAAAAAGCTAACGGTTTATTCGAATTTGAAGTAATTGTAAAATTGGTTGGTTCATTGGAACCAGACGCTCCCATATCGGTACAGCTGCTGATAGTGCTGGAAGATGCCGACACATTGGAACCTTGTATTTTTTCTGCAATTTGTATTTTGTTATGCACCGATTCTTCTAGGTATCCTTCTGCTACCGTCGAGGACTTCCATCCTCCGTGACGCTTCAAAGTAGTCATGTTAGCCCCTGCATTGGCCAAAAGAGTCGCCGAAGACCTTCTCAGGCAGTGACCGGTGTAGAGCGCTGGTTCCTCCAATTTCAAAAACATTGCAATTCTTGAAGGTATCTTCGACAACGTATTTATTCCCACACACTGGCTGGTACACCTCCCATTCTTGTAAAAAACAAAAAAGCGGCTAGAACTAGTATTCTTTGGTCTCAAAGACATGTATTTTTTACACAAATTAATCGGGTTGACTGGAAATCCTTCTTCAAGTATGGTGAAACTTCTCGATTTCTTGGTTTTAGTGTTTGACAAAACTATGTGAAAATATTTCCCTTTGTCTTGAATATTTTCTATTTTCAAATTGACTAATTCATCGCATCTACAAGCACCGCTAATCCCCATAATCAAAGCCACTTTCATCAACAAGTACTCGTCATCGGGAGCTTCGTTCAAAAACTTCTCTATTTCAGGTCGTTCTAATGTCTTGGACTTCTTTGGTTTGTATCCCTGTGATTCGCTTTTCAAAAAGCTCGTTAGTTTGCCATATTTCGAAATGTCGATTTTTTTATAAAGGTGAATAGTCGAGCGAATCATCGAGTATTTGGTCCACAGCGACGATGGGGCTAATTTTTTTTTGCAAATGTAAAAAATAAGCCAATAGAACATTTTCGTCGATACCTTTTATTTTCCGTGAATTCATCCAAGACTCAAACATTTTGAACTCCTTGTCGTAAGCATCTCGGGACTTTAAAATCTGCATCGCTACTTCTTCCGCTTCCGTAAGGATATCCTCAGGAACGTAATTTTCTATACTCTATATTTCTATAATTTTCTATACGTTTTTTTCTTCAAAAAAGGTTTCTTTTACTGCAGGGAAAACTGACGAGTGTTAAAATTTATTCAAACATTTGCAACAATGTGTTATGCCCGTGGCAACTAAACAAACAACCTACCTTGACCAAAATGTAAAAAAGTCACTGTCAAGTCATTCTGACATATACAGGGTATTGAAACGCAAGTAGCTTCGATTTGATCACAAAACTTATTGATCATTATCTCTTAAAAACATGATTTCTTCCACTTGTTGGATAAAACATTGTATGCCACTCGTGTGTTATGTTTCCTAAGTCACTTGAGAATTTATACCACGAGGCCGTCAGGCCGAATCTTCCTCACGTGACTTATTTTCAACATAACACACTAGTACCATAAATAACTATTATTTTTATCATTAACTAATGTCATTTTATTATTTGTCTTTTTATTGATCGCATTTTATATTATATCTCATATTTGATTCTTGATAATACCTATATATCACAATTATGTTCAGTAACTGATTTATATCAAATTGTATCATGTAAATGATATAATATAAAAGTATGTATGTATATTAGGGTATCCTATTTTCGATTATAATTATCTATCTATCTATCGATATTCTCTCTGTGTTAGTTTATACTTTAATAGTAATATAATGAGTACATAAAAAATCAATATATGTATAAATCATGAAGGCAATCACCAAAGAAAGCCTGCGAGCAGTTCCATTTCCCATCACTTGCATCGAAAAAGGAATTAAAAAGCGAAGCTTGATATCGAAAATGTTTATGTAGAGAAATTTCAACATAACCACGCATTTCGCATTGTTTATATTAAGCACTTCTTACATGATCCACGAATTATGATAATTACCGACGAAGAGTGTTTCAAAGTTGTTTTCATATGAAAAATTCAGTATAAATATGAAAAAATTGACAATCAGGTCACAATAGACAATTCACAACAGATAGTACAGATAGAGTTGATAGTCTAAATTTAGTGGTGCCTGGGTTCATGTTAGTAAAATCTCTAGATGAAGAGAAAGTTCTGCTTTTGTTTGATTCGTGTCAGTGAAAAGTCATCCAGTAGTGTCTGTATTCAACGATTCAAATTGTATAAAGATCATAATTTTGTGAAAAAGCTTCAATCAGCTAGAGATCTATGTAAGTCAAAGTGGTGTGAAAGAAAATCTTTGTGAAAGCTACAGCCATCCAAACATAACTGTCTCAATCTTATATATATATGTGTTATATATACTTATATAGATTTAATATATTCTAGGATAGGGTCTCAATGTTTACAGCCGATATTATCCATTATCCTGCATAAATTTCCACGAACCCTGTGAAAAAGTTGACTTTGTTACACCCCCGTATATAGGCCATAGCTCGGGCACCGAACATATTGTTCGGTGGCTCGGGCTAACAAATATTTACAAAGTAAAAGGTGCTGCATTACCTATGCAATAAAATAGAGGGGATTCATTTTACACGTTTCATCTTGTATACAGGCAGTTACAAATTCGTGACTGAGCATGAGCATGATGATATAAGAGATACAAGGTTGGTTGAATTGGGGCAAAGTTGCGCCATTTGATGCTGGATAAATCGATGCTTGGAATGTCGGAATATTCAGAATACTTCTGGAGATCGAAATTTCACTTTATCATTGTCAGTTTTTTTCCTCTGAATAATGGAATTATTGAACTAAAATTTTGATGTTTCCTTTGGGCAGAAATCAACTTTATTTTTTTAAATTCAGTCCTGGGTTTTTCATTTCGAACGTTATCGATCTCCTTAGGTTATACGAAGATGAACCATCACAGTCGCTGAAATGAATACCTACATCAGTAAAAAAAAACGGTTGTTAAAAAGCATAGAAATGGGCATCTTTGTCCTCGTCTTTGTCTAGCACATTATTCAGTGAGCATTACTTCATAATTGAATTACTAAATTTCAAAATGCATCATTACTTGTACGAAGCCAACAACGATGAAAATTCACAATGCAACTATTCCCAATTCGATCAGCCTAGAATATTTCACGGTAACCGGCGGTATCCCAATGCTTAGTCACGAATTTGTAACAGCCTATGTCTGATACGACTGAAAAATACGCCATCAAAAAACAATAGAAAAATAAAATCGGTGTGTCCGAGGTTATTTCTTGAACACCCTGTATGAGAGAAATACAGAAAACATTCCATACTTTATGTTCTCACTGTCGACGCTTCGTTAGTTTTTATTAGAGATGAAGAAGATATATATTATTCATATCTACAGTACCAATTGATTCACCCTTTATATATGATCATATGAATAAGGATTTCAAATTATCTACCTTTTTTCCAATATCTGACAAGGTAATGATTTCTGACTTAATCTAGGTACCTAATCATTTCAATTCTATTTATTTCTATTTTCATGTTACCATTGGGGAATGCCTCTATTTTTGTATTCAATTTGTCTGCACTTACCTCTGCTCGTAGTCCATGCACAGTGCTAAAATGGTGAATTGTATAATTCTGTTCGAAATGTTATGTCGAAAGGTCAATTATTCATTTAAAAACAAAACACGCTATTATTAGCATTCAATACCAGTAAGAATTTTCATGCCATTTATACAACCGGTGATCTGATATGTCCGAACATTCATGAAGTTATAATAATCTTCCTAAATTTAGTTGAAATTCGATGAAAGTCACACACTCTTATTGATATTTGTGGATTATTTATTAGGACGAAATGAAGTTTGAGGGCGATATTGTCTCTGAAATTTTCGTATTCGTTTGTAGCATCGCTGGCTCATAGCGATATTGTATATGCAATATATAGCGTGTGTCATTTTGGTGATATAAAAAATTAAAAAAATTCTAAATTGAATGTCGAAATCACCAATAACAAAATTTCGTAAATGAGAGAGAAAAAATATTGAAACGAAACGAATAATCATCAACCGATGATTTGGTTTGTCTCAATGAATACATGTGAAATATATCTGATAAAATTCCAGCAGGCAAATATTTTGGCCACCCAATTGAGGTTGGCATAATATTGTGAATGTAATATTGACCCGGTTAAAATGGTACTGTTCGATTTATTCGAAGACAATTTTGTGTTAGTCGTGCCTTCATCTATCACCAAACGAACCCACCCCTGGTGGATTTTTCCCTCTCTGAACTACCCAGCAGCTGAAATCATCATCATGGAGGATTTCAATGTCCATAACTTCACCTGGCTCATCATAATCGCAAACAAAACAGATGATGCAGGACGTCAGGCTGAGACCTTCACTATGACCCATGGTCTTGAGCTACTAATAAATAAATGAACCCACTTGGATGCCTGATATCAACAAACATTATGCAAAAACGCTCAACCTATTCCACACCAACAATCCAAAACCGTACATAGTGAAAATCTGCACCACTAGGAATCTCAAAACACACTCATATCTACACGGTCTGTCCCTGTATCACTCCGAGAATCAGTCTAACACCCCCACGCACTGTTTGGCATTATAATTTAGCCCACTGCATGGAATGGTCTTTGCATTTGCACCCTACGGTCATCCTTCCTAAAATCGCTACCATCGATAACTATACGCCAGAAATTATCATTCGTCAACGCACAATTGGACACATTCTGCTTGGCCTCAGCGTCAAGAAGGCTATGGGGCCAGACAGAATACCGCCTATTGTTCACAAGACATGTGCCCCAGAAGTAACACCAGGTCTCCACAGGTTGTTCACCCTTTCATACAAACTCGGTGTATTTCCTTCCAACTGGAAGATAGCTAGAGAGTCCAACCGATTCCAAATGAGGGAAAGAAAACCCTCTCTAACAACTATAGACCGATTGCACTACTATCTGTGATCTCTGAAGTAATGAAAGGAGCAATCAATATCGAGCTCATCCGTTATCTAGAGAGCTCAAGAATCGTGAACGACCGGCAATATGACTTTCGTTACCAGAATCTAGCTTCGTCAGTTGGAGACCTGCTTGCCTTTGTGAGACATTAGTGGCAGGTGTCAATCGGGAAATCGGGAGTCTCTGGCTCTAGCATTGGATACATCCAAAGCATTTGACTATGTGATGATAACATTTTGATAACAAGTGTATATCGTAAAATTACACACACCGACAGATACTTCAATTTTCAATCGAATCATCATACAAGTATAAAGAAAGGAATAATCAAATCACTTCATGATAGAGCCAAATCCATATCATCGGACCACCAAATTTTCAATACCGAAATGAACCATATAAAAGATGTTCCACAACTCAACACTTATCAGAAACATTCAATTGATAAAACAATACACCAAATTGAAAACAGACAGAATAAACAACAACCATAAGACAACCAACACTGATAACAAATGTAATCAAAAGCACAGTATATTATCCCTAGACGCAGGAATAATATACTGTGTCAAAAGTGACGAAGGTAATCAATGGTGACAAGTTCCGAGTGAAAGCAGTGTTCAAGACAGAAAATACAGTGAGATCGATTTTGACTCATACAATACCGAAAAATGAAGAACAATCATCAAAAAATTTTATTTACGGTAGGAATACCATGTGTTTGTGGAAAATATTATACAGCTGAAACTAGCAGGCCTCTATCAGTAATGATGAAAGAGCATAAGAACAATGTAAAGAGAAGATCTACTGACAAATCAAAATTAGCTGAATATATCCTTACTGAAAATGGACAACATATGGCCGATTGGGGTAATATTGAGATCATAGGAAAAGAAGACTACAACCAAAAACGGAAAATCAAAGAATCTGTTTGCATTCTCCTGAACGGCGACAATGATATAGCTTCTTGTTCAGTTGATATAGATAGAACTTGGCACCCACTTCTGAAAATTGAATATGAAAATTGAAAATTCAATATCAATTAATAAGAACACCTTGTAACCATAATTCTTCCGTCTGCCAAATTGTTACTTTTCAGGGTCAAAAACCAACTGCACGTTGAAAAATTTTACAAAGAAAAGTGTTTCAATTGTGTTGAGAACGGGAGCAGATTCGTTCCCGAAACGTCCACCAAGATGACTAGAAGTTTTATTTTCATTATATTTGTATTTCCAAATCTTTCAGAAACAAGGTGTCACTGACGAATAGAAAATTTCTTTCAATTACAAATATATTGAAATAATTTTTAATAACTTCTACTATATTTTTAGAAACGAGGAGAGAAAATCCCACAAGAAGCTGAAAAATGAGTCATCCGTTTTGTTCAAGAATTTGAACCGAGTGGAGTTGTGGTCATGATGATTTCAGCTGCTGGGTGGTTCTGTCAGATGAAGTCGAGTTCCAGAGATAGGAATCCAAAGAGGTCACCAGGAGTTGGTTCGTTTTGTGAAAAAGGCAGCAGATAAACTAGGTTTGTTTGTGGTTTAAGGTAGGCTAATAGCTGATGACAGGCCCCATTCGTGTGAATGAAATGACATTGGCTTGCAATGAAACGGCGAAGGGCAGCAAGATATGGCTTCGGACGAAAGATCAGAAGATAATTCATGAGGCAAAATAAAAAGAAAGATACAGATATGAAGTCAATGTTTTAGAACCTCGAGATCCTAGACATCGTGATCGAGGAGGGGGCTGCATAATATATTTCTACGTAAAGAAATAGTTTCACATATGTGAAACGAGCAGAAGGTCAGTCATTGGGGACTGAATAGCGTAAGGGTTAACTTGCCAGCATTTGAGACATTCGTTTCGACGAAAGTTATATGAAAATCGCATGATGAAACACAAAATGAACATCAGGAAAATGCATACTTATTACTGGAACATCGAATGTACATGTGAAAATAGTTGTGCGTTTCTCCTGGAGCGCCATTTCAGTGTACAAAACCTCACTTTCCAGTATAGGACGTGAGGTATAGAGAACCGATGGCTTGCCCACCATAACAAACATGTTGGTAATAAACCCTTAGAGCTTATATACATATATATACATGAAACCATAATAGAGAAACCAATA
This sequence comes from Gastrophysa polygoni, assembly GCA_963576655.1. NCBI lineage: Eukaryota > Metazoa > Arthropoda > Insecta > Coleoptera > Chrysomelidae > Gastrophysa > Gastrophysa polygoni. Next base: position 16,669,168 of record OY755083.1, on the reverse strand, counting down.
TTTCGGTTCAAGTATTTTTTTCGATGAATGTAACCCGGTTGGCAATGAAAGTACTCAATCTGTGGGGTGAAGATTTCTGCCAACACAAGGTGTCTCCACATATTAACGCAACGAGACGGGAGTTCAAAACAGCTGCACTAAGTCGTGGAATCGAAATTTCACTTTAGAATGACATTGCACAAATTAAATGGTCCTAATTTCATCATCCACCGAAATGAATCGACAATAGGCCACACATAATTAGCCCTTATTCTGTCTGGCATCTCCAACTCAATGGAGTTCATAACTTTTGAAGTTGTTTGCAATGCTATGACGAGGTATTTTTATTGTCTTGAGTAATTGCATGTCTGATTTGGATTTATCCCACACTCGAATGATGTCATCAGACGGTTGATCATCACATCCTATTTTCATCGTCCACATATGCTTGATCAAAAATGGTTTATAAAGAATGTGATGGGGAATAGAAACCCTTTGGGCGAAATTTGATAGATTCTATTTTGTGCGGGTCGTTTGAGGCAGGTTCAATGAAAATTTGAACTGATCAAATGAGGGAATCATTTGAAGACCTAAGATATTTAACAGCACATTCCTGGTAAGAGTCAAAGAATAGTGCATCGATTAATAATTGTGAAGTGAGAAAAAAATTTTATATCATGCTCGTCCATTTTCCTCGTTGAAACCCACCTATATAGGCAAGAGTGAACATAACTGACGGTGTCAGTTATATAGGAATTTTTTTTCTTCATCATCGCTTGCTATAATGGGTTCTGAATTCCATACGTTAGAGAGTATTTAATCGGAAATCCTCAACCTTTTCATGCGGTCAAACGCCATAGAATTCGTTGAGAATTATTTCTATGTTGGGGAATAATGAGAATCTGCTGGTACATCATTTCGATATCGACAGAGAACAACAGCTGATAAAATCTGATTTTTTTTATCTGTTGACAACACTAAAGGGACCCTTTAATGTTCGAGGAACATCGTGTTAGCCAGCGGTGGAATTTTGGGAGAGAAGGAATAAGTTGTTATATTTTTTCTTGAAAGTTTGGAGGTTGTAAGCATCAGGAAAGACTCCACTAGGCAAAGATTTCCACAACTTTGCCGTTCTATTGATGAATGATGCTTGGTACAGCTATGTTCGACAGGTCTCGAGCCTGACATTGTAGGGGTGACCAGCCTGAGGTCGGCTGGTTTGTCTCCTAGGAATCGCACGTGGTGACATAATAGATGATATTTCCGTTGATCACCGACCATGGAAGTATCTATAACAAGGGCAGAGATCGTCGACCTTTCTACGATGTTCTAGAGAGGTCAATGATTTGGTGAGTGTTGTATCATCGACTAGGCGAATAGTTCTCTCCTGAATATTGAATCTAAGAGATTTAGCGTATGTTTGGGGGCTGAGCTCCAAACATGTGAAAAGTACTCCAGGACAGGTCGAATTTGTGCTGTGTAGATCATAAGCCGTTGCTGGGATGTGAAATACCTCTTTGCACGGAATAGAAAACCAAGTTTTTGTGAAGCAGTTTCCGCAATGAACCTCACATGATCGTCCCATGTGAGAGCGCTGTTGGTGGTGACATCCAGCATGGATATTGACGACCTCATAGGTCACTGGTAACAGTGGTACCCGACATCATCGAATTGGGAATTGGTGAACATACAAGCTTGAGTTTTTGTTGCATTGAACTGTACCAGATTTTCAGATCCCCATTTCAGAATTCTTGTCAGATCCTCAGTTCAGAAGGAAAGTCACTATATATCACTTCGTATTTTCGGAAGTTTGGGGGACTCGTATACTGAATACAAGTTTTGTTGACGAACTTTCTGGGCAATGATGTGGGATATAAAATATTTGAGAGGATATATCAGCATTAGGAATCAGAGTTACATATGGTTTATTAAGTCCAGATATTTCTGGTTAAAATTTCAGGTTGCTTGAGAAGACATCTCACTAGGAAATATAATCTCTGAAGAGTCAGTATCACAAAACTGTGTGTTCTTTTGACTTGTTCCTCCAAAGAACATTTAGCAGTGAATGAACCAAACAAGGCAGTGATTGAAGGAGTAGAAATATAAATTGTCTTTCCCATATATTATGGAACATCCTGTATTTGTATTTCCAAATTTTGAAAAACAAGGTGTCACTGACTACTAGAGAATCTCAGGTATTCAGAATTTCAGGTATCCGAAGGTAAAATTTCAAGTCCAGGGACTACAAATATATTGAAATGATTATTATGGTTTATATTTTTATTTTTAGGAAGGAGAAAAATACCAAAAAATCTAGAAATAAAATGATGAAACTTCTTAACGTTCATTATAGAATTTTTCGAAAACGGCTGAACCAAATATCAACAAAATAAGAAATAAGGAAATATCTTTGAAATTATATAGGGCGTTCCATTGGAGTTAACGAAATTAGAATTTTTTCTTTCTCAGCTTAACGATATTCATCTGGTATAATCTTCTGCAGTTTCAAAACGAAGTCTGCTCTTGCATTTGAAGTTTTTTCTCTCTCTTCTCCAATGATAAATCCTGTAGAAGCTATATAAATATTTGAAATGACCCTGCCACCAGGCAGCACTATTTCAAATACTCATTTATATGGTATGTTGAAAGGGCTCTTTTTCTCTCATAATACAAAACCTACAAATCCATTTAATTACTTATTCTACGATAAATGAGTTGAAAACAAGGAATGGTTTCGAGACATTTATTACTTGAACATTTAAATAACATACACTGCAGCTCAATTAAAAATATCTGATCATATAAACATCTTTATCATTGTCAAACAGTTTCCATACTATAAGCCAATCTTTTGAAATTTTAATTAAATAATTGAAACTTTCACGAATCAAAATCCAATAAAGCATAGATATTTATATCCTCTTATAGTCTTGTTGAATCACATTGTCATAAAAAATAAAGAAATTAAATTAAAATTGTCATCACATGGCTCTGTAAGGTCCTTGCATTTTTAAATACTGTATAACGAGGGACGGTCCTCCTGCAACTATTTCTGCAGGAATCTGAGACAATGGACAATTCTCAATGCTCATAATCTGGAGATTGGTACAGAGAGCCAGCTCAAATGGAAGATTGTGTAAAGTGGGGTTATCATTGATATACAAAGACTCTAGGTTTTCTAAGGTGCCGATTTCTTCTGGTATGTATGCCAAATTATTTTCTCCCACGCTCAGGAATATCAGGTTTGTGAGGTGACCTAGTGCCCTAGGGAGACAGGTGAGTTGATTAGACTGTACTATCAGTTTCTGCAATTCCTTCAGGTATCCCACTTCATTGGGAAGTTGCTCAAGACGGTTTTCTTCCAAATCTAAGACTCGGAGTTTACGTAAATTGCCGATACTTGGTGGTATTCTTCTTAAGAGGTTGTTTGAAAGAACCAAGACCTGGGAAGTAAATAGTGGTAAGTAAATTCATTCAGTTAGATTATGATATTATATTGTATCATTATGATGATAATTGTTTTTCATTTCAATACATTTATACGTAAATGCATTATTAGATGATATACAGGATAGCCCGTTTTAGCCAGTCAATATTTCAAAAACTATTTGAACTACAATCTTGAAATCTGGTGATCTCAAACAGATACATGAGGGTTTCATAGCAACATTGCATTTTTAATCAAGTGACATCAACTTCAAAATTTTAAATGGAACACCCAGTATATCTTTGAGTATTTCCATCCAATAAGTATATCTTTGGTCATCTCTCTGGCCTAGAGTGAGCTCTGTCCACTGATCTACTGAATATGCCCAGGCTCAAACACAGTAAGAAAGTTTGTAATGTATGGGATTACATTTGTTATCAGTGTTGGTTGTCTTTGTGTTTGTTGTATATTCTGTCTATATATATATATATATATATATATATATATATATATAAAACAAATGTAATCCCATACATTCCCGGAATATCTGAAAAAATTAAACGTGTTGGTGACAAGTTTCGAGTGAAAACAGTGTTCAAGACAGAAAATACAATGAGATCGATTTTGACTCATACAAAACCGAGAAATGAAAAACAGTCATCAAGAAATTGTATATACAGTATACCATGTGTTTGTGGAAAATATTATACCGGTGAAACCAGCAGGCCTCTATCAGTAAGGATGAAAGAGCATAAGAACAATATAAAGAGAAGATATACTGACAAGTCAGAATTAGCTGAGCATATCCTTACTGAGAATGGACAACATATGGCCGATTGGAGTAATATTAAGATCATAGGAAAAGAAGACAACAACCAAAAACGGAAAATCAAAGAGTCTGCTTGCATTCTCCTGAACGGAGACAATAATATTGCTTCTTGTTCAGTTGATATAGATAGAACTTGGCATCCACTTCTGAAACTTGAATATGAAAATGGAAAATTCGATATCAATTAATGAAAACACCTTGTAACCAGAATTCCTTCGTCTGCCAAATTGTCACTTTTCAGTGTCAAAATCGGAAACATCGAAAAAAGTTTACGAAGAAAAATATTTCAATTGTGTTGAGAACGTTAGCAGATTCGTTCCCGAAACGTCCAGTGTTCAGTGTATTTGACTACTTTCAGTAATAGCCATAGGAGAATAGCATGATTCAATATTATTAAATTTTGTAGAATATGATTTGAATTAATCCCTTGATGAATTCTATATATCATCAGAAGACTCACCTCAAGGCTTTGAAGAAATTGTATATCATCTGGTAACTTGGCCAACTGATTTGTTCCTAAATTCAATTCCACCATGCTGGTCCAAGTACCAACATCTAATGGCAATGAAGTCAGTTGATTTTCCTTCATATTGAGCTTTGTCAAATGCTTTGCTCGGGAAAAAATCCCATATGGTATTTTGTCAATCTGGTTATGTTCCAAGTTGATGGAATCCACATTGGTGAACTGGGAAGGCCCCCCCGAGGGATATGCAGTAAAATTATTCCTGGACAATGTTATGCTGGTTAGTTCACACAAACTGGATAACAATCCATCAGGAAGTTGGGATATGTTATTACCCTCTACATTAAATTCATCCATGTGCTTAGAATTACTCAGAGATGCTGGTATTTGCATAAGTCTATTATACCTCAGTCCAAGCCTTGTCAATTGCTGCAGCTGACCAATGGAATCTGGAATATCCAACAACTCATTGTGTTGCAAATCCAATGTTGATAGATCAATACAATGGCCAATTTCAACAGGAAGATGTTCAAGATGATTGTGTGATACATCAAATGTGAGTAGATGAACCAGTTGTCCAATCCCAGGTGGCAGTTCTCGAATTTTGTTCTCTCTCAGACTCAACATTGTGAGTGATGTTAGATTTCTGATCTCATCTCCAACATATCTTATTCTATTGAAACGTAAAAACAGTGTTGTCAAGGAAGACAGTTTATACACAACATCAGGTATGTCATTCAGTTTATTGTGCCTCAAATCGAGAACTTTTATGGAACATAGATTTTCTAGTGAATCTGGCAAGCTAGTAAGAGAATTCTCACTCAAAGCAAGAGTTTGAAGATTGCTCAAACAACCAATCTCAGTAGGAAGTGATACCAATTTGTTGCCATAGAGGTATAACTCTGACAGATGATGTACATCCCGCAGTGTTGGTGGAAGATGGGTAATATTAGACTTACTGAGATCCAGGCGCTTGAAACCTTCATCTCTACATCGAAGAAACTCCTTGGACACATCTAAGTCTGCTTGAATAGGTTGCTTGTTCTTTTTAGCAGTTGGTTTGAGTTTATTTGATTCAGGATGCTTAACAGTTACTACTTTAGGTCTCACTACATCCCCGAGAAGAGAACCTGAAGAATATTTCTTTTGCTTGACAGGATCTGAGGATCCAGAAGTCTCAGCTTCAGGCATGTCTTCTTGATGAAATAGGAATCCAGTATTGGCCTGAGTCATTTTCACTAGTATGTGGATAATCGTTAATTCAGCTTACCCATTGTGACTTCTATCGAATATATGATCATTCAAAAGGGTTCTGGAGAAACTTCAATCAATCCACCAACTTATGACTTTCTCACATACCATCTCAATTATCGTAAAAACTGTGAATGAGGCGACAGGTCCACTAGTAACCATAATTGGGTGTATTTCACCTTCTTACCATTCACAAATATTTGATATTCACGTCAAAAATAGACAGTGGAATATTTCTTCTAATAACTTGGTTTATATTTTTTGATCAAATTCATCGCAGTCACCTCTGTGACATCACAGTGTCATCACAGTATCACAGATTATGTATATAGGTGTATAGGTGATTTGATCTGTCACAGTACAAGAAGTACAGTCATAAGGTTTCTTCGGTGTGTCTGCATGAAAAATGTATTCAACGATCGAACGAACTTATCGCTTCGTTCGAAGAGAAAATTCACTCGTAGTGGGCTTGCTTAGCTACTTAAGCACAGTGTACCGAAGAGATAAGAGGAATGCACCTAACTCTGCACCTTCTCTATATTGATGTAATAAACTTATTACATCAATTTCTCTATTATCACATCGCCAACGTCATTCAGTTTAGAGCGGCGAAATTAAAAATACCCATGGTCGGAGAATTTTTACTTGTAGATGTTCAGATATTTGAATTTTCAATTTCGTTTTATACAGAGAGATTCTTGTATTATTCCCTCCATATACTCAGAATATTTTCAACCGACTCCTGTGCATCTGCTCACAATGATGAAATCTTGAAAAGTTTTAGAATGTTCTGGGACAATCTTACAGACTCTCGCTTTTCCCAGATCTAAAAGCTGCAGCATGGCATATTCAGGTAATCTTATCTATGATGAAATAAGAAATCCTGTTTTGTATATTTGCATAGATCACTGCTTGTGAGCAAGGTGAATATAGGTCTTCTACTTTGCTAATGAAAGAAGTACTTTTCTACCACCAGATAAATTGATTCGTGACATAACAATGATTAATCGTCGTTAGACTACTGGCACACAGCTTATAGTTTTTTTTAATGTATTAGATCAATATGTACAGGGTTGGGATAAAGTATGGAACCAAGTAAATATCTTTTAAACGACAAGAACGATATTCATGAAAATTTGGAGGTGAGTGCAATGGAACAAAATGCATGTGATGCACATTTTTTTGTTCATAATATCAACTTCTTCAATTTGAAGAGCTTGTTATTTCGAATTCATACATATGCATTCATGAGTTTGGTGTGACAGAATTTCAATTTTAAAAACAAGGAATATAGTACTTTAATGAACCTTTGCGTTTTTTGCATTAGAGTAGAAAACTATTTAGAAACAGTAATTGATGTTGTTTGTATGCATAGTAATGAATGAACGAGGACTGTTCAGTACGTCTTTTGTTCTCCAAATGTCAAATTCTAGTTGGCGGATTTGAATTTTACAATTTAGAATGGTTCAATCAAGTGGAAAAGAGCGTATTGAAATTTTTATGGTGATCGTGTTAGAACTCATGAAGAAGTGTGTCATATTTAATAATCAAAACATTACAACGTTTCAATACAATTGGGATATTGAAAAAATTGCTGAAACCTGGGAGACCGCGGACTGCAACGAAAGGAACAGTTGAACATGATATTGCAATCGATTCAGAAGAATCACCTCAAACTTCCACCACAAATTTGGCACTAAACCATGGTATCAAAAAACTCCACCAGTGGAAGTGGACACAAACACCCTGTATTTTAAACCATTTTCGAAATCTACATATTATTTCGAAAAAAATCGTATACCTATGTCCTTGTAATTTCCGACCGTTTTCGAATGATATAACGATTATCATGGGAAATTTTGAGTCTGCATTAAATTTGCACAGATTTTTGCATTTGCATTTCCTTTAAAGTGAGATTGAGATTTCACCAAATCTTATACAGTGGGGTCAAAATTATTTTGATATTTGGAGGTTTTTGAAAGCCCGAGAGTGATTTTTTCGAATCAAACGCCCTGTATATTATCGAATAACTGAACATAGGATAGAATTCTGCTTCCACTGATATAGAGTTTCTCATATCTAACCCCAAAAATGATTTCGCACGTGTTATAGGGGTTTCTTTAGAAAAAAATTTGAGAGAATTTGAATTGCATGATTGATTATTGTATCAACAGAGTAGGCGAGGCCATCAGATATTCGCGAGCGATATCAACAATAAGAATTTCTTGGCATAAATTCATGAAATGTCAATATGTAGAATGAAATGAATGATAATTTTTCTACTCGCGACATATTCCGAATGTATTTTACATCAATGGAGATTGTGAGATCAACCTGGTTGAAATTGCTCCGAATAATTCTTCGGAGCCCAAACATTTCGAGATTTTCAAAACCTCATGGTTTGTATCGTACCTACCGTAAGTACTTTTGATTGGGTTCGAAATGTCGGTCAGAATTTGGTTGGTTTATGAGGTTCAAAAATTCGCGAACAAACATCCATTCGCCATCCTACAGATTGCGCCAATTCTTCTGTTTCTTTGTGGAGGTAATAATAACGACCATAGAGATCATGATATGAGCTTATACATATGATTTCAATATAACCGACTATTAATCGTCCATGACAGAGTAGGAAATGCGTTTGCATAATAGTTTCGTATAGTTCTAGTTATTCACTTGTGATTATTTTTCGTATTGCGATTAACTTTTGACACACGTTCATCCTATGTTATCACTTTCCATCCTTCATTTGCCATCCTCTTGTTGAGGAAATGTTTGGAAATTAGATATATTATGGTTCATACCGTAACCACAGAATACCAATTGCCATACGCCTGTCAATGCAAGTTTCAATCGCGTCTGTCATCTGTCACTATCTATTTAGTGTTCCATACCAGTCGTTTTCTGGTTTTCTTTCTCTATTCTCCAGTTTCCAGTTTTGTCAGTGAGTTTGTAGTTGTCATTTGTGATTCTGGCTATAATGTTAGAATTTGGTTTCATTAATTCATTTTAAACGGTATTGAGTAATTGACCTGAGACCGTATATTTCTATAGTGCTAAATATTTATTATGTATTTGAAGTTATTTTGAATATGTTTCGGTGTATACCCATTTTTAAAGGTTGCAACAGACAAGTTGATTATGTAGATAAGAGGCATTGCTCTTTAATAAACGTTCCCGAGGAAATTCTAAGGTATTCGAGGAGTTTAGAGGAACTTCTATTAGACGCTAATAGAATACAAGTTCTTCCAAAGGTAATGGAATGTGAATGGAGATTGATTGAACTTTTGAAAGTAACAGTGAATTTTCTACTTCAGAATTTTTTTCGACTACATCGTTTGAGAAAACTTGGTTTGAGTGACAATGAAATCAACAATTTGCCATCAGATATTCAAAATTTCGAACATCTTGTTGAACTGGATGTATCTAGAAATGGTAAGTTTAGGAACTCAACTCTTATCATATATTATATATAAATATTTATATGTATTCATTGAAATATTTTCTTCATCCAGATAATTTTTCTTTCTTTTAGACATTCCAGATATTCCAGAAAGCATTGGACAACTGCGAGCTCTCCGTGTTGCTGACTTCAGTTCCAACCCTATTCCTCGTCTTCCACCTGCTTTCAGTCAACTAAAGTCTCTCACTATCTTGGGACTTAATGACATGTCACTAACCTCACTGCCACAGGATTTTGGCCAGCTCACTTTGCTCACTTCTCTGGAGCTCAGGGAGAATTTGCTCAAGGAGCTTCCTGCTTCAGTGTCAAAGTTGAGTAATTTAGAAAGATTGGATTTGGGAGACAATGAGATAGAGGAGTTGGTGAGTTAGTTATTCATTCATAAATCAATGTAATTCTGTTAGTGCTTGGTTGTAAATTATGTAGGTCACCCTTCAAGCAATAGTAATTATTTATTTATCATCCATGTATTCTAGAAAAATCCCACTATAAAGTAGATGATAAATATCAGTTCACCTTATGAATAATTTTATTATTTTTTTTTCATTATTGTCACAAGAAATTTCATGAATGTATAATGTTTTCTGAACTTCATGTTCAATCGATAAGTACCTTAATGACTGACATGCTAGAAATTTACTAATGTAGATAAAGTAGTCATAAACTATTCTATTTGATATACCAGGTGACACAAACTCATGGTACACTCCCCTTTTTGCTTTGTTTTTATAACTACATTTCTAAGATATAGAACATCTACTATGCTCACTAGAGCACATTTTTTCTACTTCAGTTTTTCTGGAAGTTACATCAACTTCGAATTGGAATACCCTGTATATTATTACATTAAAATTATCATTTATGAAACTTCATAATATGGAGGGATGGTATAATAATGGAGTACCATTTTCAAAATATACAACAATTTGTACAGAAATCTGAAAAAAAAATTATTATCTTCTGTAGAGTTCCATAACTATTATGCCAATATAGAGAAAAATGCCATTAGCACTTTGGCAAAACAGTGACTGCACCAATCTTCTGTACATCATTCTCATGAGGCAATAGGAATGATAGGACCTGACGTCATGTTTTTTGTTTAGATAGACATATAGATATAAACTTTATTGTCCAAGAATAAATTCCTATTAACAAAGTGGGATCATATAGTATATAAAATTGATAGATGATAAAAATAACATTTTCAATACTTGTCACATTTGTAGGATGATACAAATAATAAACCTATTAAATGTTACCTATTCAATGTAAGATTTGATGAATTTATAATTTTCTGATAACTCTTCAGATTACCACTGTTGGTAGGGAGCTCAAATATATGAGAAAACCCTGTACCTATTTTACATAATCCATCATGAAACGTCAACTGCTTTCTCAACTGTGGCTATGGCTGCAGAGTATATAAATTGAGCTTTAGTATATGACCTGGTATACAGAAAAATTGTAGACAGACAGCAAAAGTATTTGGTAATGAAGTTCAAATAAATTCAACTGTGTGAAAAGGTGTAATAATAATTCCTCAACAACTCATGAAATTTAATATTTAAAATATAACACATAGTCACTTCCAAATATAATTAGTCTACTCCATTTTTCAGTTGTCTATTAATTGTTCAATACTTTCATAACACTATGTTATCTTGAAAATAGTAAAAGATTAAATAGGGAATTAAAAAAAAAGTTTTGCTTTTCCAAGTTCACTTTTGAAAAAAAAATTGAGAAAATCTTGTTGAACTTGAATAGTTCAGAAAATATTGAAAAAATTCTAAATTTTCCAAATCTCTACACAATGGTGTTCATTAATTTTGATCCACTTTTTCCTCCCACTGAAATGATATGGTACTTTTTATTATAAACTCAGCATTGTATCTACACAATGAATGATGAGAAGTCTCTATCAATGATTATAATGTATAACAGTAGTTATTATTTTGGCTCGTTTTTTGGAGTATGAGCACCAAAGCAAGGAGTACTCTAAGAGAGTGAACCTGTTACCTTGTACCGTGTGATCAGTTGAGAGTAGCGAGCGGTCATATCTCATAAGATTTTGGTCGCATAGATTTGAGAAAGAAAAAAACCATGATTGAAGTCGCCAAGAGAAATTGCTGGAAATTATTTTGGAGTTTGTCAAACGTCCGCTAGAGGGCGTAACAACCAACACCAAGTGGTATAATTAGATTTTTATAGAATTTTGTCTAATGAAAGCACGAGTGAAAGTATATCGATGATATCATTTTCATATTTACTGATCATTTCCCTACATTTTTTGTCCGAAACATTTTGTTCTATCAATCAAAATAAAGCGGTGGGGGAAGTTCAATTGTTTTTCTAAACAAACCAAGATTTCTCCCGTTTATTTCGACCGATTGCAGCAAACTTAGGCTCATATGAAAGAGCATGATTTGCTCTACAAAACGCTTATTTGGTTTTGAATTTTTGACTCTTGCTGTCGTCGATAGACGGCGTGTACTGAAATGTACGCAAATTTTTGAGTTTTTTTTTCAAAAAAAACAAATGTAATGGTATATTAATTTTTATATGCTTTGAAAGAGGATACATTTCTCTATATGACCAAAATATAATTTTATTAAAATGGCACGCCACTGTTTTTTATCGAAATAAAAATCAGTTTCGGAATCTCTTATTAGTTGCCAACAAAAAGAACCTCTTGACTTTTTTTCGTTAGACAAATGGTTTTGGATTGAAAAAATAAAATAGGTTCACATGGGGCGCCCATATCTCGAGTTTCTTTTTGTTAGCAACTAATGAGGGATTCCAAAACTGATTCTTATTTTGATAAAAAATAGTGGCTTGCCATTTTTCAATGTAATAAAATTTTATCTTGGTCAATATCAACGGTTCAAAAAAGGTAGATGATAGATTATCTTCATTAAATTATAGGGAAATTTATCCTCTTTCGAAACATATAAAAATTGATATACCATTACATTTGTTTTTCTTGAAAAAAACTCAACATTTCAGTCAACGCCATCTAGCGGCGACAGCAAAAGTCAAAAATTCAAAACCAAATAAGCGATCTGTAGGTAAATTATGCTCTTTTGTATGAGCCTAAGTTTGGTAAAATCGGTCGAAATAAACGAGAGAAATCTTGGTTTGTTTAAAAAAACAGTTAAACTTCTCCCACCGCTTTATTTTGATAGATAGAGCAAAACGTTTCAGCCAAAAAATCTAGGGAAATGATCAGTAAATATGAAAATGATATCATCGATATACTTTCATTAAAGAAAATTCTATAAAAATGCCATTTTTCTACTTGGTGTTGGCTGTTATGCCGTCTAGCTGACGTTTGACAAACTCGAAAATAATTTCCTGAAATTTCTCTTGGCGACTTTTATCATGTTTTTTTTTTCTCAAATCTATACGACCAATATCTTAATAGATATGGCCACTCGCTACCCTTAACTGATCACCCGGTACTTATCTCTGACCGTTTTTGTGATATTAAATATTTTCCTATTTTTTTTTTGTGGAAAACAGCACAAAAATGCCGAGGTACTGGTACATTGAAATTTGGTTTGTGGTTAGATAATAACTGGGAACTTCCAACACAATAGCCAAATCAAAAAATATCGCCATTTCGTTCACATGAAAAAGTGACAAGAAGTAAATTTTTTCAACTTGAACACCCTGTATATGATCACTCATTCTGAATGCTGATGAAATTTGCTTTTCATCAATGTACATCATGCCTATACCTAACTGGTCAAGATCTTGACTTATAAGCATTCATTTGTAAATGTCCTATAAAATGTCGCCACTCGGATTTAAATGATGGAGCACCCTATCTTGAAAGGGGTATTTATAAAAATTCTATGGAGAGGAACCCGTAGGTATGACATTACAAAGTAGATATGTCATACAAAACAGATTTCTGAAGATTTCAATATTTACTTCCTTATAACACTTTGGAATCTCGAATGTTAGACTAGCACAAGTAAGTGTTATTCTAATTATTCGTCAAGTGTGCTATGAATGAAATTTGATATCAAATTCCAATGATTATAAATTGCTTCATTGATAATACATGGCGAATATAATGTAGCTACCATTTTTTTCACTATTCGCTAGATGATATCCAGAAGAGCAAAGGCCAAAGAGGTATACGGTCAACAGGACTATTGAAAATTTGAAGACATTTGATTCCTTCAGAGGTAAAATGAAACAAAACTAGTAGTCAATTATGGTGACAATGAAATCAATATCCTTGGATATCTAGTACTCCATTATAGTTAGGTGTAGGTATGATATACATAGATGAATAGCAAATTTCATCAACATTCAAAATCAGTAATCATATACAGGGTGTTCCATTTGAAAAAATCGACTTCCGGTCACTTTTTCAGGTGAACGAAATGACGATATTTTTGACCACCCTGTATTGAAGTATTTCAGATTTGGCTATTGTGTTGGTAGTTGAAGAGAGCGTTATCTCAAATATAAGCATGCACATTTTCATGGATTTCTCCCGACTGATTCTCGATATAAAGATAGTGTAAGATCGTCCATAGTTTCATATGGTGGCATAACACTCGAAGTCGCGATCAAACTGAGGTGTTAGATTGATTGGTGACTAATACATAGATTGTGACATACAGTTTATTCACCGCAACTTTACATACATACCATAAATATAACGCCTTGTATCTTGAGAACGAAGCAAGCTAGGACACATGTTTATACTCGTGTTTATATGAACTTTTTGTCTTGAAATTACTCGAAAAATCTGCTGTTACATTTATTGTACATACTTAATCCACAGCCTGCATACACTTTTCGCATCTATATGCAATTTGAAATCATGTTCATTACTATGTCAATAATCAATCAATGTTTACTAAATTTTCACCAATTGCAGTGACGAAGAGAAAGATCTTACTCAAAGTCTTATTTCAATTGAACATTACTATTATTTATCTTTCTACAACACGAAAGGATAACTTATGATGTTCCTATACATGAGGTCATCTAGTTTGTCTACGTGGAATCGCTCGTGGTGACATAATAGACAAAATTTCCGTCGAGAATTTCAGTTTCATGTCAGATACATAAAATAGGGGGCATGTTTCAAAATATTAATCCTTCATCATTGGTGGATATTGCATTGAAAAATAATTCAAAAAATCAAAGAGGTTACATCGTATTGGAACAACAGTAAACCGCATCTAAGGCGGTTAGCCTATGTTAGGGGATCACAAAGTTCCACACCATCTTCAAGAAATGAAGATCCATATTTCACAAAATCATATCATTACAGTGATTTTCAACCACAAATTGTTGTTGTCTACATTGAATTTTCTGAAGTTCATATTGATTTGATATTAATGTACCTGGTTATAGATTTGAATCCCAGATAATAAAAATATTATATGAGTGTCAGAACAAATAAATCTTATTACTAGTCTTGATCGTTTTGGAATGTATACAGGGAAATTTTCCTAATATTACACATACTTATGCAGTGGGTTATCCTCACCAAATGAAGTATGAACCAAGTGAAATTGGAAAAAATAATAATAAAAAGAAAATAAAAAAAACCTCATAATTATTAAGCAATTCTCCCGTGACCTCGCCCGTGACGGTAGACATTGACCCTGGCTAATCGCGGGGACGTCGGCACCAACACAGTTCGTAAAACTGAGCATCGATACGTGATGTAGGTATACGTTTTCATATTCACATGGAATTTCATTATTATCGCCTGCTCGGAGTCCTATACCGAGTAAATCAGGTAGGCGCACACCATACTTTCCACATAACTTCACAAATGGAAATTCATATCCAAACAATTTTTTTTTTTTTAAGTTTTTTCATTCTTACAATGTGTACACATTTGAAAACATGCTCAATAAACGAGGATCTATTCTTGTTACCGATTGAGTGGCCAGGATTCCTTTTATTTTTATACTTAGATCACTATTGACTCGTATTACTCGTATTAGGAATAGTCGTGAAAGTGTTATTCTATTTCCTCGTTGTCCTGCATTTTGTCGCTTTTGATGCAATCAGCAACACCGGGAGACTACGCGAATTAGTGTGCATGAGTCTCTATTTCAAAAAGGAGAGTGGTTTATCTGCAGTGGCTTCTCTTGCTGGTTTCACTTTCAAAAAAAAACCACGAATGCACTCTGATTACTCTGTAATTTTACAGATTCTTTCTCTGATGCCATACTATAACATTTTATTACCATTCGGAGGCATTACTGCAAAAAAATTGCCTATGGTATACATCAATACATGTTATTTTGTCTGGATATTCTAGAACAGTATTTTTAAGATCATCAATTATTTGCACTTATCCGAAATGAAACCACAAATAGGTTGGTCAATATAATTTTCGAAAATATATGCAGTGTTCTTAATGACACTGGTCTAAAATGAATGTCTTTGATCTTTGGCCCTATGTGAAGGAAGTAAATAAGGCAATTTATAATCTTTTCATCAAATATTTTGTATGTATGAATATTTCTATTTCTAGTAGTTCTATTTTTTTTTCATATTACGTTTATCATTTTAGTACTGAAATGAGCGCATTATCTACCCATTTGGTAGTCAATTGGGTAAATTTTTGATAAGAATTAATCATTCTATTTCAGCCAGCACATATCGGCAAACTTGGTTCCCTCCAAGAACTGTGGCTGGACCACAACCAATTGCAGAGTTTACCACCAGAGATCGGCCAACTAAGCAATCTCACTTGTCTCGACTTATCAGAGAACCGTCTGGAAAATCTCCCAGAAGAGATAGCTGGTCTTGAGAGCTTAACAGACCTCCACCTCTCTCAAAACGTATTGGAAACCCTACCGGATGGAATCGGAAAACTGGACAAGCTGACCATACTCAAGGTCGATCAAAATAGGTTGACCTCCATAAACAAGAATATCGGACACTGTCACAACCTGCAAGAGCTTATCCTCACCGAAAACTTCCTCAGCGAATTGCCTGTGGAAATCGGCAAATTAGTGAAGCTCACTAATCTGAATGTCGATAGAAACAGCCTCACGCTAATACCCGACGATACGGGTAATCTGTGCGAGCTGGGAGTGCTCAGTTTGAGAGACAATAGACTGATCATGCTGCCAGACACTTTAGGAAATTGTAGGCGTTTGCATGTGCTAGACGTATCAGGAAATAGGTTACCCTATTTACCTTATACGTTATTGCAGTTGAGTCTGAAAGCGGTCTGGTTGAGCGATAATCAAGCACAGCCTTTACTAACTTTTCAGACTGATACTGATTCCGATACGGGTAAAACTGTGCTGACTTGTTTTCTGTTGCCACAGCAGGAGTATCAGCCTACAATAGGTGAGTGATAGGTTCTACTCATTTTCGTTATGTTTTTTAGCTTCATATGTTTGTATTGTTGTAGTTTTTTTCTATCTTCTCAGCTACTTGTCAGTGTCATTTCATCTCTGCACTGCTTTCTTATTGTACATTGGGAAATACTATAATTCTATTTATTCAACAATAATTAAACTAGTGATTATAGATATTGAATGTTGTTATTTTTTTCAATTATTGCCATACAACCAAAATTATTATTTGTTATCCATACCGAGTGAGTGAAGTGACCACTTTTGACATTGTTAAAAAAGCAATTAGCAATAAGCACTGCAGCAAAGAATATTCAAACTCACAAATGGCTCAAAAACAATAATGTAAAACTATCCATACATAGCAGATCAGGCAGTAGCATATTTACTTCATTTATCTTAGCTCCAACCTGAGCTTTCATCTAACGAGATATTATTGCGAAAATTATCCACACATTATTCCATCGATAATAATTCGAAAAACATTTTTTTCTTGACAATGACAACGTATTTTTTTGACATCGGTTATCAACTTTTTGAAATTGAAATATAATATTGGAAAAGTGTTTCTAATTGTTATCAGAAAATCTATCTTATACCACACTAGAGTTTGATAAATTGGCAAATATTTCTCCAGAACCTTTTTTTTTAAATTTTGCCATCCAGCAGTAACTACTCGAGACCTTGGGGCTAGCGGGTCTATTGCCTGGCAATAAGTTCAATCAAAATGGCTGGAAAATCTGTCGATTTATTTTGAATTTTTTCTTACTATCTTGTGATATCATTATAGATAATAGGTTACTTTCCCGATTCATTTGATATGTATATCAGTATAAGATTTACAAAAAAAAACAATAATTAGAAACCGCATCACAATAACTCAAAGAATTGAACTTGGGTCGATAAAGAATTGAAAGAATGCAATTGAATAATGATTGTATTTCAGAAAAGAGTTCATTTAATTTTCAGATTGTCAATTCAAACGATCAGAAGAGGATTTGGAAATACCCATAAGCTTGAAAAACATATTGATGATTTTGTGACTGGTTTCCATGTTTAAAAATTAACAAACTTTCCTTTCGCTTATTTTTTTATTTGTTTCCTTCAAGCACTTGTTTTCTGTCTTTGTCTATGTGCACCTCTAGCTTCCGATGGCCGTTTGTATCGCTGTGACATCACCTCTGGCCTTTCTAACGGTAGTACATTGTCCCGAACAGATGGCGCTGCCACCGAAGATGATGACGATGATTGGCGAGAGCACGAAGCCAGTCGAACTATTTCAGTGAAATTTACTGATTCCCAAGAACAGGAAAACAAAGAGGTGAGGCTAGAGAGGCTAAGTCAGGTTCCACTAACAGAACATTTTCAAATCCAGCACGAACAGCTCCTAATTGAAAAAGTTAACCTCTTTTATAAACTTTCACTTTTACAAACAAACCCAAAATATCGAGAATCTAGTTTTGATTATATCCGGGAATTGAAAGTAATGGAAGGGAAGAGATTGAATCTGCTTGATCCTGGTTCTTTGTATATTCTCATTTGCAACAGAATCATAGCACAAGTTACCTCATTTTTGAAAAATGTACTACAAGACCAAATCTCCCGAAATGATTTGCGCCTAATGTTGTGTCGAACGACCCTTCTTAACGAATCAGTTAATATTAGTGTTGATTCTACTCAGAAAAAATTAAACATGCATACGAGAGATTTCCCGCCTTCGGTTTTCAGATTTTTAGTAACAATGAGAATATATAGATATTAGATATATAGATATTATCTTGGTGGATCAAAAAATCGAAGAGAATGCGACTGCTGATTGTTTTGCAATGTCAAATATCTTCAGTACTCTTCTTGAGATAATCAGAATGATTATAACAGATTTTTCCATAGTATGAATGTAAAATAGATATTGATTTCTGTATTTGACGAACTTAATTCACTGAGCACTTACTCTACAAAGTAATCCTTGATGCTTTGAACCGGTACACAGGGACTTTCTTAACGAGATAATCCGTTTTTCTTAGATTTTCTCTCCTCGTTTCTAAAGGTAAAATAATTGTTTCAATATTTTTGTAATAAGGACAGATTGATGATCTGCCCCAAAATTTCACAGCACTTGAAATTTAACCTTGAGATACCTAAAAGAGAAATTCTCTATTTGTCAGTGACACCCTGTTCTTCAAAAAACTTCTACTCATCTCATTGGACATTTCGGGAACGAATCTGCTCCTGTTCTCAACACAATTTATATATCTATTATCAAATATATAAATAAAATATAGTTATTCCTAATAAAACATTCTAACTTAAACAAACCATTTTTGGATTATTTAGGTTATACGATAAAAAAATTACAGACCAATCACATGTCATTTCATGTTGATTACCATTGTTTATGAAATGCAGTGATGAATATTGAAAGTTGATTGAATCACTTGCCATCCTCGTATTTACTGAATAAATCACAAAGAGCCTCATTTTTTCCACTCATGAATTCACTTTGAACATATTTAAAATCACTACCCTATATCTGAAACTCACAACATCGGAGATATTTCATAATTGTTGATTATTTCAACGCTATAATTCACGGATTTTTATCAGATAATAGTAGCTTACGTAATAAGTCCTCTATGAACTTCTTCACAACGCGCTTAGGTAATTCTCAGGTATAAGGCGTGGACTGTAAGTCTACAAGTACGGAAGACAGTCACCAGATGTATTGTGTACAACGTAATTTAGACACTTCGGTATTTTGTTTCATCAGAAATTCTCTCAAGTACAAGTGGTTTCCTCAGTTGAAATTATAGATCGAGTTCCGATGTTCACGAGCTACCCCTTGAAGCGCTGTTAAGTTGTAATTCGTGTTTACGGAGGAATTAATTGGAGTATTTACTTAGCAACATCATGATCTAACGCCGCTGGACGTCTAACGTGATTATATTTAGATTACCTTTTAGCAGATACTGATTTATACTTAGATGGCATTTGAGTGATTCACTTCAGGGGTCTAAAACAAACCGAAAACCATTTATTGAAAATTTACTGATGATGAGATAATTTCAGTTTTCAGATTTTCAAAACGTCCAATGTATCAAGTCCACTGAGATTAAATCGAAATTAAAGATACGTTCATATTCATCTCATTAGTCATTCATTTTATTCATTCCCATTTGGTGATGAATACATAATCATGAATCAGTGGTAAAGCATTAATTTATTTGATTTATAAGCATTTCTAAAAGATATACTGCTCTCACTGCTGTAGGTTTTAAAATTTTGCGAAACCAGCATGTCAAGGATATCAGTTAAATCTTCAATTACCACCTGTCTATCATATCTATAAACACCACTAAAATACGACAAATAGTGAAAAACCTTCAATATCGTTATATCAAACTGAATTTGACTTTGTGATAAAAGTTCTATCTATATAATTGGATAACGAATGACAAGCCTTGTTCGGTGTGCTCTAGTATAAATCTGATAGTTCTATTACTGCTGCCGATTCTGGTATAATGAATAATATGATCGGGTTAATTTATCAAAGCAACAAATAATCAACAATAAATTTGTTTTCTGTAGACCCCGTTTGTGCGTCACAACACTCCTCATCCACGAGAACTAAAAGCCAAGGCACACAAGTTATTCGGCAAGGGGCAGAATTCTATGGATGATAGCGAACATCAATCTAATAACATCAGTGAGCCATCCCCTGTTGAAGCAGTTAACCAGCATGTCAGGAGCTCAAGCGATGCTAGCCAGGTAAAGAAAAGATAAAAAGTCCTGTCCAGGAATAGTCGTTATAGTTGCGGAATGATGCGATACTAGACTGAAAACAAGCAACTAACATTACATAAAGTCCGGGCACTCCTATATAGTTATAGGGCCTATTACTGACGAACCACTCGGTATATTGCTATGAAATTGTGGTCATCCATATAAGACATGGAAAGAAACCTTACATTTCAAATCAAAAATTATTATCATTATCAATGACAATGATGATTATCAAAAAATGGCGCCCGATCGCCGTTTTGAATGTTACCGTTGTCATTTTTATTCATTTCTTTGATATCTCGAACAGTGCGGAACAGTGCCTGGACTTTATGTCCTCACTGTATGTAAACACATTCATTTTTATTTTGACTGAATACTTATTATTTACCTTTACAGTTAATGGATTCTGATACAGAAGGAATCCCTAGTAATGGACGGCTAGATGAAAATACTGAGCCAAGTCAGGAAGAGGACACAGATGATGTGAGTACTGAAAAATTGTTTATTATGTGTGATTATTTTTGCATAAGTAACTTTCCTACCTATAACTAATTGCAAAATCATTGAAAGGATAACTAATTGTTTTAAGATATAATATGTTCAATCAATCTAGGGAACGATACAATCAGTAATTGAGGAATCTGATGAATTTCAGAAGGAAATATTGAAAAATGAGTTTTTTCCAGTTTTTGAATTGTACAGGGTGTCCCAATATTCCAAATACTCTTATCATATCATTTACCATACTCTTGTCACCTTAGAAACCACTTTTCTGCTCATTCAAGTTGAAAAATCTCGAGGTGTAATTTCAAACTGAAACATTCATAATTGATATTATTTTATCATTGTTCATACTTTTGTTCCATTCGTTATCATTTCGACCGGTAATAATGATTAATTATATTCTGTGAAAAATGGACCAAGTAGTGGAAAAAGTTCACCTATATAACACAGGAGATTATTTGCATTCTTATTCCGTGAAATGCGATCATAAAATGTCTTTTATCTTGGTATATACTCACTGATATTCATTAAATCTCAATGTTCAAACTATGGAGAAATTTACATGAGTTCACACTTGAATAAATAAATTTCTCCAGAAATGTTCATCTATCTATCTATCTATCAATAATCTATCACAGATACTTTCAGTCCATCTTTTTTCTGATTCGCATTGTCAAAGATTGCTGGCATAATCAAATGTGTATTTTCTACTTCATGTTCACTTATGATTTCCTTCTGATCATTCACGAATTCAATGTTGTGTTCGGTTAGCTGAATCATTTTTGTTTTGAATGAAATCATTTTTTTAGAGAATAAATTCACAGTTTACACTCTTCACAATTCAACATTAGCAAAGAATAACATTCAATGTATTCTCAATACTTTTAAAACTAAATGAAGTGTAGAATGGAATATCTGGAAGATATGGAGCTCTGCAGATATAGTTGAAGAGAAATTCTAGAGGAAGTGATTGAATCAAATTTTTGATTATTATTCCTATTGTGACCACTTTTTCAAGAGTCTGTTTTTAGCATTACCATTTCTCGCTATGTTATATTCCATTTGAAATTCTAGCATTCTATTGGTGGGAATTCTTGTTTCTCACGGTTCACTAACATTAACGGGTGTTCATAAACTGTCGAACTATCTTAATATCCACTAGAAATTCTGATGGCCTAATATTTCAAGGAATTCATGTTCAAAGACCTATTTTCAAGTTTTCAAAGCAACTTCAGTTTGTAAAGACCTGCTAGCGTTTTTTGCTAGGTTTATTTCATCTAATTCTACTACTCCCCCTCTTTATTTGTCGCTTATCGAAATGGCACCATACACTTACAGTGCCTCACTAAGCCTCTGGCTATAATGGTATGACTTTTCTATTAATCGTTCCAAGTTCGCAAAAAGCCGCCATGTTAGGAAACATTCTAATTTTTTTAAAGTTTTGTGATGATTAAATTAGTGGTTTTCTTTAGTGTTCCCTGTTTTTGCACTCTTGTGATATAACCGCTTGAAAGGCTTTGTAAGGTAAGTCCTACATTATATTACTCCTTCCTACATTTACGAACTTTCAAATGGAGCGATAAAACTATAAATATAAAACTATACCATATTATTGAAAAGTATTGAACATTTTCTCGCAGAATATATATAATTTTTTATATCTGTCAAAATAACTGGATATTCAGTCTATGAATTTCAGTGTATGAATTCTGTAGCAAAAGTGTTTCTGATGAAATTCTTCCGTAGAGAAAACAGTATAAATTCCTGATGACAATCAAATACGAGGATATTCAAACTCATCAAGTTACCAGATGATGAATTTTATTACAAACATATATATATATATATATATATATATATATTTATCTGGAGATTTCGAAAACTAGAAAGAGTTTTCTTTGTAAGGTTTTCTAGAGTTCAAAACAACAAACGAACGAACGAAGAAAACAACATGCATCTGAAGTCCGTTTGTCCTACCGTTCTCTGTTAACCCGACCCCAGGTGACGTGACCTTGACATTTGACCTCTAGACCTCCCTATTCACCCTTTTATCGACCTTCCTGAACACGAACCTTAAGTCCGTTTGTCGATATCGCTCACCGTTTTTGAGATATAAGGTGGGACGAATGGATAACCAATGTATAGGACAGCCTCCTATATATATTTATATACAGTGTGGAACAGCCGAATGGAATGAATTCGATAACGAATAAATGAGAGCGTGTTGGGAAAAACGATTGGACACATCGATTTGTATTTTTGGATGCGCATTTTTTCCAAAAAAAAAATGATTATACCCATATATACCCATATATACCCATATATACCCATATATACCCATTATACCCATATATATATATATATATATATATATATATGGGTATATATATATATATATATATATAGTCCCATACCTATCTTCAACTGTTTCGGAATTATTGAGTATTTTCAGATGTATTACAAAAATCAACATGAAAAAAAATATTTTATTCCACAAATTCGCTACATTACACTCGATACTTATTTCCCATTCAGCTCTCAATATTGAGAAATCATTGATGCCTTCTTTTTACTGATATGAAATAAAAAAAATTACAAAAACAGTTTTGTTTATTTTCGTATAGAACTCATAGCCTTAGCAACTTGTTGTCTGTCTGCATGTCAGTAGTGATCAGTGATCAGTACGTAATAATATCAGAAAATTGGTTCATTTAACAGAAATGCACAAAATAACCATTCTACAAATGATAGGTCATAGAGATAATACACGGACACAAATTGAAGTTTCTTGCTTATTTCATGAAAAATTTCCAAATTTGCCGCCTATATCCCAAGGAACAATTAGCAAAATAGAAAAACAGTTTCGCGAGTTTGGTCATGTGAGACAAATAAAAAAAGTACCTGCCAATGCATGCAAATCGGATGTCATGCTTGAGTTTCAAGAAAACCCACATAATTCTGGTCGAAAAGCAGCCTCACTGTTCAACATTAGCCACACATCAATTTTTCGAATATTAAAGGAAAGTAAAATGCATCCCTATAAAATGATGCCAACTCAGGAGCTAATGGAAGACGATTTCGAAAGGAGAACGTATTTTTGTGAACAAATGATGGAAATGTTAGATAACAATATAATTCAATCAGAAGATGTTTTGTTTTCTGATTAGAGCCCATTCACACTTCACGGTCATTTTAATCGTCAAAATTGCCGCTATTGGTCTAATGAGAATCCTCACTAGATGAGAGAGTAACATACGCAATATCCTGAAAAAGTTAATGTTTGGAAATCATATCGTAGGTCCCTTTTTCATTGATGACAACTTGAATGGAGATAAATATTCAAAACTGCTCCAAAATAATGTTGTGCCAACTTTTACAAACTTATATCCAGACCCAGCAAACCCACAAGTTCCTGCCAATATACTATGGTTTCAGCAAGATGGAGCACCGCCCCATTACCAAATCAATGTCTGGCAGTACCTGAACCAAAATTTTCCAAATCGGTGGATAGGGAGGCGCGGATCGATATAATGGCCGGCACGATCTCCTGATCTGACGCCATTAGACTTCTTTTTGTGGGGAGATGTCAAAAGTATTGTATACCAAACTAAACCACTCAACTTAGATGACTTAAGAAGACAAATCACGCTTGCGATTAGACAGTCACAGTTGAAGATAGGTATGGGACATTGTACATGAATTATGCCTAGAATTTTCTGAAGAATCCAAAAAACTAATAATATAAAATAAGGAAGTTGGTATCGGCCACTGTCACATGACACACCCTATATAATTATTTTTTTTTGAAAAAAATGCTCATCTGAAAATACGTGTCCAAGCGTTCTTCTCAATACGCTCTCATTCATTCGTTATCGAATTTATTCCATTTGGCTGTTCCACACTGTATGTATATTGCGATATGAAACGAAAATAGATGAAATGATATATCTTGTGAAACATGTTGATGCATGATGAATTGGTCTTGTATTAAACAAATTCATCAGCTCTAGAACATCTATAATAACACTTCATTTATGAAATTGTTATGCAGAAAACGCATTGGAAAAATAAGTATTTAAATTGTTGGAAACGTCCTACATCAATTTACAGGTATCTCTCATTAATCTTCTGCATGTTCTTGATATTTAGTTACTCTGACCATGAATGGAGAATTTGTCATTCTTTATTTGAATTTGTCATATAGCACTCAATCTTTAGCTTTTCAATTCTCTGTCAGATTTTAGTCATAGCCTTCTAAGATGAAATTATATATGAAATAAAATATCTTATAATTGAAATCGAAAAACGGTTGAAGAGAGGCAAAGCAACATATCATATAAGTCGGATGGTAATGAAGTCCTCAATCCATAGATGATCGACTTTTTTGAACCCGACTTTTTTGTACCCGAATTTGGCGCATTTTTTTGACATCCTCTCTAATATTAATTCGATAAGCGTCAAAATCAATAAGATACCGATGTTTTAGGAAACCGCTATAAAAATCACAACTTTCTGTCAATACTGGCTAGAAAAATATCTCAATTTATAATGATGCTGTTGAAAATCAAAAATTAATTCATATGTCAAAAACAGTAAGAGGTAGCTGAAGGATATGCTTTAGTAATTTTGCTCACAATCTTCTGTAGAATCCGAAAATTTGATAAGATATGAGTTGTTTCATTTAAAATTTCAAAATTGGTGAAAATATTTTCGAAAACCTCATCTCAGCACCCCATACGCGTATCCGAAATTTCAAAAATATATTTCTTTCCGTTCTCTGTTGTGTGTTGGCGTATCCTGTATATTTTGTATTTCGTGGTTGTTGTTTTTGTTCGAAAATCAAAGTGTCATATCGGTTTTGAATGGGCAAACTGTTCACGAATTCGAAATATCTGGACACCTCGTACTGAAACACAGAATGAATAAAACCCAAAAACCACATTAATATTTAGAAAAGTCCAAATACGTATTTCCGCAATTAAGTTGCCATCTTCAGTAGACCGGGAGAGTAAAAGAGATTAGCGACTCCCTAATATCTTTCAAGATATTCTCCAGAAATTACCCCCGAGAGAAATTACACTCTCGATGGTAACTTCTGGAGGATATCTTTAAAGATACTAGGAAGTCGCTAATCTCCTTTGCTTTTCATTTCTACTGAAGACGGCAACTTAGTTACCGCAATACGTATTCAGACTTTTATAAATATTGTTGTGGTTTTTGGGTTTGTATTTATTTCGTAATTGAGTATTTAACGACAGTCTCTGAATAGTAACTCTAACCTTGTACTGAGTCCGAATCGAAATTTATCGATGATATCGATGGCGGCTATGCTTCAGGAGGTCTGTTTGAGGCGCGTGGGATTCGCCGGCGCCGTCTCAACGGAGTCTGATGCGTCGAGGCCGAGCCGTCTGCACAGACGCGACACTCCCCACCACCTCAAGAACAAACGAATCACGACGACGGTCGACAAAGACAAGGTGGCTTCGATCATTGCACAGGTCAATTTTCCTATTAATTATATTCTTCGACCATCGTATTGTTAAACCAAAAGTCTAGTCGACTTTGCATACGTTTTGCGCTCTTCCGGTTTAATGTTAAGTACCATTGCTCCAAAACGAACTTTTACTATTAGGAGCGATGAATCGTGAAATCTCTGAATGGAATCAGAACCTATAATAAAAAAAGAGTTTCGACGATAATGGTTGTTATAGCTAGAATGTATTTTTCCGGATTTGAACTAAAACGTACCTACCTTGCATCATATCTCAAAACTGACAATTATTTTTCAGGACCAAACCAGAAATTTCCTGTCAATACTTAAATGTCTATCATATTTTTATCTTGATCTTCTCTGAATAATAACACAGGGTATCTTGAAACTGACGCCTTGCTCTAGGGATATGACTCAGCGGGCTAGATCAGATCAAAAATTAACAATGAAAAATTTCCGGATTGTTAAGAATGTTCCGAATCAACATATCAAAATAACCTAACCGAACCTTCCATTTTGAAATCATAAAACTGAAATTATTAATCGAAAGTTCACCCATCCCACATTAATATGACAGAAGTAGTCATTCATTTTCACTAATCATTAACATCACCATAACAACGTATTTCAATCGTGCTACAATGCTGTCTATAAGTGTCGATTCCTTTTATCAACCGTAACTCTATAATCTCTCTAAACTCCTAATTTTCAATTTGTTGCCCGAAACCATAGGCGTCATTTTTGAGACACCCTCAATATTCAACCAAAGTAATATAGCCTCACATTGTGAAAGCACAACATATCGAATACTCAGAGTAAATCAATTGTTTTTCTCGGAATAATCACAACAATTATAAATACCCGATAGTAAGAGGTATGTTATGTAAATGCATGAGGTTATAGGTTCCGTTTTGAGCTCCCTTTGCCAAACACGAGAAAGAAACAGCTCAGATCTTATAATTGCCAAAATATCAACAAACAAAAACCAAAATAGTAGATAAATAATGTTAGGATGACGTTATAATAATATGTCGTTATCATAGCATTTCTGTTATTGTGAAGAAAAAAAAATTGGTTTCAAACTGTTGTTTAGGGTTCATGAAAACATACAAACGTGTAGAAAAACGACTACTTTGAAGAAATGATGACTTGGCGGAATCTTGGTCGAAAGTCTTAAATCAAAACATGAATGACGAATATGTTACTAAAGAAGAAGTCCAGTCAAAATTTTAAATGAGGGTGCTAACTAACATAATGTTCTTCACACTCATTATAGTACTCCTCAGTAATTTTCGATCTGAAATTACTTTTTGTGAGATTTATTTAATTATTCTTCTTCACTGATGTACTTTTATCTTTCCATAATATTTTTTGATCGAATATGTTCTACTCAGCATATTTTCCAATAGATCATTATCCATGTATCAGAATATCTGTCCTGGTTATGAGGACGGATATCTATATCTACCTGAAACAACATTGGCAAACGTGGATTTGAAAAATCTCAAGTGAATCGGAAAATTTATAAATCGCTAGCTACGCGATAATCGAATTTCGTGCATTACATATTAATATAAGAATATAATCACACCTGCAGAAATGAGGTCCACCTGGCAAATAGTGTTTTATATTTATGTAGTGACTGTCATTCGATATGTTGTGATACATTCAAGGTCAGCCTATCAGGTCGAAATTATAAGAGCAGTTGAATCATCTAGAAAACCTTTGCTTTACTAAATATTTTCGACATGTGGAATTCATTCAAAAATGAATACTAAAGTAATTGGATAGTTTACTACATTCATGTGATTTTACTATTCCATTCCATTCGCATAATGTGAAGCTAAATGTATTTAAGATAATTAACAATACCAGCGGTCCATGAATCTATATGAATATGCAGTAAAGGCGGACGGTATGGGACATTTTTCTGTGGATTTATTTATGCAAAATTGTACTCCATGTTCATCTCTTGCTCCGAGAATAATGTAGATAGATTATAAATCATTACAGACTTCAATAAAATCATTTTGTCGATATTTTTTTATACTCCCTGAAAATCTAGAAAACCAAATCGGATAGAAATCTGTCGAAGTTCAAAGTGGAGTGGATATAAAACAAAAAATAATACTCGAAGTCGTATCCATTGATATGCTACAAGATGGGAAATAATATGGGAAATAATATGTTTCAAGAATATTAGATATACCGGGTGTCCCAACAGTGCGTAATTGCTCGATATATCGATAATGCTGATATATATGAAAAAAAGTTCCATATAAAAGTTGTATGGCACCGCGAAGGCCACATTTTTAAAATAAGTCCTGATTCACAGCGTGTTGCATTTTTCCGTAGTAACAAAAAATATGTATTTTTCAAATGGAACAACCGGTTTATTTTTCTGTCATTGAAATGGTCCCTTCGTTCCCTACTCAGCACTAAGTTTTTTTCTCTTCACAATGCGCCGTTGCCAAGTTATCAATTATTTCGAGAAAATAGGGAGTGATGCAATAGCTGTGATTCAGCTGTTTCTTCGAAGATGTGAATTTTGTCTGGTGGATTGACGTAGACAATACCGTAGTAGCGTGTAATACTCTGATCTCCATCGATATTCATACAGGGTGCTTCAACTATCACTTTCTTTTTCGTCCACTTCGATTCAAGTTTATGCGATTTTTTCAAATGGGACACCCTGTATATTAGTTCGTCGCCTCTTTGTATATGGAATAACCTTTCTGAGCATACTAACATGTTATATGTTATTCTCAACCGTTTCTTGATTATTTGTCTATTTCAAATTATTTCTACAAAATTGAAGAAATACCTGTCTAATATTTGAAATTCAAAAAAAAGGAAGAACCATAATTACTTTCAAATGTCTTCCACCCTGTTCAATACATTTTCTGATCTGGACTATGAGAGATCTTCAATTATCACCGTTTTTGTGGAATGTTTTACCAAACAGTGAGGCTGAAGTTGGCTATGATTTTAAATATCACCAAAAAGTAAACGAAATAATAAGTCGTGACATTTGTTGACAGCCTGTTGTGTGGTTTGTTCGAAAGCTATAGTTATTCATTATGAATTATACAAAGGAAGAGTTGATTGGAATGGTGTATGCTCTGGGCGCTGGTGAAGAGAATTGTTTGTTGGCTTCCCGTATTTATGCTGCAAAATATCCTGATAGAAGGCATCCACAAGTGAAAAGTTTTGAAACTTTGAAGGAAAGATTCGAGAGAACAGGACACATCGAATACAATAAGAAGAATCCTGCCAAAACAATATTGACTCATGAAAACCAATTAGCTATTAGTCTTGCAGTGGTAGAGAATCCCGAGTTGAGTGTGAGGGAAATAAGCAGAGATTTAGAGATATCGAAATCTTCAGTTGCCAGGAGTTTGAAATCTAACAAATTTCACCCTTATCATGTGCAACTGCACCATGAGTTGATAGAAACCGATTTCTTGAAAAGAGTGCAGTTCTGTCGGACGATGCAGAATAAAATTACGGAAAATGCAAGATTTCTGAAAAGCATTATGTTTACCGACGAAAGTACCTTCCACAGGAATGGATTCGTTAATAGGCACAACTATCATTATTATAGTACCGAAAATCCGTATAAACTTTATGTTAACGATTATCAACACAAATGGAGCCTCAATGTATGGGGCGGTATTGAGGATAATTATGTTATCGGACCATATTTTTTCGAACAAAAACTAAATGGACAAGAGTTTTTGAGATTTCTCAGAGAAGACTTTCCCTGGTTGATCGAACACCTACCTAATCATATCAAAAATGAAATGTGGTTTCAGCTAGATGGGGCACCAGCGCATTTTCTGGGAGAAGTTCGAGCGGAGTTGGATATAATGTTTCCTGATGAGTGGATAGGACGAGGAGGACCTATTCCTTGGCCGCCTAGGTCACCGGACCTAACATCAATGGATTTTTATCTTTGGGGAACAGTAAAATCGGAGGTTTATCGTACTGCCGCTACTACACGGGAGGACATGAAAATGAGAATTCGTGAGGCATTTCAACGAATTATGCCTTTTCATTTGAGCAGCGTGAGAACAAACTTCATTGAGAGATTGAGAAAATGTATTGAACAGGGTGGAAGACATTTTGAACATGTATTACGAGTGTAATTATTGTCATTCTTTCTGTTCTAGATTCCAAATATTATGCAGGTATAGGTACTTTTACTTTTCTTCAATTTTGTAGAAATAATTTGAAATAGACAAATAATCAAGAAACGGTTGAGAATAACATATAACATGTTAGTATGCTCAGAAAGGTTATTCCATTTACAGAGAGGCGACGAACTAATATACAGGGTGTCCCATTTGAAAAAATCGCATAAACTTGAATCGAAGTGGACGAAAAAGAAAGTGATAGTTGAAGCACCCTGTATGAATATCGATGGAGATCAGAGTATTACACGCTACTACGGTATTGTCTACGTCAATCCACCAGACGAAATTCACATCTTCGAAGAAACAGCTGAATCACAGCTATTTCATTGAGAGCCTGCATCACTCCCTATTTTCTCGAAATAATTGATAACTTGGCAACGGCGCATTGTGAAGAGAAAAAAACTTAGTGCTGAGTAGGGAACGAAGGGACCATTTCAATGACAGAAAAATAAACCGGTTGTTCCATTTGAAAAATACATATTTTTTGTTACTACGGAAAAATGCAACACGCTGTGAATCAGGACTTATTTTAAAAATGTGGCCTTCGCGGTGCCATACAACTTTTATATGGAACTTTTTTTCATATATATCAGCATTATCGATATATCGAGCAATTACGCACTGTTGGGACACCCGGTATATCGATACAAATACCTATAAGGAAAAGTATCCCAAAACTTTTGTTCAGTTTGAATTTAGAAAAATAATATCAACATCATTGATTTTACAAGGTCGAGAAACTGGTTGAGTACCGATTACTAGGATTACTGAGAAGTTGAACCAAAAGTCATAATAATATTTAATAATGTCTCAATATGTATTTCGACTCGTTACAATGTCTGTTCTGAATAATTCTATTGAAATAGGTACTCTACTTGTCTCTTATTTCTCTCTCTAACCTCTTAGTGCATGATATTTACAATATTTTGATAATATGCAGAAAAGATTAATTGTCCCCGTTGGGTATGATATATCTGGAATATATTTGAATGTATGACATTGTTTAGGTTAGCTACTTGTACTAAGAATTCATTTGTCAGTAGTTTTTGTTACAATAATTCATTTCCCTCGGTAAATTAATTTTTAGGTATTGATGTGTTACAAGTTTGAAACGATATAGCTATTTATTTAATCAGTTGAAAAACGATTCGATTTTGCAGGACATGCATGTTCTCGCTGAATCACAGAGTGATGTGTTACTTTCGATTTTTTTCATTTTTTGCGTCCATTTATTTCGGAATATAGATGATCCTCGGAAGTTCCCACCAGTTTTTTCATTTCAAATTGGATATGTACTTTATTCTTATTCATTTGGATTTATTCAGATATTTCATTTTCTCAAGGCTGTCTAGTAGTATCGTGAAAATTATTTTTTTTGTGATTATTTTTACAGTTGCCGATTCTCAAATTCATCGCACGAAACGATTATTGTTGTGAAATATATCCAGAGCATATGTCGTTCATCTAAATGTAGCATTTAACAACTGCAAAATTTATTTCAATATAAATCGCCTCTTTCCTATGTGCTCAATAGAAATCTCATTGAAAGATAATGAGATGTTAAATATGTGTCAACAAGCTAACAAACAACTTAATTCCACTAGATTTCTTTCTGGTTTCAATATGAGTTGTAGGTCAAAACCAAACCAGTGTTCAAAAATTGTTATCTAAAAAATCTGAAGAGTCTAAAATGCTATTCACACTGACACTAAATGAAACGAAAACTATTAGCACTCCACGGAAGCGATCTCGAATAATACTACACCAGTATTATTATAACCCGAACACTATACCCGAGTTATAGTTAATATTAAGCTTTCATTTTGAATCCGAAATATTAGTATCTTATCGAATCAGTGATCTGAATCTTAAAATTGGAAGTTCAAAGCGATTTCAGCTGTTTGCGACCTGACGAAACAAAAGTATATTGCTTTTGTGACTGGTTGTGAGGACTGTTCCCACGCTTACTTCAAATAGCTAGTTGATTTATGCGAGAACGCTTTCATTCATTTTCACATTTGAACAGTGAATCAGAGGTTCAAGACAAATTTTGATCATGTCAGTACTAAGTAGCCTTAACGATTATGATCATGTTCTCATTTTTGTTCTTGTGAAAGTTCAAACTTCAATTATAGTCTATTCTGTCTCAAACGAATATAGTTGTAACATGTGAAAATTGTCGATCATTGAAAATATCCTCAAGATGGTAGAACTTATGGTGAAACCAAGAATAGATATCAACCTCGTTTATGTTTTGAAGTAAATTTTCGAATAAAAAATATTCAAACTTCGTTGTTAGAATTTGTTGAAAACTGTAGCTGTATTCAAAATACTTCTGATTAGTTTCAATTCTGAGACACCCTTCGAAACTGGCTAAAATGATGTATTTTTCATCCAGTTACATGAATATCAATTTATGATTCATGTCTCATTCAGAAGAAATTGAATAAATTTAATTTTCAGGCACTTAAAAGGAAAGAAAACGACAGTGATAGAACAAGTGCTTCAGCTTCGACTCCTCCAGAATCTCCCGAAGATCGCAGAAGTCTATCGAGTCAAGGTCAGTAAAAATGTATGTGTTATTCCCGGTGTGTTTCACGGTGTGTAAATTGTACACTTCTTGAGAAGCATTGTAATTATAAGGATCTTACCTTATTGAATTTAGCCGATAGCTGTTGAAAATGTTTCAATGAAGCGGCGTTTCAGGTATGAAGTATATATTTTAGGAGCCGATATTTTGGTAAGTAATGGTGAGATTAAATCAATTCTGGAAAAGAAATACTGAAGATTCAGAAAAATAAAAAAATTCAGTATCCACTATTTTTTGATAACTTTCGAAATAGCCCTTGTAGGTGGGTTGCACTAATATACGGGAGAACCCGTATTTACACCATACTACTATCTCCACGATTTTTAACGGCATTACCATAATCTATTCACAATCGATTTTACCGAAACTGGTTTCAATTATTGGGTGGAAATATAGTTATAAGGAGTTGGAAAAAATTCACACATGAGAAAATAATTAGTTCATTTCCTGATTTATTCATGTCATGTGATCTCTGCGCACTGTGTAAGTAACATTTGAAGATAATTCGTTCCATACTGTCAATCGCATTGCGATATTCACAACGTTGTCTCTTTGCCGAACCCCACCTTTTCGGAACAGCATGCTTCAATGACTGCGACAGTTGTTCTCTATATATCATGAAAAAAATTCCTAGCCGCCACTGGCACAGTGCATTGCATTAATTTAAATTCATGACTATAGAGAATTCCTCAGCGAGCTGGCAACATCCCAAGACGGTGATTGTTACCTGCACGATTCGCGATTAAAACACGCTCGATTTGACGACAGTAATATCGTGGCGGTCATGTAGGCAGTGCCGTCGAGTGGCACAACCTTTATCTCGTCGTCGGAATCCGATTGTCAAACACGCGCAATCGATTTTTTTTATCGCGCTCATCCCCCTTCGCAGGTGATAGCGCGATGCTTTTCGCCTTATCGGTCAACAGACGAACACAGTACCAGCGGTTTTGACTCGCGCGCGAGATGAGTACGCTGCCGATAATTCGCGTGAAAACGCGCGGAA
The DNA here is from genome assembly GCA_963576655.1 of Gastrophysa polygoni. Taxonomy (NCBI): domain Eukaryota; kingdom Metazoa; phylum Arthropoda; class Insecta; order Coleoptera; family Chrysomelidae; genus Gastrophysa; species Gastrophysa polygoni. The sequence continues at coordinate 16,634,840 of OY755083.1, read as the reverse complement.
ACAGGCTCATCATCCAAGCCGATACCCTTCCCAAATCCAAAACACCCTTGACTTTCCAGAAACAACAGCTGGAGAAGAACCATGTCCCAAATTTGCAGAAGCAACAGGTCCCGACTTTACTGAAACACCAGGTTTCGACTACCCCGCGCAAAAATAAACACTACAAAAAGACTATACTCAGCTACAACGAAGGTGGGCGAATTTGTTATCTCTAATAGATGTGTTTACCTGATAAATAATTGATGGTGTGTACGCGTACATTTACTTATGCTATTCGAGGAATATTAATTGTGCAACTGGCGATGAAAAGAAGTGTGATTCACCTAAATTTAATTTGATTGAACGTGGGCGAACGTTGTTTTTATTCAGCATCGGGTTCAAGTGTACATATTCACCTTGCAATAGAATACTTATTCGCATATACATGGATGATCACGATTATTTCAAAAAATTTGTTTCCCTTGTGTGATTGTTCATAATATACAGGGTGTCCGAATAGTATCGCGATCTTCGATAACTGCTCATTTAGATGATCTATCAAAATTCGGTTTTCGCTATCTGATAGATACCCTGCGTAGGTATATTTGAAGATTATTATGGTTTATACAGTGTTCACGAACAGAGTGCTAAACCAAGCCCACATTTGTTCAAATGTATTCACCCTGTCTTCATTGATATTTTCAAAGAGACCCCCTCATGCTGATTACAACGATATGTCACAGTTAGGGGCTATCTTCAACTGTTCTCTCTCTCAATATGCACCTACTTTATACACTGGATATAATAAAATGCTGATATTTTCATTTAGTTGGTGTTCAAAACGTTGTGACTGTTTGAAGGTGATTTGAAGGTATAACAACCCTAAAAATCTCATTGAAAATTACATATAAATCACAGATATTTTATGTAAATGTAAAGAATATTTTCCTATTAATGAATATTATGTATTTATTTGCTCCCATTGTTCAAACTTTTTCATCTCTTATTTCGAGGTACTATAAGTTAGCAACAGATGAAAGCTCATTGAATATGACATCAATTGTTGTAAAATTATACAAGGTGTTAGATATGGGAAAAACGAGATATTGAACATTTCACGAAAGTGGATTCGATTGATGAAAATAGATAAATGAAGTAAATTGGTGATTTCGATGAAAATAATCATTTTACAGGTCAATAGAAATGGAGAAACCGCCCTCCAATATCTCTATTCTTATGTAAGCTATGCGGCTATGAATACTTTTCTCCACTCGAAGACCGGTACCTATAGGGAGAGCAGTTGAGGTTAGACCCAAACTGTGATGTATCAATGTAATCAGCATGAGAAGGTCTCTTTGAAAATATAATATCCAATACAGGGTGTTCCATTTGAAAAAATGTAGGTTTGGTGATGTTCTTGAACATCCTTTATGAATTCACTCCATCCTACTTCCATCCGATAAAGATCATTCACATTGTAAAATATACAGTGATGGGAAAATGTGTGGAACCGAGTGAATATCTTCAGACATTCGACATATCTGAATGGAATTTGGCAGGTGTGAATTACACTCAATTGTTTATTTGTTCTGTAGCTTACAATAATTTCCAACTTTCTATTAGACTAGGAGGGATGTCGATTATATTTATGAATGAATGTACTATTCCAATTTTATAAAATATTTCATTACGAGTACAGAGATAAAGTCGATATATTTTGAAGATGTCTACTGGTACGTAATTCATTGTAATGTCTACCAGCTGAATCATTTGTTCTTTATTATTGTTCTTTAATATCGAAGATTTTTGTTTCTTAGAGAAACGCAAAATAAAAATAATGTTTATTATGATATACAGAGTGGCCCAATGAAAACGAAACGAGGTATGCATTTTACTGAGAGATCAAGGCACTGACATTAAAATAAATTATTCTTTATGTAATGTTGGATAGGACAGGATTGAAAAAAAAAACACATAAGGCTTCTCTTAGATGAACATCGTTCTAACTACAAAATGAGAAATAGTGATGAAAGGGAAAGAAGCGTTACTTTCCATCACTAGCCGATTATTTTCATGAACGTGTTTTCTCGAGAACTACTGCATTGAATTCCAAAAACAAGGTAGCGTTGGTAAGAGATCTCAATTGCCTTCAAAATGATGTATCACTTGACCCCCTATCCCATTTGATATTCAAGGGTTGGAGCTCACCCCTCCGAGGGGTTTGGAAAAGTTGAAAATATGCGCAAATTATTTCCTCATCGAAATGAAAATCCAGCGAATCGAACGTTTTTTTTTTCTGAGAACTATAACTATGTCAAATTGGCCTAGTTGCGTTTTCATTGGGCCACCCAGTATGTTAGCAATATATTATGCATCCCTCATTAGGATTTATTCTTGTGATGGAAGTTGACCTTCATCAACTACGAAAATATTTATGCAAAATATTCATATTTTCTTATTACGATCATTTCACAAAAAATGACGATATTTCAATTAACATATAAAATGGAAAAATATCTCTTTACGATTAGTGCACTATTTACGCAAATAACTATTGGTAGGTCAAAAACTCGTTAATTGAAGGAAATACACTTTCTATTGAAATGTACTGGAAGTTCCATTATGAACACAGAATTGGAAGACCGCTTTCTGTGGCCCATGAATTGATACAATTAGGTTAATTGCTACAATTATTAGGGAGTATCTAATGATGAAATTCAAATGATCTAATTATAAATTACAAATTCCATTTTTTTGTGAATGATGAAAAAAATTCAACATCCAAGTACTGATAGTGGATTAAACGAAATCTTCTCAATCCCTATATATTATTATCATTCAAGACAGTAAGATCTGATGCCAAGACATTGTACCTATGTACCGATCACAAGAAGAAAGTTGGAATATAATTTCAGTCAAAACAAATTTTCATCATCATCTAGTAATCTTAAAGCATTAATACTTCTACATATCAACAAACTTTGACTATCGCTACCAGGTATTGATACATGTTCTTTCACTCTAGGTGTAGGTACCAATAGTCCTTCTACTTCAATTCATATGCCACTCAAATTTTCCCGTAAATAAAGTACCAGTTATAGGCACAGTCTTTTCTAAGAAAATGTCGCATATTATTGGTTAATATTATCTAATTTCAATTTTGTATATTTCCTGAATTCCGATTCTGAAAGATAGTTGTTCAATTCTTGATTTTTCAATGAATATTTCTCTGTCAAATGTGCCACATAGGATGAAATGTGTTTTATTATCATATTCATTTTGACATTATATTTCAATCTCACATCGTGTGAGTTTGTTTGAAACTACGTGCTCAGCTTTCCTATCTTGGATGCCCACTGGTTGAAATAAGGTTTCCTCAAATTTCACCGAAAGTTTTTACCATGTAGGAAATTGATTCGTTATTGGAATAAAGTTCAGTAATCAAACTCATCAAATATATGTAAATTCCATCATCATAAATACTCGTAGTATTCCAGTAACGTGATTATACATTCGTGAATTCGAAAACGTATTAGGTATGAGTCATTCAATAATATTTATGAGATAAAGAAATAAGACCATTATTCTTTACTTGACTAATTCATCAAGTTTGATATGGTGTTATTATTGAAATAAATGCCGTTCCACCGACAATGGACGTCATATAGCAAATTTGTCATCATCAAGGAAATATGGCTTGATGGCTATTGGCTAGCCTCAAATTGATGTGTATAGATTATTTGGTGAGCGATATACCTTCGTTCGAACGAAACGTTAACTCCTTGATTGTTTTTGTTTCAGAGGATTTGTCATAACTTGTCATTCATAAGTGTGGTAAAACACTAGGTACTCTATAACGAATTCAATTATTGATTCAGAAGGCCCATCACACGGTATGAAAATATTCCAAACAGATAATACTATTTCCCAGCTTTTCGTGGGATTTTCTCTCCTCGTTTCTAAAAAATAGAGTAGAAGTTATCGAAAATTATTTCGATATATTTGTAGTAAGGACAGATTTTGTGATCTGCCCCAAAAAGGCACTGCGCTTGAAATTAAACCTTTAGATACCTAAAAGAAAAATTCTCTATTGGTCAGTGGTACCTTGTTTTTGAAAAATTTGGAAATACTATGTTTTATTCAACATATATTGATTCACTAATATTGGGTGTACAAAAAAGTTTGTTTCGTTTTTGACCGAAAAATTTGTTTCGTTTTGTACTGCAAAAAATTAAACAAAGTACAAATCTCATTAAACATAGTGACCATGAGCTCCAGCTAATTTCTCCCAACAAGTAGGCAGCTCATAGATTCCTTGAAAAAAATCCATCGATGCTCGAATTCATCAACTACTTTCCGGACTACATCTTCATTCTGGAATCGCTGCTCCGCTTAGTTGTTCTGTAACGATCGTAAAAGGTAGTAATCACTTGGTGCAATGTCTGGCGAGTATGCCAGATGGTGTAAAATATCCCATTGCGGCCCATTGGTTTGCGGGACCACCGTTTGCGTTCACCAGTGATAGTTTCATTTCATTTTTTAAATTCGTGAAACAACACACCCCAGTCATCCCATCAAATACAGAGCGAGGACTACGATCCATTCAATGTTTTTTACATCTATAATTTTCATAGTGAACCCATTTTTCGACCCCTGTAACCTACCAGAGTGTGGTTTATCGTTCAAATCGAAATCACTGTTTTTAAATTGTCGAAACCATTTCCGACACGTGCTAGCTCATCAACATGTTCACTACAAACAGATAGTTCTATGAGCTTATAAACACAATATTCACTTCCATGGTATTCCATTATTTTAGTTAAGAAACCCTCTATTTTCCGTATCAATACCTTGAGCATGTAGATTTCATGAGTCGCCATCTGTTGGAAATTAACCTTTTTGTACACCCAATGATTTCTTTTAGTTGGGATGGGATTGGGATATAGTATCACAAAATTAGAAAATGAACCATCAGTGAAGGTTTTATCTGGATGTAGTTAATCTTCTTTCTCACCTGTTGACAACACGAACGGGAAACCTATAATGTTCTAGGAACATCGTGTTGCCAGCGGTGGAATCTGATGATTTTTCACTATTTCAAAGGGCACATCTTGCTCCAATTATAATAAGATTTTTCGACTATTATCCTATTGTATTCGTATACACTGGCAATTTGATAAATAATAATACCGCACGTCAACAACCCTTGGAAAAGTATCTGATTTAAATAAGATTATCCTTTCATTCTCATAACGGTAAATGAGCTCTCATATGAGCCTGGGAAAAAATAATGTATTTCATTTTATTAATGATGGCACTCAATTCGATTTCCAAAGTTCTTCATTGTTCATATTCATTTTTCATCCTTATTTATCCAAATAATGGAAAGTATCCAAAACGTATCGATATTTTTGACACTACACTAATGATTTGACTCAATATAAATGATCATGGGGTTGTAAAGGGAAAATCCGAACCACGAGGTCCGTCTGATAAATTTCGCTTATGAACTAAAATAGGAATAGAAAAAAACATATGGAATCTTTCAGTTCGTGTGCGAAATGATGTTGATACTACACGTATATTTGTATAATTTTGATCTGAATTGTTCATTTGATGAATATCCTGAATATAAGGTAACGACATGACCTCCTCAGGTAGTACATAATATTGCGGAAACGACGAGAGATCTGACGAGTTTCTGGTTTGACAACCGACAAATCTCCGTTCATGGAACATTATTCATAGCCGCATTGCGGATGTATAACAGTAGATTCAGATTAATTATTCGGTACACAATCTCGATATTAATTTACAAAAACAAGTAAGTAGGCACAATCGAGAAGAATCATTTACTATGCCAATGAATCACAATAAAAAGTTTGCGCACGTGAAATGATAACGGATTTATCAGGAGGGAATGCTTTTTTCTTGGCTTTCACATTGATTCTGTGCTTGGTATGACAATGTGGAAATGGATTGTATTGGTTTTCACACACACAATAAATTGAATAGTTGAATTTCAATAGTATTGATCAGATACTAGGCATATCCATCGGGTAAGAATTCTGCCAAGGCAGTCAATCTGCTTTACTGCTGATATGAACTTATAACCTTTTCGCCGATTGTTCGAATTCGATAAAGACAAAAAATGGCTATTTGGAAACCTCCCATCAAATTATAGTTTATATATCAGAAAACATTTGAACTAATTTTCTGCTTCAGGTCTACTAGTTTTTTGACCATGAGAGAGTAAAAATCTACTTAATGTTTCGTTGTAACTTTTATTATCATCCTATTTATTAGGGATAGGGATTATGATTCATGTTCCATTATGATACGTTGTGTAAGTGGCAACATTTCCAAAAGTTGTTAAATTATCACAAGAATAAACAAATATTCACTTATTCAGTGTGCTTGGGAAAATAATGATTCATCTATCTTGTAGGTAGTGTGGAAGATAAAAAAAAAAACTACTATACCTTGACCTGAATATTATATTCCATCATTTATCCCTTATATTCAGTTGACCAATGTATGTCACGCCCGTATTGAAAAGTTTGCATGTGACGCCCACTCATATAGAAGATTTTTTTTGATAATGACTTTGTCTGAAATTGTGAAAAAACAGATATTATAGGATTAAAATATGGACTTGTGAATGAGAATATTTCGTCAGAAATAATATTACGAGACAGTGAAATATAACCATGGTAGATAATTGTGCATTAGAAAAGACTGGTTTTCTAGTGTTGACCTGTGACTCAAGAAATTTCTTCAACTGTCTTGGGTTTTGTATTTATAAAGTACTGTTAATTCCAAATGTTTCAAGAATATCTTCTTGTTTGCCTGTATCAACAGTTCAAAATAATTATTCATTATTATCAAATCTGATATTTTTAGTTGATGACATAATCCTATTGACCATCATCAGTTATTTATTTCATGCGTATCTGGCGCTTTCACCTTTATATGTCATGCCTGATCTCTAGCTAGAAGCAATTTGTAATTTCAGTAGCTACGATATTGATTCATACAAGGTGTAAACTGATACCTTTTCGATTTGTTTATTTGTGAAAGGAGGTTAGATAAAAGCGTAATCTGGAAAGCTGTTTCCATTTTTGTACACATATGTCACATTTTCGATTTCCTTCATCAATATTTGTAAGCTGAGGAATATAATGGCATACATATACTTGAAAAATATTCGGGGTCATTTCCGGTTTATCAGTAGTTTTGGAAGCACCATCGCTGGTTACGTAATTCATGTAAATATAAATATATAATCTCGCAACGTAGACCAATTTCATGCTGCTACATGAAAAAAAAATTATCTCGATATAGATTCACATACGCGTGTGAAATACCTTCCTAGTACCTACCTAAACATCACTATCAGTTCTTCTGCAACTCCGTATGAAGAAACCGTTCAAACAAGTGAAAGTAAATCTGACCTATTATTATGTCAATTTACATTCATGAGCTCACAGTTCAATGCAAGTTTCCACGTGATCATTGACCTAGAGGTAGTTGTTTCTTATTTCGATACTGACTTATCACTATTATTAGATTATATTCAAATACCTACATCATTTATCAGCCTTATATTATTTAGTGATATATGATTTGTATGTACCTAATATCCAAGCTAGGTTAATTGGAATATATTTTGTTTTTGTATCTCTGCTTTGATTAGATTTGATTAGGTTCCCTATTGTTGACCCAAACTACTTTCAATTCTCGATTATATGTTTAATTACCAATTGCTCATTTCCAAGCACTGATTTCACTGCACTTTTCAATTTATTAAATGGACATTATTAACTCTATAGTTCTTCAGCATTCGAATGCGTTCCCATAGCTACAATATTGATAGTATGACTTGACCACTACTCATACACTTACAATACCTAATGATTGTAATTGGATGTCATATCGCTTTTGTTGAACTTGGACTTGATATTGATATGGTGTACATTTCTAGGTCCATTATTGAGGTAAAAGTGTTCATATTTTCGAGTATTAAAAAACAATCCTGTGTATTTCGCTCTTATACGAGTTGTCAATGATCGTTAATGGAACTTCATCACATTATCTACCATTCGTGGTTATTACCAAGTAGCCTTCGTCAGGAGACCAGATAAGGGAATGGAAAAAGATTAACTGACTATATTTTCAAATGTTCCCAAAGAATTACCATCGATATTGAAAGTATTGTAATGCATTGTCGTTACCTTCATACAAAGGAATGTTGTCTCACAAGGTGATAATATTTAGTACATCAGATTAGATATGTACATGCTATGTTGCTATTTCGGAGGATACTAATTATTGCACATACAAATAGATATGCGAAATGAAAAAAATCAGATCTTACATTGTTCACACAACCATCTGGTATATAGGATCGGTTAAATCATGATCTCGTTAATGCCGTTTTTTGAGTTTATTTGAACGAATATGAATATTTTTCGAAAAACAAATTGTAAAAAAATATTGCAATTTAGTTCAATGAGAGTTTTTTGTATGCCATGATTTCTCAGCGTCTCTTTGAAACGTAATTATTCTATTTTCTGGTCCATTGAATCGGAACTAAATACAATATTTTTACGGAGGTGAATCTTGCCGAAACATTTCACCGGGAAAATTGAGTGATAGTGCAAGGTCCGAAACGAAATTAAAATGTCAACTGAATCGCTAAAATAAGAAAAACAATAGCATCACCATCGTTGCATTATTTATGTGTATATTCACGTTCACAACACCCACTGATTGGAATGTTCAAAACAAATATGGTCATGCCTGAAGGTATATAGAGAGAAGCACGGTTTCACAAAGTTGAGCTTATCTTTCGTGTAATACTTATGATGTAATCGCTCTGATTTGGTCTTGGAATTTATGAGAATTTGAAAATGTAATGTTGAACTAATTGGAAACATCGTTCTACTTGTGCCATATCGCTAGATTGAATATGAAACTATAGTACTGAATACACTAAGTACTCGGGATTTTACCTCGATTTTACTCGATTTACCTGTGGTTGATGTAGTAGCTTTGGAGTAGCTATATGTTAGGACTTCAGCCCGATTAAACCCACACAGGTTACGACTTGAAGCCAATGAAGGAAGGCAGTCATTTCCATTCAAGACGATTTTTGTTTTTACCTTAATAAACCTGTAGGAGATAATGTGAAGGACTAAAGTAGCACTTTGAAACGAACAAGGTATAATCGAACATATACACTGTTTCCAAGACATGGGTATCTCGGAAACGGTGAGAGATACAAACTCGGGTAAATGGGATAAAAAATGCGCATTCAGAGGGCCATTCCAACAGTCTTCATGATATTTTATCAAAAATACTTCTTCATAGCGATATTTGATATGATTCAACGTGGTAATAGTGATTTCTTTCTCCGACGTTTCGTATTCGTGGAACCATCATCCCAGATCCCTATGCTGTGCATCCTTATCTTGGACACAGTGTATATATAAACAATAATATAATTTATGAATTCACTTTTTCGATGTAATGTACAGAGTCTTCACGTAGATAGATATTTCAAATAGATATTTATATCACAGATTTCGAGATATTTCATGTTCAACTTTTTCACCAGATTCTCTTCACTGATTACGACATTTTATATGGCCAGGGTAGGAAACATGAACGATTATCAGATGTCAAAAATTTAAAATTAACATAATTATTAATAAATCAATCATAATTAACATCAAATATATTACCTACTCATAAATAGAATTACAAAAACTGCTCAAAATGATATCCATTATTTTCAATACACAAACGATAACGCTTCTTCTAATTCTGAATACTGTTTAATATTATACATGGGTTTTCGTTCAACCGATTTATTTCAACAGTTATCCTTTCCTGCAGCTGGTATATATTTTCGGTTCGGTCCTTATAACAAACAGTTTTCAGGTGCCTCCAAAGAAAAGTGTCTAACAAGGACAAATCTGGACTACTGGGGGCCCATATAATTGTTCCAAATTTCCCTATCCACTCATTATATTTGTTATCAAAAAGTTCTGAATAGCAACAGTATTGTGACATGGTGCTCCATCTTGATGCCAAATCATGTTAATGTAATCGTTTACGGGAAGGCTTTCCAAAAGTGCCTCTATTTCGTTTGACATATTCAATCGGTCTCCTGTTATGTAGTATCCATATATTCCACACCATACAGAAAATGACTGTCGTCCTTGGAATTTTATATCTTTTATGCTGTGTGGATTTTCTCTGTTCCAAACATGGGTGTTTTTTCTGTTGAAAACACCAGCTGTCGAAAAGTTCGCTTCATCAGTCCACATAATTTTGTTAAAAAAGCTTGGATCATTTTCTGAACGCGTCAGAATACATTGGCAGAACTCTCTTCTCATGACAACATTCGTATCGGTTAGTCGAGATACTGGTAAAGATCTAAACGGCTTCATTTTGTGTTTATGTAGAATGTTCCATATATATCCAACCGAAAAATTCAGCTCTCTCGAAGCATCGGCAATTGAATTAGTTTTATTCTCTTCGAAATACAATAACACTTCAAGTTCATTGTCTTTATTTGTAAATATGTATTAATAAAACTAGCCCTGTGCTTGGGTGATGCGTTGAAGAATTATTCTTTGTATTTTTCCATGATATTCCGATATTTCCGATGATATTTTTCTGAACGTGTTTAAAATTATATTTGCGAATGGGAAATACTCCACACGAATGGGACAGCTTGGTCTAGTGACAAAATCGGTACCATTTTGTTTTATGGAGTATCAATTTGAAAATATACCGTTATGGTTTTGTGATCCGGTAGAAGAGGTTCCCTCGTGTTTTCCGTTTCCCGACTCTCTGTTCACTCTGTACAGTCAGTTTATTATTTGCTCGCTCGGTTTCCTGTTTTTAGAAAGTACTGACCTCTCTTCTTCATGAAGATTTTAAGACTCGATCATCGCGGAAATCACTTGATCTCGGAAGAGTCAACTTAACGACCGAAATAAAATATTGTTCTCATCGCACAAAAACCTACGTGCAGTCGCAATCATTGTTATTTCTTGCATCTAGGAAAGTGGCTCGGTCATTATATTGAGGATGTGAACTTGAACCGAACCTTTCACCGAACGAATCATCAGGAAATGATATCAAGTCATAACGGCGAAGGAGGATACTGATTTGCGGAATCCAGTGGGTGTTTTGGAATACGGCTAAACTCGTTCTCTGAGATGCGGAGCAGGTTGATTTGCTTGTGAATTGAATTGCAAATAGTTAATACACTGCTGCGACTCAAGAGTAGGGTGTTGACTCAAAATTTGAGTAGATCTGAAATTATTCTTTTAAAACATTCAAGAAGTAGTTGAGAACCCATAATAGTTATTTGTGAAATTTTATATTTTTTGGTCGAACCAAAAAGTTCCCTCCGAGGCGACTAAAAAAAAAATTGGTTTTGGGCGACTGACATGGAAATTGACATTTAACGGATCCGATATCGTTCTGGAAATGTTCTCAATATTTTGTACTTTCATATATCAACACTATTCTCGACCGCATGTGGGTACTTTACGACCGCTTCTACTTACGAATTCTGTGTTTCGTTTGTATCGTTGGTTGAATTTGTGTGTTATGCTCAGCTGTATCATGTACCTCGGCCGATGATCTCTATGAGCCTCATCATAATGTTGCTTAGCCCGCAACTTTTCTGATTCGACAGAAAAACATCAACTTCACGGCCTTGATACACAAATAACTATGAAATGAACCTCACAGTTCGTTATCGGATTACAATCCGAGGTTATTTCAGCAAATGAATCCAAGAAAACATAAATAATAAATAATGTAACCGAAACCGTTTCATATGGATTCCTCAAAACCCCTTACATGAAGTACATGTTATATTCTGATTTACTATGAGTGAGGATAGTTTTGAAAAATCTACCTCATAATCAATATCCAGCTTGAAAATATCTCCAAATGAACTATTCATCACGACAATGACAATTTTCCAGTGTCCGATATTTAGTCAATAAATAAATTATCGGATAGTCGGTTATGTTTGGTATGGTTATGATTAGTATTATTGATTGAAATGGGATTATGAAAATCATCATGGGTACAAGGGTAAAGAAACATCTTCTTCGTGGTTATCTATATATTTATGATTGTTTCATGAGTTAATCATTAATTTGAAGGAACAGTGTATTCCACGTAATTTCTCAGCAGTTTATAAGATAGTTCACTATATGGCTAGTATCGTCAACTTCGTCAAAACACATTATACATTCCTCGAGAAATTTAGTTCTATATGCATAAAACTAATGGAAAGGGAAGGATACTCTCTGAAGTCTCTCTGAAGTCGTGAAGTCGTCCAATGATATAGTCATCTAGTTTTCAGTAGGTACCATTGTAGAATATCGTGATACTATCGATATAATCAGATAATAATGATATTTAATGAACCATCAAATAACAGTATGTCTCTCATCGCATTCCTCGTAGAATAAACGAATCACTGTGAATTTATGCTGAATTTTCCTTTCACAATATGATCACCTAATAAATCATTCGAATGTCATTATATACAGGGTGGTTGCCAATTGATTTCACGACTATAGCAGCTGATATCTCTGAATCGTAAAGAGATATTGTAGATTCGGGAAAATGAAATTGAACGAGATGTTGATTCCTGAAGCTGTCTTTTCTGATTTCGAGAAAATGAACTCTCCTTTCTCTCGAGAAGATGAGGAAATATCGGCAAAATTATACTCCAATGGATATTTTGAAGAAAAACATTGAACGAATTGTTAAATTAACATTTGAGTTCTACTAGAATATTAACATTCAGTTCACTCACTGATTTTTTAGTTCTAATTATACTATACTTGGAATGAATATGGTTTTATATACAATAAGTTTGTATCAATTTTTTTCTAGTTCTTATACCTAAAATATATTTGTAGTAAGGACAGATTTGTGATCTGCCCCAAAATGTCACTTCGCTTGAAATTTCAAATATGAAAAGTATAAATTTTTGAAATCCGAATTACTTTCGTTTTCGAGATATCAGCTGTTGGAGTCGTGAAATTCAGTCAATGATATTGTCTTCAATATTTTTAGTGAATTCTGTTGATATATATACCGGGTGGTCAATAATTACTTTCGAAAAGCCCAGTACCTCAATTTTAAATATATATTTTGTCACGCCATTCGATGCGAATTTTTCGAGTATGTTCGATTTCTATTTCTTCCATTGGTCAACAAATAAATCCGTCGGTTTTATTTCATTTATAATTGAAGACACAACGGCAATTGGCGGGAATTTCAAAAGTAACATCATGTAGTGAAGTTAATTCCTATTCTAGAAAAAACAAAAAAAAAAAACGATGAGGTTATAACATGTCATTCTGAAGATGAGAAAGGTTTATATTTCACCTTCATTTATTTTCTGTTGCTTATTTCCCTGAAATAGATGAAATATTGATTCATGCAGCCGTATGCAGCCTAAAACAAAATGATTGCAATAATTTTTTTCAATTGATGAAATAAGGTTTTTTCATAAATTTGTCTAGCCTGTTTCTATAGCTCGACAAACGTTTGGCAAAGGTCGACAGTCTTACTCATTTACATTATCCTTTTCATGAAATTGCCTGATATTGAGATGTATGGTATTTGTATAATCAAAAAATTTGTTGAATTTTTCTAAAACTTTGAAAATAAACATATCTGAAATATCATGCTGTTGGGAATAAGTAATATATGAATTGCTTATCAATGTCCCATTGTGTGGAAATTAATTTCTCATTTCCCTTTTTTTCTTCAGACAATATAAATGATACCAATAATACAATTCTCCACAAATTCTACTCTGACTTACTAAGTTAAAATCCACCAGAAGCCATCAACTCGATGGTGATTTTTCACAATGTTCTAACAAACATCAACCACAATTTCCAACAATTTCCAGAACCCAGTATCATGGAGGTTTATGAATTATTGATTGAATAGTTAGGACATATTTCTACAATTTTTTGTATTCTCCATTTGCTGTAATTCTCCAGTAGAGCCAGTTGTATTGAATCACCCCATGATGATCGTCATGTTTAGTTCTTGAAGATAATACTTATTCTGTACGATGAATAAATCCATCGTCACAGCCAGCATACACTCTATGTAGTTTATTGTTATGAGATTCACGAAATACCGTGAACCACCTAATTCCCACTTTTTCCCACTATTGACACTGCACAATTAGCACAATTATCAAAACCATCGAATAGCTATTCTCTACAGAAAAATAATGCGGAGATTAATTATAACGTAACCTACAAAACCTTTACTATATTCACAATTATCACGAACTACTAGGTACCACAACTTACTATAGAAATATACTATTAGAAATATCACCATTTATCAGTTCTCTCACAGTTGAAGTAATGAGCCTTTATTATCAAGTCTATTCTATAATATTGTATGGATGATTCATTTCTTGGGCTTTCCTAGATAATACTTCTGGCATTTAGAATACACAATAAATTCGCAAAGGAAGGATAACATTCCAATTATTGTCCGAAAAATGATAATAATTGGCAGCAATCAGCAGACCGATCACATGAAAATTGTCGGAAATAATGAAATAAAACTGGGCATCGTCGAGCAGGCGCGGATTGCTGAGTTTGAATATAACTGGTATTTTTCATAGTGCAATATTGGTACGAATTACTCACCAAGGATGACCTAATTCTCGACTAAAAAGTCCCGTATTCACAATGTTCCGCTCGTGAAATTCGCGAATGAACCATTTCACTTGTTTTGCAGGCGATGCTGACTCGGCGGTAGAGCTGCGCCAGGAAAAGTACGAGATCCACATCGAACGGTCGCAGACCGGCCTCGGCCTGTCGATAGCCGGCGGCCGCGGCTCCACCCCCTTCAAGGGCGACGACGAGGGTGTGTTCATATCCCGCGTGACGGAGGGTGGGCCCGCCGATCTGGCCGGCCTCAAGGTCGGTGACAAAGTACTCTCCGTGAACGGGGCGAACATCCTCGGCGCCAGCCACTACGACGCCGTCGAGGTACTGAAAGCCTCCGGCCAGGTGCTGGTCCTTGAGGTTACCCGCGAAGTCACCAAGTTGATGAAGGTAATTTATTCATGACATACCCAGATGCTATTCACTATGTTCCTGGGACACAACTTGAACTTAATCTCTTTGCAAATGATACATTGCTTTATACTCCGAAAAGGGAACGATTATGTCGTAGATACTCTAGAAGGTTCTATGAGGAAAATTGAAACACATTTATATGAGAGTAAATTGAAATTTAAAAATAAACAAACATACACAGGCATGTATTGATCATAACAAAATATAATTTGAAATTGATAACACTGCCTTGAGAAGTATCTGGGTGATATTGGAAACAACAGTGAAGCTGAATATGTTGTTGAAAAAATTAAAAAATATATATATTTCTCTTCTCTGATAGCAATTATTTCGATTCTTGACTCCAAAATATTAACAAATTATATTAACACAAATTTAATAAATGAAGGTATACAGGGTGTTACAGTACTATGGGATCAAACTTCTAGGGGTTATTCAGTGAAACAGTAGACAACATTTGAGTAGTGGGTCCCATGTCCGGAAAAGTGTCACTAGGGCACTACGGCCTTAAGAGGCGTTGAAATTTAGGAAGACGATGAATTGCCTAAATAGAATCCAATGCATTTAATTTTTGCCTTTTGTACATGATATTATCACAACAATTGTTGAAAACGATAACAGAGATTGTTTTTTGTAGCTGCATTCCATATCGCCTTAGTCGTGCTATCGTATTTGTAAAGTTTGCAAGAATTTGACGAAAATTTGGCATACGGAGCAACAAGCTGCAATGCACGAGCAGCAGCGCGGTTGTATCAAGAACGTTACCCCGAACGACAGCATCCGGGATACAAAAAGTTTATTGCTATTCATCGGCGGCTCTCCGAGACAGGCATGTTTAAAACCAACATGCATGATACTGGTGTTGCTCGAACTGTGGGAACGAACGATCCGAACCATCAAGTAGCACACGTCTCATTGATAAGGATATGAATACGATTAACGCTTTCGTCTGGCGGGTGCTACACGAGCAACAACTTTATCCTCATCACTTCCAGAAAGTTCAAGGATTGACTGCAGTCGATTATCATCCTAGAGTTTGATTTTGTGAACGGCTTTTTCATCGCTGCACAACAAAAAATTTTTAAGCTATGTTTTATGGACCGATGAAGCCTCTTTCACAAGAGATGGTATTTTTAATAGTAGGAATAGTCATGTTTGCAACGTTGGTCGGTTAACGTATGGGCAGGCATTGTTAATGATTATTTGATTGGGCCATATCTTCTACCGGAACAGTTAACAAAACTATGGACCAGCATGATTTAGCGCCGGCTCACTTTGGTGTACAAGTACGTGAGGATTTGGCTCAGCGGTTTCCGGACATGGGACCCACTACTCAAATGTTTTCTACTGTTGCACTCAATTCAAACCGCAACACTGTTAATTTGAAACCCGTGGAACTTTTCAAAAACTACTGAGAGCTCTCTTAGAAAATGTGGACAGATCTAAAATATTCATATTTTCAAGGCCTACTATTGTTTGCTGAAGGATTTTTTTGATTGAAAAAATGGATAGCTTATTCGATTCAGGAGCAGCTGAAATACCCTCATGACAATGTCCCATATAAGGTGTTAGATATTTGATGGAAAATTTTAGAATTTTTGACTTTTGGACTTCTTATTGATATTTAATGGGTATACATAACCGGTGGAGTGGTTACTTAATGAAGGTTTACATACTCAGGAAATTGTCTCTAGGTCAGCCGAAAATCAGGAAAAAGTTGAAGGAAGTATTACTATGATCCACATTTTTTAAAAAAAAAATGATAGTAGTTGATAAAAAGGAAAATTCTCCTTTCTTCGATCATTTTCATAAAGTCATTTCAAATTCTGGCGAATTCATTCCATTTCTCCATAATTACTATATGATCACTTTTATCATCAGACTGTAAATTTTCTAGCAGGCTGTGAAAATTATTCATTTTTCATTCTATTCATGTTATATTTCGAATACTCCCTTGATTCAATTATTTTTCTTGATATTTCTAGAAAAAAAAATGATCATAATAATCTTCTCAACTTCAGATTCACTGATTCTCGGTTGACCTAGAGACATCTTCCTATATAAGTTAGTAAGATGAACCAATGTTTGAAAGAAAGCTACTTCTCCGGTTCACTTCTTCACTTCTCAGATTTCAAAAAAGGATGTATAAAAGAAACGGAAGTTAAAAAATTTTGTGAGGCTATTTCAGTTGTGTTCAATCAAATAGGCTGTCCAGGTTCCGAAGAAAGATTGTCTAGTAGTCGTTTCTTGAAATTTCGAAACCCTTTAGCAACCAATAGTAGGCCTTGAAAATATGAACATTTCAGATCTGTCCGCATTGTCGAAAAGAGCTCGTTGAGAACTTTATCAAAAGATTTTTTGTTTGAAAAAATTATTCTACGGGACTACAGAATAGGGAATTTTATCAATTTACCGAATGCCATTATACAGGCAAATACTGTAAAAGGTTTCTAAAGTAAATTCTTTGAATATCTAGAGCGTTAGTTGTTTGGAAAATATGTATACATATATGTATGTGTGTAGGTGTTTTATTATCTCAATATATTTTCTTAATATTTGATATAATTCTATCTTTATTACTGTTATTTATATTCAGATTTGAATTTTAATAATAATTCTGGTGCCTTGTGGAACTCTGAATTATTATTATCTATTATATAGATTGTAAGATCAAGATATATCCTATAATAAAGATTACTAATACTAGGCTCCGCCGGATCCGAGCACCGCCGCTACCCCGCCCGATGAAGATAACGGTGTCGTGCAGAACGTCCTGGTGCACACGACGCTCATCAGGGACTCGCGCGGACTCGGCTTCAGCATAGCGGGCGGCAAGGGCTCGCAGCCATTCAAAGCCGACTCGGACGCCGTGTTTGTGTCCCGCATCACCGACGGTGGGGTGGCCGACAAGGACGGCAAACTCATGGTGGGCGACAGGGTCATCTCGATCAACGGGGTGGACCTGTCTGAGGCCACGCACGATCAGGCCGTCGGGATGCTAACGGGGCTCGAGCGGTTCGTGCGGCTAACGGTGGAAAGGGAGGTGGTGGTGGCTGCTGACGCGAACGGCAACGGCCAGAATCAGAGTCCGGGGCCACAGCAGTCGCCGAGGATGTTCGGGCTGCCCAAACCCTATACGGGGCTGTACGCGGCCAATAGCTATTTGGCCAACAGGCCCGGCTATGCCGCCGGGTATAGGAAGTCGATCGAAGTTGAGAAGAAGGTGAGGAAACAAGTTGAATTTGATACTTACAGGTTCTTTCTTATTGAACCACCAGAACGAATGTTCATAGATACTGAAGTACCTTGACAAAACAGTGTTCAAATCAACAAGATTTTGCACAAACAGTCTTTCAATCAAACTAAACTTCTTTTGCATATATTTAACCATTATGTACAAGTGTCAATATTGAGGGTTTGTACGTCACCTGTTTCCACCTGATATAAATAAACCTCATTTATATCAATACTCTGGTGTCAACTTTCATTAGTATCTGTCAACTTGCCCCTGGGAGTCACTACAAATCTATTCCTGAACGACCTAGAGCTTTCGGGCGTGACCTCTTTGTCGCTCAAATATTACCTTCCTAATATTTCGGTTAAGGAAAATATTGAAGTTTATTCGATGACAGATTTTGTTCAAAAAATACCGAAATTAATTATTATCTCGAAAACGGCTCAAGATAGGTATAGGGAAATATTGATGACACATAATGGAAAATCCACGTAGATTCAGAAAATGGAATAATAAACAGGGTGTTCCATTCAAAATAACGAAGTTGCTAGTTGTTTCTGATAGAAGTGGCAACACTGTATCTATGAAAATATTTTAGATGGATAGAGAATGTTCAATTATCAGAGCATCCCAATTTTCAGAATGTTCTGTCTTTTCTTTCTCCAGATACTTCTAATAGGCCATCCACCGTGGTTCACCCTGTATATAGTTGCATATTTTTCACGCTTGTTATATTCCAAATTCAGGTTTCACAACGAAGCACTTCAATACGATGTTCATCCCACCAGTGGCGTACTCGATCAGAATGAATATACAGACATATTTCAAAAATTAATGAAAGTTGAAATCAATGGTCAATCGCTCGAACGGAGTCGTTGCTCGTTTCGAATGTCCATTAACATTCGTCAAAAATCTTGATTTTAGCACAGGTTGAACATGCGCGTGTTATTCTTTTCACATCATCCAGTGACTTCGTATCTAATGAAATATTCTTGTGATTATATATATATATATATATATATACATATAGCAAAAGAGTTATGAACGGCACCTCATGATTTTTTTTCAATTTTGATTTACCTGGAGTGTTTCGTGTCAAACATGAATGATACTGCCTCTCGATCCTTCATCAGTTTGAAATGTAATGACTCCATTTTCGTATTGCATCGATGATTACGAAAGCCCTTTATTCGAGTTGAAATCAACAGGGCTGCCCAAGACTGAGAGTGACCGCAATAGCAAATGCCGATGCGTCAGTTTCAACAACCAAAATCTCGTTATTAGATAGGATTTTATCTGAGAATCTTTGTATCGATCTGAGTATCTGAGTAGTGAGCAAACATGCCTATCACTCTAGGTTCATTAGCATAGAAATAGCTTTGCAATTTGCAGTAGGAAATTTGGTATGCAGGTGGGTTTGATCGCTTGGATTATTTTCAGATCTGACATATATATAATATAATTTAATATAATTGAATGACGACGATGGATTCTTGAAAGTAATTAATCTACGGTAACACGTTATTGATGATATTTCTACGAGTGAGTTAGTGTGGTTGAGTTGACCTATTTCATTACCACGAATTCTTGTTGATATTTTTTTCGTTTTTTGTAATTTTTGTTCCGTTTTTGGTTCCAGGAATCTAATTCACCGGAACCCGTCAAACCTCAGACCCCGACCCCCAATCAGAGTCGGCCCGACACACCCAAGACGAACGGCGTCGACAAAGGACAGCCCAGGATAGCACCTCCGAAACCCGCTCCCCGCAACCTCAACTCGCTCAACGGAGGAGAACCGTCGCCTACGTTCAAACAGCCTCCCGTCAGCGGAGCCAATTCGTTGTCCAGCTCTTCATTGGACGAAGAAGTGCAGGTACTGCCGCGGCCGATCACCAACGAGGAGTTCCAGGCGATGATCCCCGCCCACTTCCTAAAACCCTCCCCTCCTTCGACCGGCCCCTCCCCGACCGCGACTACGCCTCTTTCGAATCTCGATAAAAACGCGAATTCCGTGACGACGGTAACGATACGGAAGCCCGAGCATCTCATCGAGCTGCCACCGGCACCTACGGGCCCCGGCAAAGTGACCGAAACGATCACGAAGAGCACCTTTACGGAAACGGTGGTGACGAGGATAACGGATAATAAGTTGGTAGAGCCCTTAATCATAGAGGTAGGCGGCCGCCAGTCTGGCGTCTGGATACAATTTTTTGCTTACTACGTATCGTGCAGGTCAATTATTTTTTGTTTTTCACTGTCGCTATGTTTTGAACCGCAAAAAATGGAAAAAATGTCATTGCTGCTACAATATGTACTATTTCAAAATTATAGCATTTGTGAGTAGATCCATTACAAAAGATATGTTCATTTTTCTCTTAAAAAGTTGCTGCTTTGACATTTCAATTACTTAATTGATTGGGAAACAGTGTGATGTGCAATGCATTCATTTACTTACTATCATACAGGTCATAGCGTAAAGCTAGTGTATATTTACAAAGTTACTCATGTTGTAAAAAGGATGTAAATCCACATCCACATATCCATTCACTAAAAAAGCATAAATATTCGGAAAAGTCGATTGAGTGTTATTTTTTGTTCGAAATCTAACGGTGCCCCGTGGGCAAGCCCTTGGTAGTGAGATTCAGAAACCTCAAACTCTGAATTTTATTGAAATCGGTTTGCCGACTCTTTCAGAAATTATTTTGAAAATATTATTTTTTTTTAACTAGAAAATTGAATGCCCTGTATTTCGGAAACGTATTTGGACATATGTTTATTTGAACTTTTTTCCGTATTTCCGCCCGATAAATCTGACCTGACCTTATTTCATGCAACAATAATAAAGCACCCTGTGTTGTTCATGTTCGTTTTATCTGAGATGCATAACTTGGCCATTCCAGTCAACTAAATGGATATGAATTCATGTCCGTTCACTGTGAGATATGGAATCCACCAATCACAGTTTCTGTTCTAACTGCTACCATGTAAACTACTACTCAGTTCCCAAAGTTAATAAGTGTGAGGCGTTTTAATTTGTCACATCAACCATTGTCAATCTGAAATAACAAAATACTGTCTGTAAGTTTTTCGAGGGGGTCGTACATTAATTTTTCAGTTTTTTGTGGTATTTTCTCTTCGTTTCTAAAAAATGAAGTAGCAGTTATTAAAAATTATTTCAATATATTTGTAGTAAGGACAGATTTGCGATCTGCCCCAATATGTCGCTGCGATTGAATTCAAAGCTCTAGATACTTAAAAGAGAAATCCTCTATTTGTCAGTGACACATTGTTTTTTGAAAAATTTGGAAATATTAATAAATAATTAATACAATAATAATAATCTCAGTGGACGTTCTCAACACAATTAGAACAATTTTGAATGTTCAAATTCAAAACCAACTGAACATAACTTTCACATTCTTCAAGATTTCACGTTTCTCGGTATCATCAAACTATGATCTTTCATTATATCCTTCGGCGGTTCGCGCCTCAGGATGTACAAGTGCTTGGTATATAATAGCTCACTTCCCACCCTAGGTATATAATATACTATTTTCCACTACTAACTCTGAAATATCAGTATATTTTATCAATTCCAATTGTCATTTCCATTGAACGAGAAATGCCACTCAGTATATTACTAAAACATGAATATAGACTGGAGATTCATTTGCACATGTGGGTATGAGGGATCGAAATCAGAATATCGATACTGATGAATATCGCAAATATATATCAAAAATACAAATATCCAAACCTCATGAACATCGCCAAATGCTACCGCTACCGTCGAACTGATGTACGTAATAAATCATATCAATCTTCGAACATAGGTATTCTCCTAGTTAATGCCCATCTCCAATTATGTCTAGTGACAGCTCAGCTCACGTATCTACGTATGTATATTACATATCATCGATGCTATTGACAGTTCATTATTTACCTAGGACAAAAAAGTTGTACAACTCATTACAGGAATTCCTTGAATAATGGTGATTTCTCAGGTTAGTAGTGGAAAAAGAACATTAAATCCAAGCTTTCAGTGAAAACACACAATTTTGAATATAGAATTTAAAAAAACCCATAAATTCAACACCAAACAAATTTTTTTGTGGGAAGCGTTGAAGAATGAAATCGATAATATTTCAATTGTCATTTCGATTAATTTTTATAATAATTTCCTATTGTTATTTTTTTATGAACAGGTTAATGATCGAAATTTTAGGCTTCTGCGTATTGATATTGATAAACATTAAACACCAACAATTAGATATCATTGATCACAAACCAAACAATGGTATTCAATGATAGTTGTATTCCCATTTAATCAATATTCAGCTGTGGTGAAAGCAATAGCAACAGTGAGGCACAAAAATTTTTGATCTTGAATAGGGTTTCATCCTGCTTGGAGCCTTCATACTTTTGCACCAACCCCCGTAGTTATTGCATGAGGTGGTTGACTCTTAACATATACGTAGATTTTGATTAGCCATGTACTTTTTCAGGATTCTCATTGACCACTGGCTAGATATTGAACAGGATTCGGTTGCAAGTAAGGCAGATTGTCTTGAAATGAAGTTTGAATATTTGGCCACTTACCACTAATGCCATCTGACGAAGTGAATAGTACTTGTAGCTGTGATGTACTTTTAATCGTAAACTTCAGTTGCGAAGAGTGAATATGGATATCAGTATTTAGCTTTTATTTTTGCAATGGTTGTTGTTTCTGTACATGAATCATTCATATCGGAACATAATGCATTACTCGAATCATACGAAATTCCAAACTTTATGGCATGTGTTGATCACTGGGTAGCTCATGAAAAGAACTTCACTTACGATAAATGTGTGAGGTATATGCTCCACAACTCATCGAACACCGAAGATAGTCTAGTTCAAATTTGAGATGAGACAACACCAACAGAATAGTTCATTGCGAGGAAATAGCTCAGATTTCCAACATGACAATTAATTTTTCATGTGTCATACACATGTTCTCAAGTGCCATACAAGTTTTCAACGGAAAAAATTCAACAGTGCATTACCGTCTAAATATAGGGTCGCTGTTAAGTATGGAATCTGAGAGGTTAATTCTGTTCCCAAATTGACCGTTTTCATGATACTGTTATTGATTCTCATCTCGCTAGTGCCGAAGCAACTCAGAAGCTCCAAAGGGCACTGTGGCATTTGGCTAATTCTATGTGAAACTTTATGATGTACATTGTTCACATCGAACTTGCGATCTTATGATCACTGACCATGACGCTTTATTTTATTTCATTTATTTTTACTGTGGTTAACTTTATATATCGTATAATAGAATCCCTATTTATTTGTGTCCTCAATGTGATGAAAATAAAAAAGGGTTCTATCTAAAAGAAAATATCTACAGTTTCCAATAACCCATAACCAAACCAATAACTCTTCAAATCAAATTCTTCATTTTTCATAGAGCCGTTTTCGAAATATGGATGTTTTTCAGCACATTTTACAAAAAAAAAGCTGTGTTGCCGAATCATATGGACCAGAATAATAGAGATTTGACATCTTAAGGTTCTTGCGACGTTAAGAAACTAAATTCAGTCCGATAAAAAATAAATAGTTGGTTTTATTTGAAAAAAAAATAATGAAAAATATAATGAAAACATTGAACTTGGCAACACCTATAACATTCTAGAATCCTGTGCCCAGTCACTTCTTTCATGATGTTTACGACCACCAAACCTTCAAGAAAAATTCAAATACCCTTCCTTCTTACCCAACATTCCATCGCTGGTTAACACGATGTCCCTCGAACGTTATAGGATTTCCTTTCGTGTTGTCAAAGGATAAAGAGAACTCTCGGAATGAATTTTCATGACTTTCGCTGTGTTGGGTGTTTCAGATTTAAATGTATATTGGTACTATACCTGCAGATAGAGAAAACAGTAGTTTCAACTCACCATCTACGGTTCTTTATTACTGAAATAATGTGATATAATTATATATTCAATTTGAAATTCAGTGTTTACAGGTTAAGGTTTTATAATATACTCAAATAAACAAACTTGGAAAATCCCATTCGAACCTGAACAGATCAAGCATGGTAATTTTTTTTATTTGAAATTCTATATGTCAATGTCATAGTACCTATAAGTATGATTCGAGGTAGATATTCAATTATGGCGTTCTCTTGACTTTGGCAAAATGTTCATGGGGCCATAACTTTTGAACAACGTTGTATAATATATTCATACTTGGTGTGCATAATTCACGTATATTGCCAATCGAAACTAAATAGAAATCATAATCCGAATCCAGGTCCGTCTTCAGGTAAAACTCTTATATTTATCATATTACAAAAACAACAACCCTAATTGCAAAATTTTGTAAATCTTTCTAGATATTTGAAAAGATCAGAAAAAACTTAACAAAATGACATGATTCCAATGATCGCGCATACAATGATAGTTTCTGATTGTGATCTCAATTATTTTTATACCTCAATTTTAAATACACAAAAATAGCAAAATGATCAAATTGGGTGAAATATTTTGACATAAATAATTCGCTTATTTTTTCAAGCTCCAATTACTGCATTTTTCGCTATTCAATTTATAAGCCATTGCAAAATATTCCAAATGGATAGGTCGAGCTGGACCTCATCCCTGGGCTCAAAGAACAACAAATTTCCGTTGTTACAGTTGATTATTTTCTTTGGGGTCACATGAAATTGGAGGTGTATGATGTTCCAATCGACACAAAAGAAAACATTTCGGACGCATCGATATCGCTTGCGAATGAATTAGAAATAATCCTAATGCTATTAGTATAGTATGCTATTAGAATAGTTATTGTGATGTATATATACTGGGTGGCCCAATTAAAACGAAACAAGGCCGATTCGACATAGTTAACGTTCTCAGAAAAAAAGAAACGCTCGAACCGGTCGAATTTTATTTCGAGAGGGAAATGTTTTCAACTTTTTCACTTCAAACCCCTCAGAGGGGTGAGCTCCAACCCTTGAATCTCAAATAGGATAAGGTGTCAAGTGATAAATCATTTTGAAGGTAATCAAAATCTCTTACCAACGCTTCCTTGTTTTTGGAATTCAATGCAGTAGTTCTCGAGAAAACACGTTTATGAAAATAATCGGCTAGTGATGGAATTTAACGCTTTCTTCCCATTCATCACTATTTCTCATTTCATAGTTAGAACGATGTTCATCTAAGAAGTGCCTTATGTGTTTTTTTTAAATCTTGTCCTATACAACATTACATGAAGAATCATTCATTTTAATGTCAGTTCCTTGATCTCTCAGTAAAATGCATACCTTGTTTCGTTTTCATTGGGCCACCCTGTATGTATTTGCCTATTGGTCATTCAATCATTAACGTGCCCACTGATAAAAATTATGAATATTATTTTCTTTATTTCCGAGACACGCATCTATTTTTTAAATCTGTAAGGCTGCATGCGTATTCATCGAAACCAGGTCATTTTGTTACTTCTTTTCTGATCTTTTTTACCATCGAAACCTATCCACAAAAATTTGCTATACACTGTGTTTTTTTATCAATATAAGAAATTGTGATTTTTTCCTGAAGATAGAACTCTACTATGTTTTTTTTTTACTATCTTGGTTTACGGAGCAATGTATGTACTATGCATATCAGGTATGAATAGATTACACAAACCACCAAGGTTTACTCCATCTGCAGAGTGCGTACAATTGAATACGAAAAATTCTGTATATAGATGCAAGATATATGTATTTCCCCTAGTAATTTGTTTCGAAAAACTGAGATTAGTGAGAGTGAGAACTCATAGAACTCATAAATTCATGAATTGAATAATCATACAAATCGTGAGTCATGAACTGACGGCTGCGACTGAGTCTGACGAATGCGACGAAAATGACGGCATGTGGCTACGGCGATTTCACTATTTGTACAATACTAACGAATATGGCTCATTCATTCATAATAGACATACAGACATATATCAAATTTGGCATTCTTATAATGAAATAAAATGTCATGCATGCCTATTTGCCAATAGAAATATTACAAATTCACTATTCGCATGAGAAGGCTGATTATACTTTTTTCTCTGAAGAGTTACCAGTTTGAAGTGTGAGAATATAGGCTAGTGAATCTTTTTCAAGATTATACTCACGGTGTAATCAGGTCACAAGATATTTTCAATACTAAATGACAATCGTTCTGTTCATGTATAAACGGTTTTTCATTATGATAGTAGGAAAAAGCAAAATGAGAGCAGTGGACAGTCTGTTTTTGTGGTGGAGAAACGAAGAATATAAACTGTATGGACTACATTTCTGTTTCCATCATTCGTTCTTCGATATTCCATAGGAATTTCAATGAAAAAAATTCCAATCAAAACCATGAATAAATTTCCTGCATTTTTAGAAAAGGATGTGGTTATTGGAGCATCAAGAGTCGATTCATTTATTGATTGCCATTCATAACTCCGAATCAATTCGCTCGTTCACATTGCAGCACTGATGCATAAACATTCATTCACATTTGTGTCGCTTCATCTACAATTTATTATTGGCCATTTCCATTTGGGAAAAGATTTTCAGTCATACAAGGCGACACACACGAAATATCGACTCCTGTTATTCCACCGCAGTCGATACATAGATAGTTCAATAGTTCTGTAGTATCTCACTTTTTTTCATATAATTCATATAACTTCAAGACCAAAATCTCAATGAATTTGTAATCATCCCAAATTGTGTATAATAAGAATCATGACCTGAAATAGAAAAGGAAGGATGTTATAATCTCAAACACATCATTAAAGTAGATTCTGAGTTAGTCAGTTGCTCAGCTGCACTCTTGAGCATTTCCATGGTGTTCCTGAGTTCTTTCTTGAATTTCAAATAGCAGTGGAAGTCATTATTGTGAAGTCTAAAGTTGTTTTCATCTAAAGATTGTGCTGGTATTTAGCAGGAGTGCTCTATATAACGTATACACGGTGGGGCAATAGTGCGTCAGAGTCTGATTGCTCGAGACCTATGATAGCTATGTTTCAAAAACGTATTGTAAACTAGACAATAGGGTGTATCACGAGAAATTATAGCGGCGTATACAGGGCGCATCAAAAAATATTTTTTAAATGGAATGCCTTGTATATAAGCATATTTTTTTAAAGTGATCTTTTTCTATCTACTCCCCCAATATTATCGTCTACCTCTTGATCATTAGAACGTTACGATTTTTTTGTCAAAATAAGACAATTTGCAGATGCATACTTCAAAATTCCCCGACGTCATGATTATCAATATTAGTAGGAAATATTGCTATTTGCTGGATAGATGTGCATAGATGTACAGGGTGGTCGAAAATGATTTGTCATTCCGGAATATTTCAAATTTATTGTTCTCGAGTTTTCCAAATGTAACGCCCTATATAATTTTCTTCCACGTGATGTAGAATTGGGATTAGAACACTGTACAAATGTCCCTATAGCTATTCGTAACCATTTCCGAGTTGTTACTCATTTTTACTGATACACACACATTCCGATGTGTTATTAGAGATAGCATGAGTTTTTCTGTGACTCGATTCCTCATTCATGTGTACCGTTTTTGCAAAATCTTCTTGTAAGTGTATGTGAGTAGTAAAATTCAAAAAAATACTACTTTCTTCTGTGAATTTTGTTCACTGATGCGGCAACTTTTCATAAAAATTTGTAAATCATAATTTTCATTTTCAACCACTCTTCACAAGCATGAAGCATCGGAATGTATCAGAAATAGCAATAATCCCAACTAAAATTGATAACTATGCATCTGCAAATGGTATTATCTTGCCAAAAAATATGGTAACCTTCTAGTAATTGAGACATAGTCGATAATATTTGGGGAGTGGATTGGAGGTCACTGGAACATTGAAAAAATATGCTGATTTGCAAATCATTCCATGATGCCAAAAAATGCCCTCGACTCTAGTTTTTTTTTGATGCGCCCTGTATATGCCGCTATAATTTCGCATGATAGACCCTATTATCTAGTTTACAATCGAAGGACTGGAGTAATCATACTCCGACACACTATTTGCCCAACCCTGTATATATGAACGATGTGACAATAAAAAAAATACAATGGGCTATATCTGACAAACGAAATATGATATAAAAAATGCCTCAAATCGTTTCTAGAATAGGAAGAGGAAGTAAAATGGCATGAAAGAGAACTCACCTCTATCAACCCCCAAGGCCCCACCTACCCCAACTAAACAAATTTATATAACAAATCTCTTTTTATGATACATCATTAAAAAGTCTACAAAAAATGCTATCCATTGGTACAAATAATATCATCTTCCGCTTGTAAGATATTCGTTTATGAGATCCCATTGTAAAATTTTGAATTGTCACACCATAAAATCATGGAATTCATTTGGGATATTTGGAAAATGAAATATTTGGAAATGGTTCTTTCTATGCACTATGTCTTCATTGTCATCGATTTACATACATATTCAAATTGGCTCCGATTTCATTTCATCATTATCACAAACTGCTTTGTATACATTTGAAGAACATCGAATTTCGTGTCACTCTTACCTTTACTTTCTATTTCTTATTATTCCTGATATTCCTAAAGTATTATAGACATTCCTGCTTAATCTCCCACCCGTACACCAATTTGATAGCTTCAAATTACTTGACAATATTTGAATAATACTAGGGAGGTATTTTCAAAATAATGGAGCAATGAAATTTTTGCATTTTAATGAATTATTTTCAATGTTTCTGAAACATATTCCGTTTTTGTTTTGATCAACATCAGTTATATTCCGCTCTTACTAAAATATTCATCATGTGCTAATCTCTTTTTATTGAACAATCTATCAAAACAGATCCACCTTCATCTGTATGATGAATAATTCTTTCCGAAAAATTGATGTTATATAAAATCTATATATCCTGTGCCCAAAATTCGGAGGTCAGTATGGGTATCTCGGTAACTACAAGAGATACAGATGTGCCTGAATGGAAGAAAAATTAAGCGATTGAAGGATCAACAAAATGATCAAGAAATTGTTTTATTGTTTTTGAGTTACAACACTGAAGAAACATTTATGATAATTCTTGATGCTCATTGATATGGCATTATCGATCCAACGTTTCGTCTTCGAGCAACTGTCATCAACTTATCTTCTCGAATGTGGCCCTGATATCTCGATTCGACTAGCCCTTTTGTTCGTCATTTCGACGATATGCTACACATTATAGTTTTGACACGTTTCGAGCCAGTTATGGCCATCATCAAATAATTTTTGGAATACAGACATGAATTTTCCAAAATTCTGAGAGAACAGGTTTATTCATCAACATTTAAGAAAGCTACATCAACATCAGAATGCAATTCGGAGTACGTAAATTATCAATAATGTTATCATATGTTACAAATAACAAATATCAGTGAAGAAATTGATTCACAGATCAAAAACTTCTGTTAACGTCTAAACGTTGATAGGATACATAGTATGGCTATTTCAATGATGAGAGCTATTTCAACTTATCAACGTATTCCTAAAATTACTTGATGACGGTCAAAATATGATCGAAACGCGTCAAAACCATAATGTGTAGCATATCGTCTAAATCAGAATGAAAAGTATATTGGAATCTGATATCAAGATATCATGTCTGTTTGGTGAAATGACGGTTGTTCGAAGACGAAACGTTGGATCAGTGAATCGATGCCAAATCAATAAACATCAAAAGTTGTCTCGAAGATATCTTTTGTGCTTATCTTTTTCAAAAAATAAAATTGAAAATCAGGAAATTCAGTTGTTTGAAAATATGTCTATAACCATATCAAAGAGATTTTCAATTGTCAATTTGTCGGTCCTTCATTCACACAACTTTCTTCCCATTAAACAAGATATGTATCTCTTGTAGTTCCCGAGATGCCCATACTGGCCCTCCTCATCTTGGACACAGTGTACCTATATTCGAACTTATTTGTCATGCTTCGAAATTCTGTCGAGGTGAACCTCATTAAATTTGAAAATACCACCTCTGGATGTATAATGAAGACATCATGTTATAGAGGTCATTGATGTTTAAATGATTCAAAGTAGCAAAACATTTTTTTAAGCTAATCGTTTCACTTACTGTTTCGCCCTGTTGTTATTCAGGATACTATACTGATTGAACATAACTCTTTTTGGAAACAGTGGAACGGTATCTAGTTGGTGTCATTTCACTAATAATAGTTATTTGTGAAAATATTTTTTTATATATTCCCAGAAACTGCTGGGAATAAGAAATATGGAGAAAAGGCGAAATCCGTCAATCGATTTATATCTAGTGCTATTGAAAAATACTTCAGGTCCTCTTATACATGATACCCCTTCAAATGAACCAATGCTAGCTCGCCACTAGCTAATAAAACTGCAGAAAGGACACTCCAGTATTCGAAATCTTGGAGCATCCTTTCTATTTCCAAATTTACAAACGTTTCATTTTACATTTTCAGGACGTCACGTTGAATAAGCTAGGAGGTTCTTTGGGTTTCAGTATCATAGGAGGAACAGATCATTCCAGTATTCCATTTGGGGTAAAAGAACCAGGCATTTTCGTTTCACATGTAAGTGTGAAAGTTATAAATCTATTATAAATGTTCACTACACATGAATCATCAATACACTATGTAACAAAAACGCTTCTCATCATTGGGATATTGTAAGCTGTGAGAGATGGGAAGTTGGGTAAATGGGGACAAAGTTGGAGATTTTGCAGCCAAGTTTTTTCGTTCTACACTATGGAACTTTATGTTTCGTAATCCTATGTTTCGTCCAGTAATAATTTTTCAATTATTACTTGACTCTAGATGCGTCATATAGTTTTTCTAACGCTTGCAGGGTCGAATTATCAAACATTCATCACATTGAAAAATTGATTTTCTCAAGCGTTATCTGCCAAGTGGAAAGAAGTTATGGTGTCTATAAAGAGATATGGTCAAGATCCTCAAGAAAATAAGGGAAGAAATACAGATATGTGTTCGAAAATTAAAAATAGGTGATGATTACAAAACTCAGAGCATCATCCTCTACAGCAAAAAATCATTCATTTCGAATTATCTCTTCAAATGAGGTCACAAGAAAAAAAAATGATTCTTCAGAACTTTCAGTTCTTTCCCAAAATCTCCAAACCAATCGAAATTTCGGATTGAATCAGACATGAATTTTCCAAACCCTCAACTTCAACCTGCTTCCTATCTTTTCATTTGAGGATATCCCAATGGTGAGAAGAGAACTTGTTTTACAATGAATGCAAATTGCCATTAGAGTAGCACATTGATTGAAATTTCAATTATAATATCTCATTAATTTATATTTCATTATTATAGAATTCCATATTATTCTACTTGAACTTCAGTATAGCTCTTCAAAATTAAAAGAAAAAGCGATTGAATTTCTTGCGGACTCTCAAAACACATTTTAATTTTCGTCAAATGGATTATTCGAATTAACATGTCAATACTTCAGATGGTTCCTGGGGGTTTAGCAGCAAAATGCGGTAAACTCAGAGTTGGTGATCGAATTTTAAAAGTTAACGGGACCGATGTAACTCAAGCAACCCACCAGGAGGCAGTCATGGAACTTATTAGGCCAGGAGACTCCATCACTCTCACTATCAGGCACGATCCTCTGCCTGAAGGATATCAAGTAAGTATTTTACTTATGTATCTGTTGAGAATCAAACTAATTATTATAAATGCTAGTTTCAATATTCACATTAGATATTTCGAAGATTCTCGCACTACAATTGAACTTTCATCCGAGCCGTATTCTCCTTCGATATTTTGTTATATATCTTCAAAATATTTGATATCAAATTGGGATATCTTCGACAGATTCAAGGTGTCAATATATTCAGCGAGCTATTGAAATGTATTTTTCATTTAAAATTGAGAACATTGATACATCATTATATTTTCCAAGCAACTGATGGTATCTTATCTAAACCCAATGGTGAGTATTGTGTTTTCAAGAATTAGATTTTGTTTTATTACACTGGTGATCTGTATAGCAATCAGTTGTACATAGTATTGAATAATTTATTTCAAGGGTGAACATCACCTCGAAGATACTGAAAACAGCAGTATTTTTTGTGGGTTCCTCATGATGTTCATTGTACATATTCATTAAAACTAACATACATTAAAGATACCTATACAGAGGGTACGCCAGTAGTGTATAGTATGGCAAGCTGCTTTGTTGATCAAGTTAGTCTCAGTCTTATTTCACAGCATTATCATTATGTATTACGGTGAGAAAATGATAAAGAATGTCATTTCAATAACATTGAATCGTAAGCGTTTGAAATTCCTTGAATTTCAAAGTATTCAAATTATCAAAGTATAAGTATTTGACATGTTTTAAAAGATGCTTTCAGCTCAGGAAAAATGGTAATAGTAATGGAACTTGGTAATGGCACGTTAGTTTTCCGAAACTTTCCGGCGTTATAAAAATCACACGTAAGTCTGTGTGATAAATTGATAATGTTGAAATAAATTGAAAATGTAGATTGAAACCGTTCGTTTCTGTCGAACCAGACGACGGATCACTTCGAAAATTTGGGTCCTGGCATAAATGGACATGATCTTTTTAGGTATTTCGAAGATGCGATGTTGTCGCTTCTACCATAAAGTTGTAGCAACTTTGATATTTCAAGTGATGATTCAAGTGATGTATCACTTATCGAGTATTTCTGTTTATTCATTGACATTGTTGATTGTGAATTGAAAAAATATTATATCGTTATTGAAAACGTTCTAATCTTTGATAATATTTCTGATAATTCTGTTTGTTACCGCTTTAGATTAAATAATCAATCAAATGTAGTTGTTCGTTTAAGAACCCAAATTTTCGTGATTCGTTGTCTGGTTCCAATTTTCGTCGTTGTCTGGTTCATCTAACGAACGTTTTCAATCAATCACCCTATACACCTATTTGAAAAACATACTTCAATATATCACTCTTTTTCGGCACCGTCTATAATTCAAAATGTTTTCCTATACCTTATCCAACTCGTTTCAAACTTTTGTTTTTCTACCTATTTCATCCCATCTAAATATTGCCGCATCTTGTATATTTCGGATATCCACCATTTCATAATAAATATGTCAGACATTATTCAGTGTAAAACATCAACTTACTGCTGGATCATCACCTGACAGTACACATCATCTCATTCTGCTTACTTCATCTCTAGCAACTCGTGATTGAAAAGGGCGATTCTGAAAAACTTGGAATGCACATAAAGGGAGGCCTTCAAGGTCAGAAGGGCAATCCTTTGGACAGATCAGACGAGGGTGTTTTCATTTCCAAAATCAACTCTGTTGGTGCTGCAAGAAGGGACGGTAGACTTCGAGCGGGAATGAGATTGCTGGAGGTCAATGGAAAGTCATTATTGGGTATGAGGCATAAAATTACTCTATTACTCTAACTATGTATCATATTGATTGTCTTCATTACACTGTGCTGGTAATGAGAATCTTTATCCGAATATGGAGTAATGAAAAAGTGACAACTTTGCTCTCACTATAAATCGTAGCATTCTATACAGTGTGTCCAAGATAAGGATACACAGCATGCTATTCTCAGAAACAGTGGGAGAAAAGTTGCGAATTCAAGGGGCCATTCTGACAGCCGCCAAACATTTCAAAAATTCATTATTTTAAGATTGAAGAAAGTGAATTTTCGAAAAATATAATTCATTATTTTTTGAGTTATGGGAAATAGAGAAAAACTGGAAATACTTCTTCATGGCAACTTCTTCATATAGATTTCTTTCCCCAACGTTTCGTATAAGTGAAACCATCATCAATTTGATGTTTTCAAATACGGCACTAATTAGGTGTTCACAATTTTTAAAGTTTTTTTCATTCTGGATACACACATTTCGTATCATACAATAGTTTGAATGTGTTTCTATCATTTTTTTCAAACTCTAAATCGAAAAAATCCAATGGAAAAATCAGATTATGAAAAGTTCTGAAATAGCACCTACTTCATTACAACGAGTATTTTGCATAAATTGAATTTTCGTGATTTCTACAGTTCTTCCAATTGTAATCAATCAATCAACTCGATCAAGAAATTGAGCGTAGGCGTTAAAAACTGTTTAATGTTTCGGGAACTGTCATAATTGGTCGCCTCACTACTATGTTTGAATTCTAAATGATGGGAGATATCACAAAAAAATATGACATGTTGACATGCTACATTTTGTGCGATGATTAATTCAAGTTGAGTAGAATGATTTGTTCCTCCACTATTTGAAAACAAAATCGGTTGATAATGGTTTCACGAATAAGAAACGTCAGAGGAAGAAATCATTATTATCATCACGTTGAATCATATCAAAAGTTGCTATGAAGTATTTTCAGTTGTTCTTTATTTTTAATAATCACGTGAAATAATAATGATAATCAAATAGATTTTTAAAAAAAAATTATCATATTTTGGTGTAACTTGAGAACTATACATAATTTTGAAAATTTTCAAGACTGTTGGCCCTCTGGATGTACAACTTTTCTCTTGTTCAACCGAATTTGTCACTCTCGCCGTTTTATGGATACACTTTCAAAGGATGAGAAGTCTCAAGTCTTATATCATAATTCATGAAAAAACAAATTCTCCTCTTTGATTCTCAGGTGCCACTCACCAAGAGGCAGTGAACTGTCTGAGATCGTGTGGAAATATTATACACATAGTCGTGTGCAAAGGATATGATAAAGGTGATGTAGAAAAGGCTGTACAAGATGGTAGATTGGCAAGAGGGGGGTCTACAAGTAGTAGATCGCAGAGTGTTAGTTCTTTGGATGTTGGAGAAGACGAAAGTCAACAGGTTAGTCATAATAAGTTTTCTGTTTTCGTAGATCACGCGAAATTGTGTAAGTATTTCATCATATGAATATATCTCAAATATATATCTCGAATATATATACAGTGTGGTCATTGAAGTGTGCTACATATTGGAATCGTTTTAATGAATTGCACAATCAAAATACAGATAGTCCCGAAAGTTGGTTCATGTTTCGTAATCATTTTATGTGCACTTAGAATGGTTGCAAGTCAAACAGCATACAGGGTAGGTCAAAAAATATAAAAATTGCTCAAGAGTTAAGTACCCTTATTTCAGGAAATTCAGCAAAATGTTATTGAGAAAAGTTGTTTACAATTGAAAGTTATGCCTAAATACCAAAACATGGCCTTCTAAGACATTTCTTAGTTTTTCCATTTCTTCAAGCAGATTTGTGCAATTAACTTGTTTTAATTTTTTTAGGGAATCACAAACTTTATGTTTGTTGCAACGATATTCAGCTTAACTTAAAAATTTCGCAAACCATATTTCCAACAAGGTAAAACATCATTAGTGATAATATGCATTTTCAAAAAATTTCATTCAATGTGATCATTTTGTATTTGAAATATTTATGAAAGAGCTATACAAATGACAAACATGATATCCTTTTGAAATAATCGCGGATACTCAAGGAACAAAACAAATGAGGGTTGAAAGGAAACAATTCTATCAATAAATATTAATGACATTTGCTGGAATATTTCTGCAATGAAATCGTATCGTATTTTCAAGCTCATGGGCATTATTAAATGGTCGATCCTTGTAAATCTTTTGCTTTAAATATCCATATAGAAAAAAAAAACTAACCATTTATTTAACATTTAATCATTCTGAAACAATTCTAGTAGAATGAGCAGGACATCCATCATGTAAAAACCATAATTTATGCCGTTCTTGTGAGCTTATATTGTCCAAAAAATCCGTGAGTTCGTTTTCCAAAAACTGTAAATAGGTATCACCTGTTAGGTTGTGGCGAAAAAAAAACTGCCCTAATAATCTGTTGTTAACAATACTGCACCATACTTTAGTTTTTTGAAAATATTGGTTTTTATTGTCAATGACAAAATTCGGATTTTCGTCCGACCACCACCTACAATTTTGGGAAGAGACAACACCATTTGCTGTGAACGTTGATTCGTCTCCACCCGTATAACTAGAAATTTCTTGGGTGGATCTTTAGGGTTTTCAACAACTGCCTGAAGTACTGCTAATTGATTTCCCTCATCACATACAGTTTTGATACGATCATTTTTATATTTATAGTCTGAACTGCCAGTCTGTTTGAAATTATTCAAAATTCTGCTTACAGTGGAATAGTACACTTGTTTGTGTGGATGACGTTCATTGAATATATCTGCTGCTTCCGCACTGGTTTATAGTTATCTCCACATATTAAAACTAATTCTACCTTTTCGGCTCTTATCCTCTGAATAAGATTCAATTAATTTCAATGGCATGCCTCTTATGCCATAGAATGCAAGTTTCTCTAGTGAAATTTCATGGGAAACACAGTCGAAGGCCTTAGAGAGGTCACACATACTCAATAATGAATGTTCATGTCCTTCCAAATCCTCGACTATGTTTTCCAAGATCTCAAGGAGGGCTTTTGTTGTAGACCTATTACTACGTAATCCAAATTGGGAAGGATGAAAAAGTTTAAACTTCTCGAAATATTCCAATAGTCTGACTTTCAGTAATATCTCAATTATCTTAGCAAAGATAACAATAATAGATATTGGCCTATAGTTATCAACCTCTTCAACGTCATTTTTTTTTGTGCAAAGGTACAACTTTTGAAATTTTGAAGGCACTAGGAAATACGCCCTGACTGAAACACTCATTTATCATGAGTTTTAGTGGTTCTAGTAAACTTTCTACTGATTCTTTAAGGAAAGTATCATTTAATCCATAAAAATCTGTTGAGGAAGATTTTTTCAACTTATATATTATATGACGAATTTCATGAGCGGTCGTCCTGTATAAAAAAATTACAATTGATAGGAGATAGCGATTTTAAATATTCCGAACTAGTAGTCGAGATGAGTGTAATATCTTTTATTATTTTATCAGCCACTGTACTGAAAAAATTGTTAAAGTCTTCTGCTGTTAGTGCATTACCAATATTGGGGACAGATCTTTTGTTGCATTCGAAATTTACTAATTTCCAACTTGCTTTATTCATGTTTTTTGAATTCAATAGGAATGAATCATAAGCCGATTTTTTTGTTGTTACAACTGATTTATCATATTCTTTTTTTAATTTTTTATATAGAGACCACTTTAGAGGATCTTTATCGACATCACATATAATTCTAATTGATGTTAAAATATTTCTCTTGTTGATTATTTCTTGACTAAACCATTTTACGGGAGGACGATTACTAGAATGACATGTCTTTAAAGGAAAACAATAATCATCTACTATATTTTTGTACGTATCGACTAACCTGTTAGCCATGTTGTTAACATCGTGATTATTTTCAAAGAATCTTGACCACCTAATGCCGTCAATAGATAACTTGAATCTTTGCAAACCGCTATCGGTTACAATCCTTCTAACCACCGGATTGGTATTGTTTACTTTTTCTTGAAGTATCAAGTATTGTCCTCTATGATCAGCTATGCAAGGTTCATAAACACCAACTTGCCGATCCTTCTCCTCGATGTTTGTAATAATATTATCAATGCAAGTAGTAGTATGTTCGGTTACTCTAGTATAATCCAAAATGGTTGGAGTCATTCCAAAAGAGCTGCATAAGTTCAGAAACTGTGTCAGATTTGGCTCTAACAAGTATGATTTTGAATTTGCTACGTGACAGATCTGTGGGAACTTGTTCCACATTATCAAAATATTTTTGGAGGTCATTACCAGGTGATCTGTAGGTAACCACAATGAGAATCTTCAATTTTTGAATTTTGATTGCACAAAATTCAGATAGTAATTCTTCACAAGAACTTGAAAATGATATATTTTCAAAACTAATGCAATTTTTTACAAAAATGCACACTCCACCTCTATCATGTAACTTTCTACAGAAGGAAGTTGCAAGCGAAAAATTTTGGAGACTAATAGATTTCAAATTAGATTCAGACAACCATATTGAACTCTGACAAAATTAAATTAATTCTGTCTACCTTGTTAGCAAGACCCTGTACATTTATGTGGAATAAATTGATCGTTTCCTTCTTCAAGATATGTTCAAAACTGTTCTTTACACTTTCATTATACTTCCATTTTGTGGCAAGCTTATCCCGTTGTTTGGTCGTCGGTATAAAAAAGGTCTCACACACGCATCTTCTGGCCACACTAGAGGGACCATAGCCTTTTCTAGATGTTTTTCATAAATTCGAATTTTGAAGTTAATGTAACCAAACTGTCTTAATGTTTACTGTCAACCCTCATTTGTTTTTTTTTCCTTGCGAAATTCTGAAGTTAAGCTGAATATCGTTGCAACAAACATAAAGTTTGTGATTCCCTAAAAAAATCGAAATCCAAGTTAATTGCACAAATATGCTTGAATTTGAATAAAGGTATGCTCAACTGATTTTGTTATGATTAACTTATGAAAGTGTTTGGAGTGATTAATAAAAAGATTATAAATTCGGTAATTATTAACGAAAAAAAATGAAGAAGTAAAAAATGTCTTAGGAGGCCATGTTTTGGTATTCAGGCATAACTTTCAATTTTAAAAAAGTTTTCTCATTAACATTTTGCTCAATTTTCTGAAATAAGGGTACTTTACTCTTGAGCAATTTTTATATTTTTTGACCTACCCTGTAAGGTGTTTGACTTGCTACCATTTTAAGTGCACCTAAAATGACTACCGAACATGGACCAACTTTCGGCACTATCTGTATTTTGGTTGTGCAATTCATTAAAAAGATTCCCATATGTTGCACACTTTAATGACCACACTGTATATATTTCAAATATTCGAAATAGTTGCAATTATTATTTTCACAACATAGATGAGAGAGAGGCGTTGTTGAATTCATAAACTTCTTGACTTTGTATCTCATTCTATATTATTGAATAATTTGATTTTTCACAGGGTAATGAAACTAAGTCTGAACTTGTGCAATTTGTTGAGGAGGCTGACAAACGTCTGCAACCCATACCTCAAACCCTAGAAGAATTGGCTCTTGTTGAAGCTAAACCTCCATCACCTGCAGATAAGGTAATCACAGAGCCACACTCATAGAGAACATCATCGAATATTATATTGAAATTTTTGTATTCTCTTTCTGAGAACCACAAATTTCGATGAATAAAGTCAGTTAAAGACTGTGTACTTCTAGGAAGAGTTTATTTCACAATTCTACATTCTTATAATGTTCTAAACTGTTGATTGACCTCTCCTGAGATGCTGCGCAATTTGCCTTACAATTTTTTCTTTTTCAACATCCTTGAAGTGTTTAACTAGCGGCATATTGTATGATTTTGAATGAAAGAGTTATACATAGAAATTACTAACACTTGCTTGATTTCACCACAATCAACTGGAATCACTTCTAGACTCACTTCAGACTCAGACTTCTTCAGAATCAGACTCCATTGATATGAATTAATGTAACATATCCTTCTTTCTAGCCCTCTTGGTGATAATACCATTATTAGGGCTGGACGAATATATCGGTAATTTCAATAATTCAATAGAGATAGTGAGTGTGTTGAACGATTTATAATGTGGTTGTCATCGTTATTATTCTTGGCATAGGCATCCGCATGAGCATGGGATAATTGTAGTCTATTCATGCACTCAATCGACGACGGACTGTGAAGTACAAATAATTAGTCATGTCAAAATGTGCTGAATGAACTGTTTATCGAAACTTCCTAATTCCGTTCCGAAAAGTAGGATCGAAAAGGGTCAATTCTCTGTTTGTTTTTTATTTTCTGAATATAATAAAGGTATTATCGATATTGTAGATTATCTATAATTGGTATTCCTAAATTGTTCCCACCCCTAACTATTATCATTTGAATGTACCAGTTATGAAGGATTATTTATTTCATTTATATACCAATAAATAAAAATTTAATTTTGTCCATTAATGTATTGACATTTTCATATTAATCTCATTATGTTATCATGTCCTCCTCTCCGAAAGAGTGTTTCAAACATTGATTGTTGAATCAGTAGAGTATCTTGTCGTTTGACAGCCGCTTATAATTTTTTCTAATTGCTTGAAAGCAATTTGCAAACATAATACAGTTATTATCAAGGGAAAACTATCTTTCAAATGAGTTATCACACGATTCATGTTTCCCATTGGAAATTTGAATTATTTCACATTTGGATCCTCTCGAGTGATCCACCCGGTAAATCTGGTGGTGAATGATAAAATTTGAAAATTTTTTGTATTCAAAATTTTACTAATGTATATTTGTAGGTGCTCGACGTGGTACGAGCGGTGGAAACTTTGGCTCACATTCCCGTCGAAAACTCAGTACCACCCAAATCGCCGAATACGGAATTGAAAACCACCACGGTGGTAATGAGTAAGCACACTTTGGCCCAACAACCCAGTACGGTAAGTTTTTTGTTTGCTAGCGATCGATGAGCATGGCGCTGATTGTGCTTCTGTGTTTTGTGAAGGCTGAAATTTCAAAGTGTTTTTTTAGTTACTGAAGATAATATATAGTTTGAAGAACTGCTAATTAATATGCGGAATCGCAAGTTTATTGCAAGATTCCATGCAAACCTTATACTTTCGTTTTTTTTTTGTTTGTGTTGATTCATCTTTGTCACATTAAGACGATCAATACTTACGAAAATCTCAAAAATGGTTTCATTATTGAAGTATCAACTTCTGAGAATATCTGAGTATGCAGATCTGAATAATAGTTATTGGAAACCGTGAAAAAAACATCCATGTAGCTGGAATTAGGAACTGAAGATTTATCAACTAATGGATTTAATTAGTATGTATGATTTACGATTGTAGTGTAAATAACGGAGCAACCATTTCTCATGGGAACTTCAAGTCATTCAAAAATATATCACTATTCGGATGAAACTACATCCTACATCGGATGATTCTACAACATCCAAACAATTTTCCACGTATTTAATAGAGAGTATATATTTAATAGAATGAATGCGCACGCTTTGAAGAATTCAAATGAAACCTGTAAATCAACGGGTTGGGACTATACAGAGTTATTCATTTTCTTCACTTCATTTTGAATTACTTAGCTTTTTTATTTATTCAATCATTCTGTCAGTTTGACAACAACGTCGAAGGAAATGTCTAGGGATTGTTCAAAATATAAGTGAAGGCACTGTACATGTTGAATCAATTATTTGGCTCATTTCAGGAGTGAAAGTTCATATATACATATATTATGTCCTCATTCGCTTTATTTACAAGATACGAAGTGTCGAAGTTTTTATGACAAATTGAGTTTTCATTAATATCGCTACGAAAGGCGAAGAAAACGTCGGGTGAAAAACAACCGGACCGCTGCCATACTCACCGCTGAAGTACTTTCATGAATTCGACAAGTCTCTGAATCAATTCTCGGGGCCTCACATTGCGACTATCGTATCAACCTGGCATCTCCAAACTTAAAACATAAATTGGTTACCACGGCTATCTGAAAACAACTTTGAGAATTATAAAAAGTAAAGATGACTTCCGTCAGTATCCGAAATACGTATTATTTTGTTTTGCTCTGTTCTTTAGGCTACCCGTTATATGCCTTTGTTATGTACAATACTAATCTAATACTTAGTCGAAGCCTCATACTTGAATATATATGATATTTGATTTAATAGTAAAATTGTGCAGTATTGTACGTGCTGAAAGAGATAATTCGCTAAGTAACTGTACTTCTTTGTGAAGCATGTCTCGATTTCATAGATGTATATAGATAATGGTATTTTTCGAACAGTTCGTTCATTCTGCATTTCCGAATGATAACAGCATGAAATTAACGAATTCCAATGCATCCATACATAATGAAAACCTGAGCACTTAGAGCTGTGGCTGTGAAATTTGGTGTTGGGGCTCCAAACCACATCAATATTTTTTTAGATATATTCAACGGGAAACAAAATATTGGGAATGGGTGCCATTTGGGAGGCATCCATTGTCTTAATCTGTACTTAAATTTAAGTTGGTGGCCTCGAAATCTACTGTGTGAGACACCAACTGTTCTCACTCACTTTTTCTTACTCACTTATTCACTTATCACATTCTTACTCACTTATTTTTCCTTTTCAAATGAAAAAATCACATTGGCCTCGAATGGTTCACTACGGGCTACAAAACAAGCGTTCAAGTCAGTGTACAGGATGATCACTTTCAAATTGCCACAACAAATCGATATTCTATTCTATATAGTATATTTATACCAAGTATATAGTATGTGATATATAGTAGTATGTATTTAAAACCAATCACCCTCTACATTGACAAGAACCCTTGTTGCGTAGCTCGCAGTGAGGTCCATATATATGAGAACTTTATTCAGTATATATACGTATAAAAAATGGTAATAGAATATAACA
The DNA here is from genome assembly GCA_963576655.1 of Gastrophysa polygoni. Taxonomy (NCBI): domain Eukaryota; kingdom Metazoa; phylum Arthropoda; class Insecta; order Coleoptera; family Chrysomelidae; genus Gastrophysa; species Gastrophysa polygoni. The sequence continues at coordinate 16,592,043 of OY755083.1, read as the reverse complement.
AAGAATATGGTTGAACAAAATAGTAATCGATGAGTGATCATCCACTTGTTTCGACAATATATATATATATATATATATCTCAGATGAAATAAGACTAGGATCTGAGGTGACACTTCAAAAATAAAATGGTAAAAGGATATGTAATAAGTTAGATAATTAAAAAAAAGTTTAGAGTCAAAAGTTACAATTGCGAGTTAGATTGGAGTATTTGTGAGTTGAGAGTGACTACTATTTTGTACACACGCAAATACACAAACACATATATATATTCACATACATATACACATATACATGAGTACACATATATGTCACATCACATAAAATTAGACTAGGATCTCAGGTAACACATTGAAATGGAATAAATTTATGAAATAAGATGGAGAATTGAATTTTTCAATTACATGTAGGAATAGGTGTACAGTGAGTTGAGAATAACAAAAATATCATGGATAATAACACAAATTATACATATATGTATACACACATACATGCATATATACACATATACACCTATACATAAATACATATATACCCATATACACATATACAGGGTGAGTCAAAAATGTGTACCGAGCTTTCTGGGGGTGATAGACCATTGAAAAATAAGTGTAGTTCGATGATTAAACTCATGGCCCAAAATGCATATTAAGGGAGATATATCCTTCCAAAGTTGATAAAATTAAAATAATTTCTCCGCATAACTTCTGAACGATGAAAGCCACCTGATTGAAATTTTGTGCATGAATGTATGTTGTCAAAATACATTTTTTCGTCACACTTCCACATTTCAGATATTGTTATAAAGGGTGTTTTCAGAGGGTGAGTCATGATTTTTGTAGAAAACTTTTTTCCCTGTATTATTTTCGCTGAAAAAACAGGAGCATTCGATGGAGCGAAGAAAATTACATGAAAAATACAAAAAATTGAGCCGTTCGTGAGATATTTGAGTTTTTGTAGTTACATGATATCAGCAGATTGATTTTATTCATCGCGAGATTCATCGGTATAACGATATTTCAGCAGGCCATGAACAATTTTGTTTTTAATTTTGTCGATAATATCACCTCCCTGTGCCACGTTACTGAGCAATAAGTACAGAGCATAAGTCTGTCCCAACAAGGTTTGAATAAAAAAGTTTGATAATGTTTTTGGTACTTTCAATTAAAACATAATTTCGAATGGAAAAAAAAGGAAAAAAACAAATTAAATTAGCTGTTCGAAATGTCCACCGTTTTCGGTTATACATAATCTGAGGCGTTTACGTAAATTATTCATCAAACCGTTCATAGTTTGGTGATCATTTTTCAACAACGTAAATTCGTTCACAATTTTTTGCCTCAGCTCCTCAACATTCCGAATTTCGCTTGAATAAACCCTAGATTTCATGTAACCCCAGATCGAAAAATATAGTGGATTGAGGTCAGGCGAACGAGCGGGCCAGGAAATAGGAGCGTCTATGCCTCGTCCTATCCACCTATCAGGAAAATTATCATTGAGCCATTCACGTACAACTCTTACATGTTGAGAGGAATGTCTTCTAATATCGTACCTAACTCATTTTCTAAGAAGTTGAGGTACATTGCACCATTCAGAGACCCTGGGAACATGTAGTATCCAACGAATTTGTCTCCTAAAGTCGCAGCCCAGACGTTCACTTTGAAATTATATTGAAAATGCGTTACTTTAACAACGTGTGGATTTTCGTCAGCCCAGAAATGAGTGTTGCGCGAATTGAAAACACCGTTTCTAGTAAAAGTTGCTTCGTCTGTGAACAATATTTTGTTTAAAAAAAAATCTCAATCTCATTTCATTGTCACGTGGTAACAGTTCTTGTACCTGCAAATAATGATAAGGGTGTAGCTGTTGCTCTCTGAGAATCCTGGTTACATTCGCTTGTGTTGTGTCTATTCGTCTTGCTAATTTCCTTGTACTTATTTCCGGATCCTGTTCCACAGTATTTAATACTTCTTCTTCAACTTCTACAGTTCTCGCACTTCTGGGTCGGCCACCATTTCTATCATTGGTTTTCAAACATCCTGTTTCACGCAGTCTTTGTACAATCCTCAAAATTGTTTTCGAATTTGGAACGCGTCGAGCGGGAAACATCTCTGCATATCGTCTCACAGCAGCATTTGCATTTCCGAAGCACTCGCCAAGCATTAGAAGCATATCAGTTTGTTCAGAGAACGAATAACCTGCCATATTTCTTAAAATCTCAGTTGATAATCGCAGTGATAAATGACCACACGAACAAATCGACTACAACAATGTTGACTCGAATGTTGATGACATGAACGTCAAAGTTGAGAAAAAAATTATTCATCATGGCCTGCTAAAATATTGTTACCGATGAATCTCGCGATGAATAAAATCAATCTGCTGATATCATGTAACTACAAAAACTCAAATATCTCACGAACGGCTCAATTTTTTGTATTTGAATAAGAGTACCTTTTTCATGTAATTTTCTTCGCTCCATCAAATGCTCCTGTTTTTTCACCGAAAATAATACAGGGAAAAAAGTTTTCTACAAAAAATCATGACTCACCCTCTGAAAACACCCTTTATAACAATATCAGAAATGTGGAAGTGTGACGAAAAAATGTATTTTGACAACATACATTCATGCACAAAATTTCAATCGGGTGGCTTTCATCGTTCAGAAGTTATGCGGAGAAATTATTTTAATTTTATCAACTTTGGAAGGATATATCTCTCTTAATATGAATTTTGGGCCGAGTTTAATCATCAAACTACACTTATTTTTCAATGTTCTATCACCCCCAGAAAGCTCGGTACACATTTTTGACTCACCCTGTATATGGAATATAGCAAGGAAAATATTAGAACTTAGGCCAACCAACAAATATGGAGGTCATTGAATTAATTTGATAACAGTAATATATTAATATGGTGTAAGTATGGATCTATTTTATTCTGCTACTATGATTTCGTTTCTATAATATCGGATATTATTTTTCTATTGCTTTCCAGGATATATTTTTTTAGTTCTTTTTCAAATTTGAACTTGTTTTTTTTCACTTTTGATTCTATCAGGAACACTATCTTGTTTTTTTTGTAATATGCATATAATCTTTGGAATAACGATAACGACTTAGTGTGGTAGTGTTGATAAGTTTTTTTTCTGCGTGTGTTATAATCATGTGTGGGTCGTTCAACAACTCCGGTTGCATTAACACAATAATGAAATATTTGCCTCATATCCATGACTTTGCATTGTTTATATAACAGGTTGGAGGGATATCTTGTGTTTTGTAGCAATTCGAGTGGGTTAATGTGTATCCGAAGAGCACTGCCCCACAATAGAATTCCATATCGAAGATGACTTTCCACTAATGTATTATATAATATTTTCATTGACTTCAATGGCAAAAAATTATTGAGAAATTTGAATTTATATAAAATTGTTCGAAGTATTTTTGAGATGTAGTTAATATGTATGTCCCACTTCATGTATGAGTCTTAATAAACTCCAAGATATTTTATATTTCTTACGGCATTAATTTGAAAAGTGAACTTTCATGTTGAGTTGTTCAAACGGGGGATTTCCCGCTTTGTTGCAACTTAAGGGTAGAAAGTTGTTTTTCTCTATGTTGATCGTTGATAGTTCGGTGTCGAACCATTTTTTTTCAGAATCTTGTAATTATTTTCAACCTTATGTTTCAATTCAAGCCGCTTCGTAGAAAATGGCGGTGTCATCACCATACCCTGGTGCGGTTTCTTGGGACTCGAGGAAAATACTTCATTGACATACAAATTGAATAAAAGAGAGCCCAATACAGTTCCCTGAGGTACTCCATATTCTATTACTCTCAGATCACTCATTGTGTCAGAGACTTTTACCTCTTGGATCCTGTTTTATAGATAATTTTTGAGCAGATTTGCACATTTGCCTCTCAGACCTACGCGCTCTAAGGTTTCATGAAATAAGGTTTTATGAAATTGTTCATTCGAATCAAAAAAATAACTTGAAAAAGTAGGTAAGAACAGTTGTTGTCTCACACTGTACCTAATTTAGGAATTCAATTGTGCCAAAGCCTTAAGTTGGATTGGAAGAGATACCGTCCTAGGATTCTCGTTTTCTCATTCAAGTTTTTTGTTTTGTGTACATAATGAATTCTTACTGGGAAATTCAAAGCTTCATTGTTACAGAGTTTGACGAATGAATTCTGAAATGCTTCTTACATTGGGCTATTCACAGTAGAACTTTCCAAATATGGTACAATTTTTATTAAGAGATCGCCACTAAATCAAGTCAATACTTGTAAATTAGCTTGATGTTGCAACGTCTATATCGGTGTTGCATGGCTATGTATAAAATAAATAGATTGTTAATTTCATGGTTGTATATTTCTTACAGATTGGTCTCCAAAATAAAACATAACAGAAGGTTAGAGAGCCAGAAATTTATTTATAAAATTGGAATTATTCATTTCGTTGTCCATTTACATTTATTTTAATACGTTAAATTAATAAATCCACATGCTCATTATAAGATTCTGCCAAATATGAACCTATGATCGAATTTTCCCGTATATTATGTATCATAAAGTTAGCGAAAAGTAATAAGTTAATAATACTGACAACTTATATAAAATTACAAAACAATTTGCCTAGGCGTTTCAAACTAACTAACGTTGCTACGGAAACTCTTCAAAGTATTTTTAATGGATACCTTCTACAAAGCACATTGCTATGGTTTTTGCTTACTTTCCTATTATCAAGGCCTAATAGGGAACTTAATTGTGGGTATATTGTAGTGAGTATATTGCAGCGAATTTCGGTAACCACATTAATTTATGTTATTCTTATTATTATCTCAATTATCGCAATAAACTTAAAAACGATAATATTTTTGAATAGATAATGAAGAGACCTTTCAAATGATGAATCACAAGCCTATACTTCACATTCAGAGAATTGGTGGTTGTACCAGTCATTCGAAGGGGGTTGAAGGAGGGGATTGCATTTTGACGTTTTCAAGATGTAATCATTTGACATTTGAGAATGTCAATTTATAATTCAAATTGGACGTGTTTCGAGATTTTTTCAAACATGTACAGTAACGGAAATATTGAATTCATTCCGTTTGGCTTTTACACACTGTATGCATGTAGGGTGGTTTCCTACAGGTAATATGTGAAAAGTTTACATCTCAAATTGGACATTTTTCGAAGCATTGTTGACAAGAAATTCTGAAGATTCAGAAAAACCATTATTTTTCAATATCTTTAAAAATATCCCTGATATATGGGATGCAAAATATAGGGGAAAATCCTTCACATTGACATCTCAGGATAAATGAAACATTAAAAAACAGGTATCATTCAGTTCAGTTCAGATACTAATTAGATGATTGATGTTATCATAATTTCAGATTATACTAAATGAAATTATGAATGTGCAGTGTGTACATAATAGGATTCTACAAATGATAGAATTGTCAATACTGAAATTTAATTGGCGTCATTGACCTATTTCATATTCCTTGTCCGTCAATTTTAATAAAATGATGGTTCTTATTGTGTTTTACTTTAAGGACATCATCAGGTTCACCCAGAAATGTTTATCCGGAAATATTCTTATACAGGCTGTAATAAATCGTAGATTAGTATGGAGATCTCGGTAACCCTAAGATATCCACGTAAAATATAATTAGGATAGAGGTTGTAACAAAAACAATGTCTCAGACCAATATTTCAGTATCTTCAAATCTGTTGTTTCACATTCTCAACAAAATATTGATTCTGTTGTGTGGCCATCTTGGTGATTTTTTTTTGCTCCTAAATGGTGGTTCACCCGTGTAGAGGTCTTACCAAGAGGTAGATTGCTGTTATTGGATCTATGGAAAATATTGTAAACAACGATACAATCGTTAAAGAGAAAAAATCATCAATAATTCACCTCACTTCGTGAAGCCAGTATATCTAAAATTACTATGATTCCTTATTATATCTACCTGCATGTGATATTTACACAAAAAAAAAGGTTACTACTTCTCGATACCCTGAGGTAAACAGAATGCAAACCGGCGTACATGCCAGTGAAAAAACAAAAAACCCTGAGCTTACTAAATTCAGGCGGGATACAGAAACTACACATTCCCTCAGTAAATGATATTATCTGAATAAAATGAATTGAATTGTTGATATCCCATTACATAAAGGAGGAGAAAATGTATAAACTTGATGATGGCCTGACAAAAACGAAACTTGATATTTCTGATTGAATAATGCCATCTTGTAGAGGAAAGAAAATGACGAAGTGACATTCATTCTGAAATATGACACCGATTAAAGGAAAAAAATTAACTATTTCGTCGTAAACTATTGAACTTCGTCAAAATTTGACTTACCTTCACTTCTTATGCTTGATGAGATCTCTAAACTTAGCCTCGAATACGAAACAGCCTGTATATATTCAATATTTCCTTCCATTTATCAATTATATCATATATCAAATGAGTCATTCAGAAGTCTATTTACTTTGACTCATAATTGGAAGTTATCTTGTGATGATATTAAAAGGTCACAAGTAATAATAGCAGAAATATTGAGAAAATATTTCAAGGGAATATTCTACAGTAGAAGTAGAGAGACGAGACGAGCTTGCACTATCTTTATATCGAGAATCAGTCGGGAGGAATCCATGAAAATGTGCAAACTTATATTCGAGATAACGGTCTCTGGAGTACTATCATATCCAAGCGGCAACACTGCATTGTGGAAAATATTTTAAATGAAGAGAGCGTGTAAGCTCGTCGTGACATACCATGTATATGAACGTTGATCGACAAAATTGGCCCCTAAGGGAGCCTGAAATAATATTTCTGTAATGCTTTGAGGTAAAGTGATGAAATTTTGTAGACATGCTCAATTTTTCGTAATGATATCGAATCATAAACAAAATTTCAACGTTCTATTCAGACGTATATTAAAACAGGAATAATTTGGAATATTGTGCACCATATTTCTTCATCACGAATTTGGCAAGATTTCACTTGGGTATTGAATCAATATCATCATTATCATAATTTTATGCAATTTAGTATATTTCTAAAATATGCAGATTCATATTCTTCTAGCTTTTTCGTTTCAATTCCAATTTAGAAGTAGGTGTGCATAAGAGTAATTTCATAAACGTATAATATCATTTTGAGTTGAATTCGAAGTGGGTTTAGACACATGTAAAAAATGAAAAACCCTTATTATTTGGTACCCACGAATTTTCTAGAGAAATCAATGTCTTGTCTTGTCAGCATTGCCAAAATACCGGAAAGAATTGCCATAAAGTTGGACATAATAATATACCAATCTGGTTCTGTTTCATTCACCTCTGAATATGACGTTCGAATTTCGTTTGGGTTTTCGAACTCAGCACTAAAGATTTTAACTTCTATAATAGCTCCCTAATATTTGCTCATTATTTCTGAATACCATGTATAATGATCCATGGATCATTATTGAAAAATCAATAGAAAATGTTGTTTGCCTATTTGTAATGTTTATGTAATATAATATATGATATATATATATATATATATATATATATATATATATATATATATATATATATAATGTACGACATTATATACTGAGGTGGAACGTGCTTTTCTATTGTTGAGGGATAATATAGTTGACCGGGGTGCATAGTGCCGAGATCAACATAAATATCGAGACACTAATGACATTATGTATCAGATAACAAAGAAAGTCTACTGTTTTGTTCACAACCATTTCCATCTGTTTTTATCCAGAACGAGAATAAAGTTTCAATTGATGACAAGAAAATTATACACAATTTTTTTTTGATGTTTGTCGAAATAGAATACTGTTACGACTTCTCATTATATCTGATTATTTTCGAGCGGGAGAGTCTGATTGTACTGTGATCGTAGAATAGCTTTTTAATTACCTCCGCCTTCTTTGTTGAGAAATAATCACTCTCAACCCTAGAGTGGAAAGTTACCACTTTCCACTTCCAATCGGTGAGAAGTTGAGTCAAAACAGACGTTTCAGAATTTTTAAATCAGTAATGACAATATCACATACAGGGTGGCTCAATGAAAACGAAACAAGGTATGCATTTTACTGAGCGATCAAGGAACTTAAAATAAATGAATCTTAATGTAATCTTGGATAGGACAGGATTTAAAAGAAAACACATAAGGCACTTCTTAGATTAACATCGTTTCAACTACAGAATGTGAAATAGTGATGAAAGGGGAAAAAGCGTTACTTTCCATCACTAGCCGATTATTTTCATAAATGTGTTTTCTCGAGAACTACTGCATTGAATTCCAAAAACAAGGAAGCGTTGGTAAGAGTTTTCGATTACCTTCAGAATGATGTACCACTTGAACCTTTATCCTATTTGAGGTTCAAGGGTTGGAGCTCACCCCTCAGAGGGGCTCGAAGTGAAAAAGTTGAAAACTTGCGCAAATTATTTCCCCCTCGAAATAAAAATCGACCGGTTCGAGCGTTTTTTTTCCACCCAGTATATATTGACCAGTCCATTGCCTCTATTGCCAAGTCCGAAATTCATAATGTGTAGGTTTCGGTTCTTGAGTTTACTAACTTGAAATGTCCATCACTATTCATCAACATGCAATTAATATGGATTAAGCCTCGGAAACAGCTGAAAATTTCTCCAAACTTCAGACTTCAATTTCACCATTTCAATCAATATCCTATCATGTCATATAACTTTTGTTCATATATTTTCTTGAAATCAAGCTTCAATAATGAAAAACAGAAATGATTTGATAGCTTCCTAGTCATTTTCCAAATCAATCACATGTAAAAGTGTCATTCACATGTGAAGTAGCAGTCAGTTCCATCAAAATTTCCTTCAAACTGTGAATCCCATTTCATAATTGATTTCAATAGATTATCAATATCTCATAAATATATTGATATCTCGTAAAGTTCCAAATTATTATTATTACTTGAGTATTCTGAGAAGTCGAGTCTTGATGACGAATTGTTTCTTTTTGATGGTGACGGAATAGGCTTCATTCGATATTTGGAAGTAAACGAATAGCTTTGTGACTTCTGTGTTGCTAATAACGGTTATTTATTCCGTTGGTAGCTTGCTGATTTCAAATAAATGTAATTCACTTATACTTGGTGGCTCAATGAAAACGAAACAAGGCCGATTTGACATAGTTATCGTTCTCAGAAAAAAAAACGCTCGAACCGGTCGATTTTTATTTCGAGGGGGAAATATTTTGTGCATGTTTTCAACTTCATCACTTCAAACCCCTCGGAGGGGTGAGCTCCAACCCTTGAATCTCAAATGGGATAAAGTGGTACATTATTCTGAAGGTAATCGAAATCGCTTACCAACGCTTCCTTGTTTTTGGAATTCAATGCAGTAGTTTTCGAGAAAACACATTTATGAAAATAATTGGCTAGTGATGGAAAGTAACGCTTTTTCTCCTTTCATCACTATTTCTCATTTTGTAGTTGGAACGATGTTAATCTAAAAAGTGCCTTATGTGTTTTTTTTTTCAAATCCTGTCCTACCCATTACATGAAGATTCATTTATTCCAAAGTCAGTTCCTTGATCTCTCAGTAAAATGCATAACTTGTTTCGTTTTCATCAGGCCACCCTGTATATGATACAATATATCGTATATATCAATAAATATATAATACGAATTGCTTGAACCAAGCTCCAAATGATATGTGAGCACCTTATCCTTTGTGGAGTACCTTTATCAAAAAGAGTTCACCAAAAAAAAATCGTGGGGACAACTTATAATTTGGAATTTTTGTGTGTCGAATTGATCACCCCAATAATGGAAGTGGCTGTGAATTAAATAGTACACACTGCTCTCGACAATTATTGTCTATATAGATTGATTATATCTTGTTTGTTATCATTGTGGAAGGGACTGCCAAAAGCATGGCAAACAATTCAATTTTGTATGTTTCTGGAATTTTTGAGTCTATAAATCTCAATGAATATATTACATAGTTGATTTTTGTAAGATTATCAACGTTTATTCTAATCACAAGTGGGCACCCCTGAAAAATTTCATTCCATTTCTGTTACTCCGCCGTCATCCTATTTTTTTTTTAACGAAACTCTTTTAAAATAAAATATAGTTTAATAGAAGAGGTATACAAGTAAAACATGAAATTGAAGTGAACAATTGTGCCTTTGCTCTGCTCTCCTTGAAATGATACAACATATATTCATTTACCTGAACAAATGAATTTAGTATAAGATGTTAAAACATAGAAAAATATAGGCGTGTGTAGTGGCTGATGACTTCTAACTTCAAAAATAGTTTTCCTTTCTCAATACGCAATTGGGATCCAAGTGGTGTTTATTTATTTATTAATTTTATTCAACAAAACAACAAATTCTCTATCTTCTCTCATGAGTGTTGAATATTTCTTCACTACTTCACGTTTCGCCAGAATTCACGCATTGACTTGTTTATTTCTTTGCAGAACATAAGTGAATTTCTTCCTACATTCAGCCGACATTGAGTAATTGTTATTCAACTATGAACTTGTGGCTTTCAAATTTGTTCGTATGTCAAGAACTGATGTCTGGTGAAACAGAGGTAAACTTGAGCCCGTGATCACCCGGTTCAATTTTTAACTAAAAAAATTATTCAGTATTTGAGCAATTCCTGTTTTTACTGAAATCGTTATTATTAGTCGATATTTGAAACAATTTCATCACTTGGATATTCATCATTTTCAAAATGTTGTATTGGTTTTTGTTGGATTTTTAATTGCTCGAAAGTGAAATACCATTACGTTAAGTATTTGTACATCGGCCAACATCATTTGATTTTGTATATGAATAATTTCTTCAGAATTCATTCCAAGATTTATATAATTATTTGCCGGCTGGAGATCCCAAAATTCAAGCTGTCAATTGACAATAAATCAATCATCTGTTGTTTGATGATTCACGGTTTGAATTTTTTGTACGCATTTCGTTTGTTCCCTACGTAATGAACATATCCCAACTTTCGATGATATTGCAAGATAAAGAACCCTCATTTGTACATTTCAATATCCGACTCGCATCGGATCAGGAGGAGAAAAAAAATGTTAAGTACCAATTATAATGTCTGTATCCATTCTTTCAATATGTTAGAGTTGAATGAATACATGTATAATGAACATTTTTTATAAATGTCGAAATTGTGAGTATCTAAAATTTCGCTTGAAAATATAGGTGTTATAAGTGAGATAAAACCATACAGAAACATAGAAGAAATATGTGTTGAAGTGTTCAATATGTCATTCATGTCATTACCTTACCGAAATGCTAAAAAAGTAACCAACATAAAACTCACAAAAAATATATCATTGTGCAATTCTACAATCCTACCATGAAATTCATTTGCTCTCCGTAAACAGAACCATCTATAAAAAAAATTATCAAACATTTCATATGGATGCCCGTTATTGCATTTTTCGGAGAGCCAATGAAAACTCAACTCTCTTTAGAAAATTAGCTACCAATAATTATTGTAGTTGTTGAATTGGCAATTTCTTCTCATATTCATATAAATGAGTCCAGCCACTAGTTGTAACCAAGTCAGATTTTATATTTGATGTTATGAGCATAACATATCTATTTATACCCATATAAAAATTCAGTTCGTCTTACTCAATGTGATTCTTATCGGAAAATATATTTTTCGAATAAACTTGGTTTTGGTCTATTCATCAGTAGCCTTTGGTGTCTCTCGTTTTCGCAAAAAAAGCTTTTGTGGTGGTGGTGCTTATATTTTTTTTTTATTCTGAAGTTGTTATAATTTCTAACAGGAAATCATGCATGCCGCTACGCTACCCAAAACTACAACACTTAATCGTGAGGTGGATACAGGAACTTTACTCGAAACACCTGGTAGTTTCAATGATGGTTTTTTTGATAACGAAACCTCAGTTTCTGTCTCATCTCCTCCAGCTTTCGCGCCTACATCTTCAGTTCATTTGGATGTGTCAAGCGATGTATGGACTCCAGTAAAAAATAATTCGAATCATTCCGAAACAAAGACGACTTCTCGAGATTTTTCCAAGTTCGTTCATCATCCAGCCCCTGAAAATATATATTTCAACAGAAATTCTAAGTATGCCCCTCACCTGCCGCAACAAGTTGAGATAAATATTTACAATAGTCTTCCACGTGGTATGTCATATCTCAGTTCCTCTGATCATCTTGGAGTTCCACCTCCTCCCATCGATAATCTGTTCTTGTTGGGCGGAACTAGTCTACTAAATGAATCACAGATCCCTAGGGTTCCTCCGCCGCCACCTCCGGAATTTGAGGATAGCCTAACAGACTTACCCCCTCCTCTACCAGTCACTCCTCCACCTATGACTAGTGGAACAACGAAGAGGTTACCTCATTATTCTAGTTTTGCGAGCTTATCTCGTATCCCAGAAAATGAACCTAGTAGTATGTCATCAATAGGTAGTTTGACGGAGCATTTAGCTTCTACTTCTGTTTTGGAACCGTCCCAAGTCACTCATTGCGAAGAAATACAAATCTCAAGGGTTCACGAAAACCAACCACTTTCCCCTAATAGCAAAGCTAAGATCATACGTCCTCAAGTACCGCCTCCGCCTATTCCTTCTCCGATTGAAAAGACCCCACCTCCTGTACCTGCTAAATCCTCGAAGCTGAGGTCCTTTAGAAGCGAGGAAACGTTGCTGGATGCAGAAGGTTCTACAAGCTCAGCTCTGAGTAAGCGTACTCCTCCTAGGCCGGTTTCTTTAATTGCTACTAACTTGCAACAGTTTGGATTTTCTAGTGGAAACTTGGGAACGACTGGTACAACTATGAAGGTAGTATGATTTTATCTTCTTTGCTAGCTATTAAACCCAGTCATATTGAGAATATAACTATTTTAAGTGCCAGTAAACTTGTTGCTCATCTATTTATAATACTAAATATCATTTTCTAATACTCGAACAATGTTCTTCTAATGTGCAGTGGTATAAAGTTATCTTAGTCTACTCGTGTCCTTGCAATAACTAGATGCCTTCTTTTGGTCTCGAGAAGGTTGTGGAAGATTTCATGTTTCTAAAGATTTGTTAACCCTACAGTGGTCGAGCGGATCACGATAGTTATCCACCTTTATCTGCTTTGTTGTTACACTCCGAAATATCAAAGCCCATATAAGTGGGAATTTTCTCAACTTTCTGTTCCCTTTCACAAAGGGAACAGAAGTTGCATTCCAACCTTCGAGAAAGTGTCAAAAATTCTCACAATCATAATAATATAATCACTATCACCAAGATTTTACAGTCTTGGTTTTTCATTCAGAATATTTGTCGACGTGATGTATTTCTGTTCGGCGACATTCCTTCAATACATCCGACTGATATTCATATTGTTTTTTCACATTGACATAAGTTCATTCAGAGGAATACAATTTTCGAATTTACTAAATCAAGAAGATATCATACTGAGATTATCGCAGTGTATGAATTAGGTTATCATAAAGACGACTTGGAAGAATTTGAAAGAATGAATGTATACTCAGAGTTATAAAACAATTTCGAGATTCGGAATTTCGATCACGTCATATTCTGATGGAATCACTATTATGATCTGCGTGACTACTCACGTGCCATCAAACCACACGGCTACTGGAGGGTTGAAATACAATAATTATTCAAATCATACTAGGAACTTACAAAATATATAAAAATCATACTAGGAACTTACGAAATATATAAAAAAAATTGTTTCTCAATTACAGTTTTTTCTCTTATATAAGGCACTAACATAATAGAATTCCACATCCTCAAAAATATGTAGAGAATCAACAAAATATTGAACAAGAAGTAATCGTCATAGTAAAAGGTTTCAGCACAGCAAAACATTCTTTACATTGAATAACCAAGACATCAGATTTATCGCTATTTCCACACACGAAACACAATCAATGCCATCTTCCTTACAGTTTGTATCATCATATTTTTGATAAGTAGTTTTTTAGCAAGACATTTATTTTTTGTTTCAACAGCCCCCTCAATCACCAACTAATAACCCCGTAAAACAATCTGTCAGCGATAGGAAAAAATTTTTCGAGACTGCCATGGAAAAAAGCCAAAAACCGTCCAAGCAAGGTAATGTTATGCAATGATAATTATTTTCTCGATAATTTCATCTTGTTCTTTAATGCATTTGCTCTTCCTTTTTCTTCAATCAACGGTTTTCACCAGTGTGATAATTTTACTTTCAGACAAAGTGTTTAGCTATTTGAGTGCCGACGAACTTGAGAAATTGAAAGCAGAAGAGGATAGAAAAATAGCTACTCTGTCTCACTCAGAACTGCTATCTTTGCACGAATTAGAACATTCTGATGGAGAAACGGTTGATCCATTGAGTTCAAGGTAAGAATAATTGTTGAATTTTAAATAATAAATGTTGAACTGGCACGTTCTCAGTGGATGAATATCATTTTAATAATTATATATGTAGAACATCGATTTCTGATCTTAGATTTAATGGGCGAAATATGATTTTGGGATGAAATACACATTTATGGTCTTAGATCATTCGTGATACAATTCTTAGATTGAACGGAAATTTGTATTTGGTAATAAGTTACTGCCCCACGATATCACTATTCTGAATGAATTTGAACTCAATAATGCAGGGTGATTTACCTAAGAATGCAAGATATTCATTCAGTGCGTTGCCTTCACCAAATGAAATGTAAACCATGTCGAAATAAAAGAATGATAATAATGAAAAGGAAATGAGAAGTATCTCAGGTATTATCAGGCAATACACGCATGCACGTCCATGGTGGTAAGGTTGACCTTGTTGACTTTGGCGACTGCCGATACGTTATGTAAGTATATGTATGTACGGCTAGTTCACATCGAATTTGATTCCAAAATTTGTCACTTTTCTAGCTCTGAGTCACGATGTCACTTCATAAAACTAGAAATCTATATATGATCGAGGTTGTCCTGCTAGGTAGAAACGGTTGGCTTACTTTCCTAACGTATTTATGAAACAAAACGTTACTAAACTATGATAGGTACACGCGTTGTAGAAGCTAGCAGACATTGACATGTTTATTCATTCCCTCGAGCATTTTTACGTGACATTGATCAGGTCAGAATTTGTTAAATTACTTTTATGAGCGTGACGTTATGAAACGTCACATGTTAAGAAAAATATATGAAAGTACGAAAGTATACATAAATGTACGAAACATAATATAATAATAATATAATATAACATAATATAATAGATAATTTCTCTTTTAGGTATCTAAAGGTTTAATTTCAAGCGCAGTGACATTTTGGGGCAGATCCTAAATCTGTCCTTACTACAAATATATTGCAATAATGTTTAATAACTTCTACTGTATTTTTTAGAAACGAGGAGAGAAAATCCCATTGAAAGCTGAAAAATAATATGAGGGCACCACCACATAAATTCAAAAATAACAAATAAAAAAGTTCCAAATATTTTTCAAAATCATCAGAAGTTTACTTCAAAAATTCAAAATCATCTCAGCACATGTATTATTATGACATATTGTCATTTTTTCTCAATGGAAAATCCTGTATGTTATCCCATATCTAGGAAGAGCTTTCTTTTCCGATATGTTTATAGATGTGGTTGATTTCATCTTTCATCTCTCGAAATATAAACGTTCGAATATTCTGAGAAATTTAAATAATTAATGTTCACTAAAACATAGCCATGTTCAAGAGGTAGGAACTGACGATATGTTTTTTGTTTACCTATTCAATGTGAGTTCCAATGAATTTATAATTTCCTCACATTAAAATTGGATGATTACGAGATTTTTTATTTTTCGATATATTCGTTCAGAAAATAAAACGAATTTCAAGTTAGGTATGCTAATAGCAGCTTATCGAATTGCCTTGCATCAGTGGTATATGTACTCAAAATTAGCCTGTGGCCTAGCCAAAAATTCTGTCTGTTTTGCTGAATATAATTCCGTTCATATAGTTCAGTATAGTAGTATAGTTCAATAGTTTATACAAATATATGCAAGTTACTATTTACTGTTGATTGTATTTGAAAGTCCCTGTTGAGTTTCAGTTATTTTTCATTGTCGGGTCAAGTATTGTGTCTCTGTATTATTTCGTTACCTTGGAGTTTTCAAGAACATGACGGTTCGAGTTGGCAGTTCTAATTAATAAGTTTGATTCATTTCGCGAGCTTAATGCAAGAGTCCCTCTGCATGATTCGTGGTATTTTGCCAAGACTCGTACTGCAAACTTGCAAATGTACGATAAACGAGCATTCCGTGCGATCAACACTATACTACGGCTGTAATATTCAATATTCGAATGATATCACGACAGCATTAACTTCGAATTCAAAATCAAGCTGTCAGTAGTTAATTATTGACGTCTTTCTTATAGTTGTTGCTATGACATTGGTGCCGCGGTACGGCTTGTACGTTAAAGTTCAGAATAGACAGATGTTAACAGGGTACTTCTCTTGAGAGAGTACATCTGATTGGGGGTAGTTCTGGGATACTTATTATTATTTTATATACTTTGTTGATATTTCAGTACAGTGACAAACCTTTTTGGTCGACTTCGATGGATCATCAAATTCCGACGATCCGTTGTCCGAGGACAATTTTACCTGCAGAATTTTTGAATTATTTCTTGGTTAGCCTTGGCTCCATCTACAAAATCAGTACCTTGTCTTTGCGTTTTTATTGAATATCTGGAAACCAAAATCTTTTTGGTTCATAAAGTTTTATCCTTCATAATAGCAACATGAATGAGATTATTACATTATTTATCAGTTCACGTTTGAGGCTGCATTTTTATAAAATAACAAACAACTTCAATGCATTGAGGTTGCAGAACACACGATCGTCAGTCAGAGTTGAAATAATTTCAACTTCAACCAATGTCGGACAGAAGTTGAAATATTCGGAGAAATATCGCAATCAATAGAAAAACTTTCAAATCATCGGAAGCCCAAGAATTCGTGAAAAAAGGGATTCATTTACAATTCAATATGAGGTTAAGAAATGTCACATTCCATGACATCTGTGGAAAATCACTATATATAGTGCGGAAAGTGACTTATTTCGCACGAGTAGACATTTGGCGGAAATGTAACAAGTGCTTGAAATGCACTTTCCAACGATTTATGTACACACGATGAATTGATAATATCGATATTTTCTAACTAGATTAGATTAGATTTTTCATTGGCCAAATGATTACACCTTAGTGTTATGCCAAGTCAGTAATATAAATGTAAATCACAGTTAAAATATTTTAATCATGGATAAACGGTAAATAGTTGATAAAAATTGTATATGATACGAGCACAAAATAAAATAAATATATAAATGTAAAAACAGAGATAAATAGAGACATGCATGAAATAGAGATGCATAGAGTCAGTAAATTGACGATAGTCACTCAGTAAAGCTGAAATCAGACGTATCATAGTAAGCATTCTCTGAGAGGTGTTCTTTTATTTTCTTTTTGAAATTAGGGAGGGTTGCATTTTCAAACTATTCCATCTAAAGCTCTGATTGCTCGTTTTTGAATTATCCCCCAATTCATCAATCCATAAATTGAAGAATTCTGAAACATTGCATGATAAGCGGTAAGGGTAGCTTCATTACCGACTTCATTTTTTATCTGCCTAATTGCATAGACCT
Organism: Gastrophysa polygoni; assembly: GCA_963576655.1. Taxonomy (NCBI): domain Eukaryota; kingdom Metazoa; phylum Arthropoda; class Insecta; order Coleoptera; family Chrysomelidae; genus Gastrophysa; species Gastrophysa polygoni. The sequence goes on along the minus strand of OY755083.1, from coordinate 16,574,347 downwards.
CGCATGATAGATTTTTGGCTAGTTTGTCAATATGAGGTTCCCAAGTTAGCTTTGCATCAATAGTTATACCAAGACATTTCACATTATCTGAGAGATTTTTAGACAGGGAGAACATAACTGTTTGGGTCTTGCTTTTATTCACACATAGGCTATTCGCATTGAACCAGTCTGTAGCTTCCTGAAAAACTCGCTTTTCTAGTTCCGATGATTCTTCATTATTGTTTTTCCGAATGGCGAAGGAATTGTCATCGGCGAATAGCATTGTGAACGTTGTCATTGAATTTGGCAAGTCATTGATATGAATCGAGAAAAGTAGTGGCCCAAGGACACTAGCTTTTGGAACACCATTGACGATCGTTTGTAAGCTACTGAGTTCTTCATTATAAAATACACATTGCTATCTCTCATTTAGATATGATGCGAGTAGATTGTGTGCTTTGCCTACAAAGCCATAGTATCTCAGTTTTTCCAATAGAATATCAGTAGAGACGCAGTCGAACGCCTTGCTCAGATCGAGGAATATGCCAAGTGTTGATTCTTTGTGTTCAAAGCCTTCAGTTATGTCGACTAATTCGAGCACTGCTTTCGACGTGCTTCTTCCTTTCCTTGATCCAAACTGACTGTTTGTCAAGATATTCGTGTACTCTAAGTAGTTAATCATTCTTATTGCCATTATTTTTTCTACAATTTTTGCAATAACTGGAAGTAGTGGAATTGGTCTATAGTGAAGGATGATTGATGTCGCCATTTTTGAATATCGGAATTATCTTTGCAATCTTTAGTTTTGATGGAAATACACCAGATTTCAGCATCAAGTTGACAATACATGTAATGGGTTGCAGTAACGCAGATAGATTTCCTTTATACATGACCACTACATGATTGTAAATATAAAGCGAGTCCGAGTTTCTTAGGGATTTGATGACTACATTCACCTCGTTAATATCAGTTTGATAGAATTGCATTGAGTTTTCAGCATTACACGGAACTTGGTGGAGTTAGTTTGAGAATGAATTATTGGGTGTACTTATTTGATTATGGCTACATTTATAAAATATTCATATGTAAGATAAGAAGAGCTATATGTGTGATTATTACTACCTATGTTCTCATTTATAAGTTTCCAGATGGTTTTTTGTTTATTGTTCGATTCGTATAGTTGTTTCATCGCTTGTTCTCTCTTCATTTTCATAAGTATATGTTCGTAATTATATTCTTCTGATTCAAATTCTGATTCGATTTGTTCACAGTTAAACAGTTTCAATTGATCGTTCAGTTTCTGAATTTCATTTTTTTTGCAGCAATTACTTCTGGATATGAATAAATGCTATGGTCACTTTTGAAATTCAATCTGACTTTCATGGAAGGAAATGATATTTCCATATAGTAGTTTAGGGTGTTATAGTAAACTTGGATCATCTAATTTATCTCATGTTGTTCAAAGAGTTCATTCCAATTTTCTGTTAATAATTTATTTTAGAACAAAGTTTTGTTGGCAACATTTTTATTCAAAATCATTTTATATTTTGGTGGAATCTCCGTTCTTTGTAAATACTCAAAATTTGGGAATAATGGTCAGATAGTTAAAAGTCCAAATTTTTGCTGCATAAACATCAAAATTTGTGAAAAAGTTGTCGATGCATGATTTTGAATTACCACAAATTCTAGTGTAACCCGAAATTCGTTTGGATAAGCCGAAAGATGAGAATAATTCTATGATGTCTCGACTTTGTTTAGAATTTTTAGCGAAATCAATATTGAAGTCACCACCAATGACTAGATTGAACGTTCTGAATTTTTCTGATAATATTAACAGCATGGCATAGATATTATCCTTGAAAATATTTATATCTCTACATGGAGAGCGATAGATAAATACTACAATACATTTTTGTTTTAATAGCTTAATGCAGCAAGTTTCAATATGCTTTTCCTTGTTATATTCGTTCAAAGCATCAATTATTTCGAACAAAATATCATTTCTAATAAAAATACATACCCGTCCGTGGATGTAGATGGATCTCGAAAAGGAACCAGCTAATATATAATTTTCCATTTCACAGAAACGAATTTCATCACTACTCAACCAATGCTCACTTAATATTACAATTCCAAAATTATGTTGCAGTATAATAGCTTCGAATGAGTTCAGCTTATTTCTGAGACATTGTATATTAACATGCATCATCTCAAGTCGAGTTTCCTAATTCTAAAAAAGTTGTCTGGGGATGATTCATTACGTTAATTTCATTGACCTGCTCGCTATTTATTACATCAATATCTCTATCTTTTACCACAATAACTCTATTGACATCCCCACAGTCCTCCCAATATTCACCCTGCCCTGATAATATTACTTCATCGATATAAATTTTCATCGTTTTCAAAGCCAGGTGGATTTCCTTAGTCTCTAGTATAAACCTTTTTACATTATCACAGATGCACATTTTTCTGTTTGATACTTCTGGGTTTACTAGAAATTTGATAGATATATTTCTTGTTGAGTTGCGATATCTACCTATATACCTATTTACATAATTAATAATTATTCTGTCAAGAGGCCAGTTTTGTTCAGTGATGATCAAGAGATTTGTAAATTTACTATATTTTTCAAAGCTCTGTAAAAATATACCTGATTACTGATATTATTAGTATTGAACATAACAAGAACAAAATCATTCCCTCCGTATTGTGTCACCTGGTTAAAAAGATCCTCTGTTAGCTTGAAAATTTCAACATTTGATTGTATGTGCTCTTCAATCATAAGGTCTTCACTATTAATGACTGTTTTCGTAACTCTAGCAAATCCTTTGGCATAGTCATCCCCCAGAATGAAAACCCTTTTCTTCATCATATTACTCGATATAATTTGTTGCCTTTGGTTGTTTTGTATAGTCTGAGTTAGGGGATGCATTTGTCATAGTTTCTTGATGACTTTCGGCTATAATAACTCTATTTCTTCGAGCAGGCTCAGTGAGTTTCTATTTTCTTGCCGCTTGTTGGTCGTTGTCAGTGTTTCTTCTTGTATGGTGACTGTGAAATCATCAATTTTGTGTTTCCTCTTCTTTTTTTTATGTTTTCCTTGATATCTTTTTTGCTTGATTTGTTTTTTGTTACTTTGTCTACAGTATTCGAAGTTTTTCCACTGTTACGAGAATCTAGTAATATAGTTATTATTCCATTTTTCCTCTATTTTTTTTGCGATGAAGTCGTTCTCTATTCTTCACCCTGTATTGTGGCTCAGGACTTTCGGGAGAAATGTTTGGCTTTGGCAACAATGTAGTGATATTTGCTGTCTCTGTTGATGCATTATTAACTCGTATATTATCGCCCAACCCGAAATATGTAATTGTCAAGTAAGCATCCGCAGTATTTTTCTCAAGGTTATGCATAATGTAGCGGATTTATTCTTCGAAAGGTCAAGATGCGAAATCAATCTAACTATGTGAAAAGTACCATATTTGAGTATAATTACCAGGTAAAATATCAATACATTCATCAGTCACTACGAGCGTGCGTTTTTTTAATACTGCGTTTTACTCTCTTATTGCCATACTGAAATAGGCTTTTTCCTAAAGAATAAAACAATGTTGAAAGCTCGTTCTCCATGGGTGGTCGTAGGAAATAGTATATTACATTACTAGTGTGGAAAGTGACATTTCGACCATTTACATTATTTCCAAAGTTGAAAAAGTTCGTCCTTTGAAATTTGACATCTAGTACTCGTTGGGAGGTCAGATGCAGAATTTGATTCTGAATCGATTCGTTCTAACTTTTCCCATACCTATTTCCAATGGTTTTCTCGTCATTTATCTCATATCATCATCATCACATCTCATATCGTTCGTTTCCCAGACCGTCCAGTACGATCGGCGTAGTCCGGACGGCGAAGGCGGAGAAACGGCTGCGCGACAGGATGCGCGAAGAGGGCCTGCTCACCGATGACGAGGACGGCCCGTACGGGCTGTCGCCGGCCGAGGAGAGGACGCTGCGCGCCGAGAAGCGGGCCGCATGGCGGGCGGCGCGGCTCAAGTCGCTGGAGCAGGACGCGATCCAGGCGCAGATGGTCATCAAGAGCATGACGGACATGGTGGGCGGCACTCAGGCTCCCGACATTCCGGAGGACGGCTGTGCGGGAGAGGTGAGCCATTGATTTGCGTTTGCCAGTATCGGACGTTTTGATGTTAGGACGGCTTGATCAAATTTGAATAGTGCCTGTTCATGAAATCCTGAATAAAAAAAAATTCTTTGAGAACATCATCCAATGAATACTCCTTCAGCAGAAAAAATCATGTTTTTTTTATTGAGTGTGAAATTGAAAACCATATTCTAATTAATGACATTCTTATTTAAAATCAATCAGGCTTCCGGAGTAAACATCATTAACTACAATAAGTCATCTCAAAATAGAAAAAAATTCTAACGGTGGAAAAGTAGTGCTCACTGTTTTCATAGATTGAAAAATTGAAATTTCATGGTATAGAAGATAAAGATAGATAAATAGATAGAATAGATAAAAAATAGATACCATAGAACTAGAATTAGTGATACATATTCTGAAGCAGTTCAAGTAATTCAGGGAGAACCTAAAGGCACAACCTTAAGCCCACGAGTAAAACTCAGAATTCATTATTATTATCGGCTACGGTTATCACAAAAATTATCGAATTGAAATGAAATTAACAGGACTTCGAGAGCTACATTGGAGTTATTTCTTATATCGGCTCTAAAGAACTTTCAAACAACATATGCAGATATAAGAATTAAAAAAATTACTATAAACCTAGTATCTAATGGTTAAGTTGCATCTTTGAATGTGCATGAGTAAGTGTTTCATGAATGATGTGCTAACTGCTAACTTCAGTTGGAATGTTCTACTAACAATTTGATTTGAAATAATTATTTTAATCTCATAGGTATCCAAACCATTCATATCTCATCATTTCAGACTTTCATTTAGAAAGAATTTACGGCTATCATCCTGTTCTTCTAACTCGTGTTGTGATCAGTTTGGTCATAGTTTGAATATTCTCATACGGTATTCCTAGTTATTACAGATTTTACTTATGAGAATGAGTTATCAAGAGCAGCGAGAAGTCAAGTCGATGTTGTACATTCAAGGTTCTTTATCTCATTTCTATCTATCTACTGTCACTGACAGTTGCGGAACTTATTCACGAGAATTACCATCTGATAAATGACGATAAAATACAGTTCTTTGTCATTTTTAATGCATCACGATATTCATTTTTATAGATTTTTCATGATTTTCTCTTCGTTTCTAAAAAATTAAAATTGAAATTAAAAAAGTTATCCCAATAAATCTGAAGTAATTTCACTATCTAAAATTTCACTATGTTTGTTATTCAACCTTCAAATACCTAACAGAGAAATTCTCTATTTGTCAGTAATCCGTTCTGAAAAAAAAATCAGGAGACAAATATTTAACAAATATCGAAATTTCTACTTATCTTATTGTCGAGGACATTTCGAGAACGAACGAAACGTCTCTTTTGCCTTTGATCAACGATAACGGAATACCATATATCTAATAATAACTTTATTGGTAACAAGGATCTCCATAGTGAATCCAAAAGAAAACAAATGACAGTCTGCGAGACAAACACATGACTGTAAGAGAAGACATCAGTTTGCGTAAGCCCTGTCTGTATTGAATGGCATTCTAATGAACGTATGATTATTACTTGAAACCTCACGAAATGTACTATATGACCTGAAATTTAATGTTCATTTTTGTGCAGAAAACTACAAAATAATCTCATGGGAGTAACATCTGCATATTTTGATGTAGGGGACGAAAAATAAGAATGAGTTATATTTTTCTGATATGCAAAAAATGATATTCCAAAGATGACTTATTTTTCTTGTTATTTTCTCAAAAGAAGTATCAAGTTTGTAATGAAAAAGTCTCAATGTTCATTTCACCAAATATTCAAGGAACAATTATTTATAAATTTACATCATAATTTCAAGGTTTCAAAAGTGAGAATATTGAGAATGAACATTTGTGAGCTGTACAGCAAAATCTATAATATTTCTAGTCTCGTCCCATGCATCAGCCATTTTGCGAAAAATAAAGTATGTTTGAGCAATGGATATCGCACAGGAACGATATTCAATCAGTCTGAATCAACTAATCTACTTTTTCACTCTCACCAACACTCAGTTATACTCCCAAAGGAATGGATCACAATGACTCAATAACTTACTTGAGGTGAACTGGAAAATCAAAGTTAAATAAACGATTAAGAGAGTTGAATGAAGAATATTTTCAAGTCTGCAGTAGGTACCTGCAGTACAGGGTTAATCCATGTTCACCCTTTTCATCCTACATCATATAAACAACAATACCTAGAAATAACTATAAGTGATTTCAATGCATGTACATGTTCCTGGAACTAGTAGTTATGTACCTACTTACTGAAAAGGTATGTGAATGTTCTCTTGTAGGCAAGGTGAACTTGAACACAGTTATCGAAACGTTCAGAATAGCATATAATTTCAGCTTCAAAACCCCCTTTCCGTTCTGCAATCCCAGAATAAAGTAGTTATACCTCATCTGCAGAGTTTTAAGCAGAACAATTGAATTCTCATGGCCGTGTATGAAACTCCGATGTGGACTCAATGATTCACACTTTTATATGCATCTATATATTTATATATCATAAAGGTGGGCAAAACACAAGAATTGGTTGAGTAAAATCACAAAAACTCTAATAAAAGTCTCAGTGTTTGTCCCTACAACCCTAGTTCCGTGCCCCGTTCAACCCTAGCGAGGGTTGATCGCACTGAATGGGTAGTTCTGACAGGAAATCTCGAGTATTTCGGACATGGAATGTCAAATTATTCCTCCCCTGTTGATATACACTGTGCATCCTATTGTCACATCTTTTTTTCAAGTATGATATGTAGTGAAAGTACAGCGGCACTGCTTTCAGGATGATGAATATGAATTTGTACACCTCACAGGAACACTAATATCGCTCCAGTCAGGAATTCTATAGATCACCTACCTAGGTATATTGTATATATGAAAATTCTAGAGATGAATACGATAATATCATCACTTCCTCCCAATTCTCTATTTAATTCACTTCTCTCTGTTCAACTTGGAAATCAACATTGATGACTATTTGTGTTTTATTCTGTCACTTCGATTTGAGTGGAAACACGTCTCACATTGAAAAAAGTTCAGTGGCATGAGTCGCCAAAGAAGTAATGGATTATCAGTTTGAATTCAAGAAAATTCCATTCCAAAACTTGAAACAATAACGAGACGTCACGAAATAACGTAACCTACAAAAATTGAATGTCAATTTCGTATTGTACTTTCACGAACTTCGCGCATGCGCGCTAATCGGTTTTGTCTCGCATACTATAATTTTTTTGTCCAAAATTGGCTTCATTTTTCATAAAGGAAATAACGGATGATATCTATATAGTTATCATTAGATATATGCGGAATACTAGTCCGATTATGACCGTCAACTTCCGCTGCTCACTCTCTCTTGACGTGCGGCATTTCTGAACCCCATCCAGCAGGCCGATACTAACCGCGTTGCATGCAATATCGACCTGCGCCCGTCCAGCGCCGATTTCCCCAAGCTCGAGGTGCGCACGATGCCAGGCGGCACGAGGACGGTGCGCGAGAACGAGACCGTTCTCGACGAGAAGGTGACGCGTCGCACCGAAGAGTACGTCGACGAGATGGGCGAGATCAAGGTGCGTACCGTGGAGTACGTGGAGAAGACGATCGAGAAAGAGGTATAGACTCGCGCACGACGGTTTGCTCGAACATCAGCATGACACCTTTCTCCTTTGTGCACACTTTTGGTTAGTCGTTTTTTTTCTCTCACCTTGTTCTGTGCGCTGTATATGTAGTAGGGTGGTGGGTCTTGGTGAGACTTATGTAATTTCTGGCAAGCTAAAGATTTTAATTGAAATAATAATAGGTCTTCATTTCCTCTAAGTATAAGTATGAAATAAGCAGAAAAAAAATCACGAAATATATTAAAATGGAAAACGCCGAAGATCGAGTGGACGATATATCGTGTACTTAGTATACATAACAGAACTTAAAATGCATGCATTCGTTTACCTAAATATCAATGAATCGTAAAGTCTTTTGAAAAAAAAAAACATCAGTTCTAATTCGCCTCAGATCACCATTCCATTCATTATATTACTTCATTTGATCGTCTTAGATGAGATTTGTTTTTCAAAGCTGGCTTCAAAATAGGATGGGGAATCGAGTCAAGGAATCGAGACTTGAGACCTGAAAATGCAGAAAATTAGAAAACAAAAATATATAATTCGTTCAACTGAAAGGTGACATTTACATCGGCCTCTTCCATTCTCGTTTTAGTAAGTATATTTTTCTGAACTCTCTAAAAGAAATGAAAGGAACTTATTTGAACTATATAAGTACAAGGCTTGTATACAGGGTGTTTCGTCTTGGACCTCTTACCGGCCGAGATTTTTTATAAATTTTGTCTCTCTTAGCTCTAAAACCACCCTGTATATTTTTTTGAAAATTGGCAAACATAGCAATTGAAACATAGCAATCCTATAGAATCGATTGAGACATCAACAAAAGAAGAAGAAATCAAGGTCTAACTTCACTTGATATCACAATTTTTTTCTGTCCGAAAACAACTCCCTATATATTTGATTCTGTCATATTTTTCACCATATCTAAAAAGAGTATCTAAAATTCGATTCAACGATTTACTTTCCATTTTAACTTTGAGTTATATTAATTTTATTACTTCCTATTGAGCCTACGTAATAATAACATCCATCAATTGACAGCGTGAGAATAACATGCTCTAGTGAAATCTACTGTTTTTTGGAATCTACAAGAGTTGGATGCCAGCTTGAAAAATTATATCTGTAACTGCTATATCATTTGAATTTTCTCAAGATGTCTTCTATCCGTCATTTTGCTACATAAAAAAACTTTCCTAGATGTGAAGAGATAGTTGAAGATTCCATGAGAGCACGTTAATCAAGCAATAGTCAAAAGGATCCAGCTATGAGATTCCTTACAATCCGCCATTCTGTTTTGGATGAATATTTTCGTTCGTTCGTTGAAATTCTGGTATCGCATAGATAATTATAGAATAGAATAGAATATATGTTTATTGAGCTCAATAGCTATTACATTTCATTACATTCCATAACATTTGATATTATATCAAAAAACATAAACAGTGTTATTGAATATTCAAGTACGTTTCCCTTAATCTAGTTTTGAATACTACAACATTTGGTGATGTTTTCACTACTTGTGGTAAGTTATTATACTCTTTCAAACCTTCGATGAAGAGTGTTTTCTCCATAGCACTAGTGTTGAACCTCTGTATATGGATATGCTCTGTTGATCTCAAATTATAATTCACCAACTCTGATCTTTGAACGAGGTAATCTCTTAAATATACAGGAGCTTGTTTATTGACAATCTTATATATTAACACTAAGAATGACTCGGTAATAAGTTGACGGACATTCAAGCAATTTAGAGTTTTTATCATGGAGATTATTGGAGTATATCTGTTGCATTTAAGAATAACTCTCATTGCTTTGTTTTAGAGTACTTGCAGCCGATAAATGTGTTCGTCTGAACAGGAAATGAATATTGACATACAATAATTGAAATGCGGAAATATAATTGTATTGTACACAATTTTTCTGCACTATAATGAAAGATTTCTACAAGCTCTATAATAATAGCCAATTATTTTTGCCAATTTTTTCAGATAGAAAATCAATATGTTTAGAAAAATTCAGTTGGGGGTCAAAATATACAGGGTCGCTGATATGTATGGAAACGGTCGATTATTTCCTAAAATAAGATAGCTAGCGAAAAATGTTAGGATACAAAAGTTGTAGGGTTTTTCAAAATCCATTAAGCTAATGAAAAATTGAGTATACAGGATGAGTAAAAAAGTCAGGACGAAACAAAGTTGCTTTTTCTCTAATGGAAACCCTGTATATTATTCCACATTTCAATTCTGCTCGAAATTCTGAACAAAATTGATAAAGCGCATCATTTCCTAAATTCAACCGATTTCGAGATATCGAATTTTGAAAATAACTTATAATAAATTATCCAAAAATTTTAGTCCATTAAGTTCATAGTCCATCAAGTTACCTTTGAAAGTTTCCAGCTCCATAACAACGCCGCGTCGTTCTTTTGTCTAACAGTGATGATCTTGACAACACATGTCAAAAATACATTTAGTGTAAATAAGTTTCGCGCAAAAATGGCACGTTTAACTAAGCGTTTAAGCGTTTAACTGAGCGTATTGAAATGTTAATGATCATAGGATTCGGTGATAGAAGACGAAGTTGTGACCAAGTAGTGAATATTTTTAATGAATTGCATCCAAATCGGGAACCAATTTCTAAATCAACCGTTTCAAAAACATTGCAGCGTTTTCATGAAACTGGAGATGTCAAAGATCGACCAAAAAGTGGAAGACCAGTAAGCGTTACAAATGAAGAAAATGCGTTGAATGTCATGTTAGATGTGGTGGAAAATCCAATAAATTCGGCACAACAGAGGGCTTTGAATCATAACATGAGTCGATATTCCATTCAAAAAATTTGCAAACTGCAAAAATTCCATCCATATAAAATTCATTTGGTACAAGAATTGAGTGAAGACGATTTTGATCGTAGAATCGAGTTCTGTGAAGTTATTATGGATAAATTAAGCGAAAATGTCAACTTTGTCAACCACATATTGTTTTCTGACGAATCTACATTTTGTTTAAACGGGCACGTAAATCGACACAACTGTAGGTATTGGTCAGATCAAAATCCACATTGGATGGAGGAAGTTCACACTCAACGGCCACAAAAAGTAAATGTCTGGTGTGGTATTATTGGTGGACACGTCATAGGACCCTATTTTATGAACGTAAATTTGAACTCTGAACGATATTTATCACTTTTACAACAGCATATTATTCCAGAGCTTAGACGATTATTCCCGAATAATAACAATCCCAATTTGCCGGCAGAACAAATATGGTTTCAACAAGATGGGGCTCCTCCACATTTTGGACGTATGGTACGCGCATATCTAGATGAAACTTTTCCTAATAAATGGATTGGACGCAGGGGAGCAATTAAATGGCCAGCTAGGTCTCCCGATATGACCCCACTTGACTTTTTTCTATGGGGTCACATAAAAAATGTAGTCTACAAAAATAGGCCACCAAATATCGAAGAGTTGCAAGAAAGAATGAGGCATGAAATTTCTACCATTCCTCCTCACATGATTTTAGATTCACTACAAAATTTTGTTCAGCGAGTTCATTACTGTCAGGAGATAAATGGTAAACACTTTGAGCACCTTATTAAATAGAATTTCAAAGAAAAATTTGTTGTTTATTAAAACTTGTTTTCTCTCTTTTCCTCCTGTCTTAACTATTGTTTTCATAAAATTTTAAATAACCTGGACATTCATTAAAAAATACATTTTATTGTTTTAATTGCATTTTAATCAACCCTGAACAATTATGCTTTTTTATTTTCTGTGAAAAAATTATAATTAAATTGTAATCATAATATCCACATACTCCACCTTTCGTGACTTTCATAATAAATATGCATCATTTCGTGCTTTTTCTTTAATAAATTTGAGAGTAGTAAAAAGTTATTTTCAAAATTTGATATCTCGAAATCGGTTGAATTTAGGAAATGATGCGCTTCATCAATTTTGTTCAGAATTTCGAGCAGAATTGAAATGTGGAATAATATACAGGGTGTCCCATTAGAGAAAAAGCAACTTTGTTTCGTCCTGACTTTTTGACTCATCCTGTATACTTGATTTTTCATTAGCTTAATGGATTTTGAAAAACCCTACAACTTTTGTATCCTAACATTTTTTGCTAGCTATCTTACTTTAGGAAATAATCGACTGTTTCCATACATATCAGCGACCCTGTATACCCAGATATTTTATTTCATTCACATTACTGATAATAGTGTCATCTATTTCAATAACAAAATTGCATTGATTAAATTTAGCAACATTACTCTTACTACCTAGGATCATACATTTTGTTTTTAGACTATTCAATTTGAGCTTATTTGCCATCAGCCATTTGTTTAGAATGCCCAATTCCTCATTCATCAATCGTACTATTTCTTTGAAGTTTTTTCCAGATACAGAAATCAATGTGTCGTCCGCAAAAAGGTTAACGAATGACTCTTGTAAAAACAGATTTATATCATTAATATATAGAATAAATACCAAGGGCCCAAGAACCCATTCCAAGTGAACAATTACCATTGATTTTCGTTTTTTGACATCTATCATCTATCTACATTTATGTAATGATTTTTGTCTATCTATTGTCTCAAACGCCCTTTTCAGATCTATGAAGACACTTATAACAATTTCACCCTCATCAATATCTTTCTTCCACATGTTACAGACTAACTAACATGCAGACTCTGTCGATTGATTACATCTAAATCCCGATTGATTCACATAGAGGATATTTTGTTTATTCAAATGCTCAGTTAAGTGTTCATGTACTAAAATTTCAATGATTTTCTCAACGACTGGAAGTAATAGGTCTTTAATCTTCAGGTTTAACAGGTTTACTGATTTTTGGAACTGGTATTATAGTACTGCAATGGCAATACTTCTGTTTGCAGACAGGTATTGATTAGATTTAATAAGGGATACCCAACAACTGGAAATATATCTTTTATTAACGACACTGTGAGTATTTCATCCCCAGTAGTTTTGTTTTTTAAATTATTTACCACTTTATATAATTTACTAAGAGAAATGGTTGGAAAAGAATCAATGATGCCGTATATATGAAATTTTCTTTCAGAAAAACCGTCAATACTCGGAATACTTTTAGCAATTTTCTCTATACTATCGAGGTAAAACTTATTCAGTACCTCACTAGTATCATTATTTGGCCTTATATCTAATGAGCTAATGTCTGTGTCATCATTACTGTTGTTGACTAATTTCTTTAAAGTAGACCACATTTTTTTACTGTCATTACGACACTGATCAACCTTTTCTTCATAAAATATTTTTTCCTTTTTTCTGATTAGACATACCACTTCATTCCTCTTCTGCCTGTATCTTTCAAAGTCTATAGGATTTTTTTATATTGAAATCTCTTGCAGTATTTATCCCTTTCTTTTTGCATATTTCTAACTTCTTCATCTATCCACCCGTATCCCAGATAGTAATGTTTATTTTCATTTTTCAGCTTTTAATGGGATTTTCTCTCCTCGTTTATAAAAAATAGAGTAGAAGTTATTAAAAATTATTGCAATATATTTGTAGTAAGGACAGATTTAGGATCTGTCCCAAAATGTCACTGCGCTCGAAATTAAACCTTTATATACCTAAAAGAGAAATTCTCTATTGGTCAGTGACACCTTGTTTTTGAAAGAATTTGGAAATACAAATATATTCAATGAGAATAAAACCTCTACTTATCTTGGTGGACGTTTCGGGAACGAATCTGCTCCCGTTCTCAACACAATTGAAATATTTTTCTCTTCGTAAAATTTTCTCAATGTTTTCGATTTTGACACTGAAAAGTGACAATTTGGCAGACGGAGGAATTCTGGTTACAAGGTGTTTTCATTAATTGATATCGAATTTTCCATTTTCATATTCAAGTTTCAGAAGTGGATGCCAAGTTCTATCTATATCAACTGAACAAGAAGCAATATTATTGTCTCCGTTCAGGAGAATGCAAGCAGACTCTTTGATTTTCCGTTTTTGGTTGTTGTCTTCTTTTCCTATGATCTTAATATTATCCTAATCGGCCATATGTTGTCCATTTTCAATAAGGATATGCTCAGCTAATTTTGATTTGTCAGTATATCTTCCATTTATATTGTTCTTATGCTCTTTCATCCTTACTGATAGAGGCCTGCTGGTTTCACCGGTATAATATTTTCCACAAACACATGCTATACTGTAAATACAATTTTTTGATGATTGTTCTTCATTTTTCGGTTTTATATGAGTCAAAATCGATCTCATTGTATTTTCTGTCTTGAACACTGTTTTCACTCGAAACTTGTCACCAACACGTTTATTTTTTTCTGATATTCCGGGAATGTATGGGATTACATTTGTTATCAGTGTTGGTTGTCTTTGTGTTTGTTGTATATTCTGTCTGTTCTCAATTTGGTGTATTGTTTTATCAATGAAATGTTTCGGATAAGTGTTGAGTTGTAGTACATTTTTTATATGGTTCATTTCGGCATTGAAAATTTGGTGGTTCGATGATATGGATTTGGCTCTATCATGAAGTGATTTGATTATTCCTTTCTTTATACTCGTATGATGATTTGATTGAAAATTGAGGTATCTGTCGGTGTGTGAATTTTTACGATATACACTTTTTATCAAAATGTTATCTGATTTTTTAATGAGGACATCTAAAAATGGTAATTGATTATTACATCCGATTTCTAAAGTGAATTTGATTGTGGGTTCGATATTGTTTATATAATTTAGAAAATTATCTAGTTCCATACGGTTATGTGGCCAAATAATGAAAATATCATCTACATATCTCCACCAAGTCTTTGGTTGTTTACTGAATTTTTTCACAATATTCTCTTCAAAATCTTCCATGAATATATTACTTAGAATAGGAGATAATGGTGAACCCATGGCCATACCAAAATTTTGTTGATAAAAATCATGATCTAATTGAAAGTAAGTTGTTTTGAGACAGTTCCAAAAATTCTAAAATGCCTTCTACACTCAGCTTAGTTCTTTCAATGAGTTTTTCATCATCTTCCAGTTTCTTTTTCACTATTTGTAAAGTTTTTTCTATAGGAACATTAGTAAATAAACTCACTACATCGAAACTTACTAAAATATCATCTGTATCGAGATGGATGTTATTTAGTTTCTCCAAGAAATGAGGAGTATTTCTAATGAAACTTTCACTATTTCCTGATAAAGGTTTCATTATATCTAAGAGAAATCGCGATAAATTTTGACAAGGAGATCCTATCGAACTCACGATTGGTCTTAATGGATTGTTTGGTTTATGTATTTTTGAAAGTCCATAAAAATGTGTGGGTGTTTGCTATGGTATTTGGATATGTGTTTCCTATCTGTTAGTGTAAGTTCATTTTCGTGTTTTTTCATTATGTTTCGTATCTTTCTCTCTATGTTTGCTGTTGGATCTCTATTCAATTTTGTGTAATTGCCTTCATTTATAATTTGTATTATTTTATCATTATATTCATTTTTGTTCATAATGACTGTAGCGTTGCCTTTATCAGCTGGAAGTATTTTGATTGTATCATCATGTTTAAGATTATTAAGTGTGTTTTTCTCTTCTCTTGTGATGTTTGGTGTTATTTCATGTTTTTTCTCAATAATTATTTTATTTCTGATTCTATATTCATTAGAAAATTCATCAGGAAGTCTTTGTGCAGTTTGTTCAATAGCTGTTATCAAATCTAATTTTGGAATATGATTCGGAGTGATTGAAAAATTCATACCTTTTGACAGTATTAATTTTTCAGAATCTGTTAATGTTCTTGAGGATAGGTTTATAACAGTTCTATTCATGAAATTTTGTTGACGATGTTCTAATCTCAATTTTTTTAAATTCCTTTCTTCAATGAGTTAATATTAAGATCATAGGAAAAGAAGACAAAAACCAAAAACGGAAAATCAAAGAATCTGCTTGCATTCTCCTGAACGGAGACAATAATATTGCTTCTTGTTCAGTTGATATAGATAGAACTTGGCATCCACTTCTGAAACTTGAATATGAAAATGGAAAATTCGATATCAATTAATGAAAACACCTTGTAACCAGAATTCCTCCGTCTGCCAAATTGTCACTTTTCAGTGTCAAAATCGAAAACATTGAGAAAATTTTACGAAGAGAAAAATATTTCAATTGTGTTGAGAACGGGAGCAGATTCGTTGCCGAAACGTCCACCAAGATAAGTAGAGGTTTTATTCTTATTGAATATATTTGTATTTCCAAATTTTTTCAAAAACAAGGTGTCACTGACCAATAGAGAATTTCTCTTTTATGTATCGTAAATCTGTCCTTACTACAAATATATTGCAATAATTTTTAATAACTTCTACTCTATTTTTTAGAATCGAGGAAAGAAAATCCCATTAAAAGCTGAAAAATGAATATACCACCTCCTCGAAGAACTTACAGACAGTATTTAATGTTTATTTTGTATCGTTGCGATTTTATCTAAGCTGGTTTTTATATTATTTATGAAGGTTTCATTGAGGATGTTCCAGTTTTGTTGAATTAAATCTATCTCAATGTCTTCATTTTTTTTCCGGCGTAATATATCGAGTAAATTGTTTTTGATATTTTTTTCGTAGAATGTTAATGACCGTGCCAATAATATCATAATCTGTGAATTTTGGGAAGTTACGTTCAACTTCTTGAAGCTTGTTATTTGTGATAATCAAATCAATTAGTGTTTCAGAGTGCCTGGTTACTCTTGTTGGTTTTTAACGATCTGTTCATACCCTGCCAAATGGATCATGTCTAATAGTCTAGTTGCACCTGTTCCTAGAGTTGATAAATCAAAATTAAAATCACCCAGTATTGTAATATCATTGATGCACAGTATTTCAAGTTCAAGTAGTTCCTGGAGAAATTCCAGAAAAACTGACTGACAACCATTAGGAGATCTGTACACACCCCCAATAATTATATGTTTATAGCCAACAGCTACTTTAAGTAGTGTACACCAGTATTCTCCCTGAATAGAAAATTGTTTCACCTCTTGGCATTCAATGTGGCTTTTGACATAGCAAATTACACCGCCTGTGTGTCTACTGGTAGAGAGATTCACAAAACATTTATAACCCTCTATGTAATACTCAGACTCTTCAATGTCATTTGTTATGTGAGTTTCTGTTGCTACCACAATAATAGGCTTAACATCATATAGGAACTGATTAAACTCTGAGAAATGTGTTGTAAGCTCCTGTATATTTATACAGAGAACTAAACCATTTGGAGTTGACTTTAGTTGCTATTGATAATTCACTCTCTTTGTTTCTTTCAATATGAAGTAACTTTTACATTTTATATCAAAAATATTATGTTCACAATCAATATTTTTCAACTTCAAAACTTCCACCGCATACTTACAATTTGTACATTCATATTTGGCAGACTGACATTCTACTTTTTTGAAAGACAAAGAATCACTCGACCTCCCATTCCGAGACGCCAAACGTTAAAATGTTATTCCTGAACAAAAATTGAAGCAAAAAAAATATTCCGAGCCGTTCAAAAGTTAGCCAGGCGAGGTTACTTCATGGACACAGTATTTTCGGGCAGAAAGAATTTGTGAATTGAGAGTGAAATTGTGTACCAATTTTCAGAAAAATATACATTGTGGTTAGAAAATTGATAAAACACTGAAGGCATGAGCAAAATTGACAAAACATCCTGTATGTCGGTTATGAAAGGCCGAAGACCATTAACTATGGGTTATTCAAAATCAGCTCACTGACCAATGAAACACCCTGTTTGAAGGTTGTGTACTATACATACGCTCTCAAAATATTTGAAACGACTTTGCATCTATTGCTTGCTAGTATAGTTATTTATAGTCCGTGAGCTTGTCGATGTCACTTTGTCCTCATCATTATCACAGAAGTAAACATTTTTACTCAGATAGCCAAATTTTACAGGAACTTAGCGGTAAATGTAAAATCTAAAATAAATGACCGATCGAAACGAAATTTTATTAGAATATACTGGACATTTTTCACATAATAATACCTATTGTTTTTGGACTCATAATTCCAGCACGCTCATCTATCTGTGGTGTTTTGCGATTTTGACAGAATTGATACTGCCAAGTTCAATATTTATTTGTTGTCTTACTACTTCATGATTCTCAATAACTGAAAAATCTGAAACTGAAAAAGCAGTACCGTGATTTTTTTCTCATTAACATATCGTTTTTTATAGCGGTTTTGAACCATTGGTCGGAAAATTTGTTCCAGCAGAGAAATGTGAGCTTAAAAAGACTCGTTAGTCTGTCAACTGCTAATTGAGCGTGTTCCGTGGTAACTCCGTTTTTCAATTTCCTTTCCATCAATATCTTCCATTATACTTTCCAGTAGTGTGGACATGTTATTTTGCTCTAAAACTTCCATACTAGATTTTTCTAATGATTTGGTCGACATTGTTCATATTAAATTCATTGCATTTTTCTTCATCCTTTCACAGACAACTACCAAAGTTGTGTGTGCTGTGAGAGGATTTATTATATCCAAACATTTCGAACATTATACTATCGAAAAAAATAAGCAGACAACATTCGTGAATCTGTTCTCATATAATCCTAAAATATCAAATATGTTTTTGTACTTTGTAGTTTTGTCTATTTATTTGTATGAAATATGTATACATGCATGTTTCAAATTTTACATTTCATTATTAATTTTTATACCGCTCACTGTACAATATAATATGCATTTTATTGACTTGTCAATCTAATGAAAATTGGTGTATGACCAATATTCATCTATCTATAATTTTTATTCCAATCCACTAAAATATTTCTATACCGTTATATTTATATTCCAATCCAATCATTCGATGGTGATTTTCACTACTACTATCTAGATATCATGTTATTCCAAAACTAGTTTCAGAAGTACATCCACAGAAAAGCAATCAAAACTACTAAAAATGCAAATAATAAATACGTTGAAATAACTATTACATGAATATGAATATCTATTCAATTATTCTGAAATCGTTTCTATCATTTGACTATCATCATACTTGTCTAGTGTATGTTCTGGCTGGAGCAAATTCGATACGTATAATGAGATCTCGTAAACCATTAGAGATAGCCAAATGGGTCAGCCAAATTGGGACAAAGTTGAGTAATTTGAAATTCAGAATATCTCCCGAAGTTATCTGGAAGGAATTTCGTAAAATCGATTTATATTTTTCTGATCTCGGTTGAAGAGATATTTGTTGAGATAATATAGAGAATAGTTCGTTAGTATTTTTTTTACTCTACACAATGATGTTACTATATTTCAAATCCATCGTTTCCTTTAGAACTCTATGCCACCTTCTTCGTTGCAATCATTTCTAGAGTTTTTAGTTAGAATATTATATTTATTACTAGGATTGTAAAATAATAAATTCCGAAAAGCAAACAAGTAAAAAATTACTCAAAACATTAAAAATGAAGAATATTTTCTTTCAGAAAACTAATGAAGCTGTCCCTATTGTCATTTGAAAAAAGCATTCCTGTCCCATCCTTTCTGATATGTAAATAATTCATAGCACAATCAAAATGTGGAAAAATGTCCATGACCGTATCTATTCCAACCAGTTCTCGTTCCAATCTGTCATCTACTTAAGATTTTATGAGAGGCGGCTGTCTACTCATTTGCCCGTCACTGTATATCGCAGAGAATGTGATGACATCGACATTCATTGAGGTTATGAAACAGCTAATATGGCCAGTTCATGCTCTACATTATCTAACTTACCTCAACAGATTAGATTAACTGTTTGTTGTGTGATGACATTTGTATTCCTTTTTCAATAATTATGTCGGATTGCGTCCATTATCCATCACTGTTTGATTAGTTATTCTGATAGCTCCTAGAATAGTGACAGTACATGCAATGTATGAGACACTGTAGAGAGGCAGAGTTAGCGCTCTGTCTGTTCACTCTCTTACACTAAATCGGAATTAGAACGAAAAAAAATAATACTTTATATTGTGAAATATAACGTATTCAAATACATTTTATTCTCAGGATCAACCAAAATACTGAAGTCTGTCAGTCAACCCTGTTGACTTGATTCAAAGGGCCTGAAATGGTAAATAACTTTCGGTAATTCATTTCAGTATTCAACCTACTCTTATCCCAACAAAACCTAGAATAGCGAAGGTGATTCCTGAATTTTATGTTATTGTGATAATTCAAGAATTCAAATATCGGATATATACTTTCTACATTTTTGATTTATTTGAACTTCATAATCTAAACTTGTCCTGTAATTACTGGAAGCATTTTTCACTGTTTTGAATGATGATATGGCACTGACAGAGCAGCAAACCGCTTCGAATCATTTAATTCATCGAATGAAGAAAGTTCTGAAGACATCTCTATTCAAATGAATACCACACTTGTACATTGCTCTTGTAATACTTATTTCACTTCATCGTGCAGGTGGAACAAATCCAGGAAAAAATAATATCTCTGGAACTTACCAAACCAGATGACTCAAAACCGGATTTGAGCGATATAGCCAGAGTTGAGGACGAAGAAGATGAGAGTCTTTCCGAACCACCCACGCCGACTATAGATCAAGAACAAATCGATTTCACGGATGCATCGACGAATAAAAAGAGACGGCGGAGGAAGACCAAAAAGGGCAAAAACTAGTATTCTTTGTATCTCAATTTGTAAGTATTAATCAGGTATTATACAACGCTGATTTTTAATTGATTGTCCAGAACAATATTTTAATTATATTATATCAATTTTGTTTCTCACATCACACGATTGTTTCACGAAGGTGATTGGGATTTTATTTTATAATATGCAATTATATTATTTAACGTTTTTAAATTATTTGTTTCATTTTATCAAATATTATTTAATTGTAATCTTTACATATTTTATGTATTTAAATAATTGTAGTTGATGTAAGATAAAAATTCCAAGGCTTAATTACCCTCCAAAATCTATCTTTTTATACCTATTTTTCTACTGGTGGTTTCACAGATTTATAGCATATATGACAATAATACATACAGTGCTTTGAACCATATATAATATATTTTATGCAAGTGATAGATTAAGATTCAATAAACATGTACATTTCCACGATAGTTTTATTTCTTTTTATTTATGAATGAATTAGTTCATTGCAGCAAAAAGCGAACAAGAATCGTTATATTCACAATTCATTCTCGTTCTTATCGAGTTGTACATTTACATTATACATAATATATTTTGCTTACCAGTTGAAAAGCTTGAACTTACGAAAAGTATTCACAGATTTCAAGAAAAATCTTTTTCCTAACATCTATTCTTTGGTTGGAATTATACAGGTCTGGTAAAACATAAGGTCGATTTTTCTGATTAGTCATTCAATGATCAATTAATTCCTTATTCATTCCATAAGGATATTATGAGAAATTTTGTTGTTGTCGAGGATGCCGTGCAAATCTGAAAAAATTGTAACTTGTTGCCTCACAAAATCGCTTTTTTCAAAATTGGAGACAAACTTATACGATAACTACAGCTTATGAGAATAGGAATCAGCTGGCCTACGTGACCCATATGTGACAGGTGTCGATCGAGAAACAGGGAGTGTCTGTCTGTAGTAATGGATATCTCTAAAGCATTCGACCGTGTTGGCAGTAAGGTTCACTTTGATGAACATTTACCTCTGTTGAGTAGGCTTTTATTCCATCTACTCGAACTTTTCATTTGTACGCACTTCATCCTCCAAGCTCACATTAATAAGAGAAGTAATCTCCCCCGAATGTGACCGGGCCGAGGGGGCAGAAATCGCCCCTCCAATGAAAAATCCGGACGCGACACTATTATCTCAATCATTATTTATACAGGATATATGAAATGATGATGAATATATGGGATATTTCATAATCAAGTTACCGTTAACCTTGATATGAATAAATATATTTGTGACACCCTGGCTAAAGTCATTGGTCGAAATGGATAAACTTAGTTTATTATCATAATTCTTTTACAAAAAATTACGCTTCAACATACATTTTCTATAACAATTCAATTTGGCATTATTACTAACCAGAAAGTGACAAAAATAACTGAAAACAGTCTTAATTAAAAACTCTCTCAATCTTTCAATACAAGGTTTTGTGATGTTCTCCTTCGCCAATGGATACTAGAACGCTGGTCGAAATCGCCACTATCACTGTTATCAACATTATTATTATTCACTATAACGCTTCTCATTGCCGAAGGTTCCACTTCTCTGTACTTGTTAAATTCTGCACTGTCGGGTTCTTTGAAATTATTTGTGTACAAAGATGGTACTTTGAACTTGATGTTTTTTATCATAGCGTGTTTTTCATTTTGGAAAGACGTTTCATAATGTAGAGGCCCGGTGGAGTTTGGGTCGAGGATTTTCTGATAGATTTCTCGAGATGTCGGCTCTGCTTTGAGGATTATGTTACGCTGCGATGCAGAACCAGTGGGGTCGAGAATCTTCTGACAAATGTCTACGGACTCTGCCATATCGAAGGCGATCTGGCGGTGAGAACTTGATACATTGTCGAGATCTCTGCAAAATTAAAAAGAAATATAATTGAATAAATTTAGCCATTTGTTTTCATGTATTGTTATTATTTTCAAAATTATTATTATCATTATATACCGGGTTTCCCAGAGCTTTCATGCCAGCAGATACTTTAGTTACTTGCAGAAAAGAAAATTGGAATGAGAAATACGTGTTCTAGGGGACCATAAGGTCGTTCATGCAGCATAGTAAAATCCACCCCCTGGCGAATAACCCCCGAGAAACCACTTTTCTTTTTCAAATTGCACCCCATGTTTGTTGAACATTTAGTTCTGTGAGTCGAAAAATCACATATTCTCATTCGACAGCGCCGTCCATATGAAATAAGAATTCATGAAGGACTCTAAAGACGATAAATTCAACTCCTTCCAGGATGTTTTTCCTTCATTTTGGTTTCTAGATTGTACAATGAAAGTATAAAAAGTTTCCTGTGTGAGAAATGAAAATCCGATTGGCTATGATCCTACCCAAAATGGACTGAAAAAATAATGTTAATGTTCATACTTTTTCTTGGATCATCACGGAAAATATAGGTTTGCATACGTTTTGTGAAATTCGGGTTCCTGATGTCAAAATAAGTGCAAAATTGCCAAAAATGAAAAATATAATGATCATTTCAATATATTTGTATTTAGAACAGATTCATGATCTGCCCCAAAATATCACTGCTCTCGAAATTTAACCTTGAGATACCTAAAAGAAAAAAAACATTGTATTCACAGTATACCATGTATTTGTGGAAAATACTATACAGGTGAAACTAGCAGATATCTATCAATAAGAATCAAAGAACTTCAGAACAATATAAAGAAAAGACTGGTCAGAATAAGCTGAACTAATCATAATGGGGAGAGTGAGCTAAGAATCCCCCCGTCTACACAAAATCACCGGGTCATGTTATCAAAACTTCAAACGTCTCAATGTATAATGAACATTTTACAAGTACATGCACCCACAAATGACAAATCAGAGGCAAAAATAGAAGAATTTCAAAACTGACCAAGAAGGGCGTGATCACAATTGTTGGATCATATGATCTTGGCAAGAGAAATTCTGGATGTGATAAGCTTGAGCAGTTCTGTAATGAAAAAATTAAAATAATCTCTCCGTATCCAACACCTTCAAACAACATACCAGACGATTGTATACATGGATCTCGCCTGCAGACAATAAAGTCAGAAAAGTACAGAATCAAATAGATAGCAGATATTAACAGTGATCATAATCCTGTATTCATGGATTTCGGAATTAATATTAGATTTCAGAATATAGAGAAAATGAACGACTCGAAAATTCATGAAGAAATCGACTAGAAAGAAGAACAGAAACGAAGGAGACTCAAGAATGCAACTGGACACAGAAACCATTTGGGAGCAGATGAAAGACGCAATAATAAATATTCAAGAACAGGAGATCTGTTTCAAAGAAAATACTAAGAGGAAGGAATGGATGACGGATGAGATTTTAGAACTTATGAGACAGAGAAGGGCGGCCAAACCCAGACCGTTAAAATATAAATAACTCAATAAAGCTGTAAGAAAGAAGTGCAGAGAGGCAAAGGAAAAATGGCTGGCCGAGAAATGTACAGAGATTGAAGAACTACCTCAGAAACATGACTCATTTAATGTACCTAAGAAAATTAAGGAGGTAGCATAATGTTCTGAAATTCGAGTTCCTGCAATCAATATACGTAGGTACAATAAGAAATTCTTCAAAAGAAATCCATCGCATGATAAGTGCAAAATTATCCTATTTTTATTTGCACAACCGACGAGAGAATATCCCTGAGAATCTAGAAAAAT
Source organism: Gastrophysa polygoni (assembly GCA_963576655.1). NCBI lineage: Eukaryota > Metazoa > Arthropoda > Insecta > Coleoptera > Chrysomelidae > Gastrophysa > Gastrophysa polygoni. The sequence continues at coordinate 16,550,169 of OY755083.1, read as the reverse complement.
GGATTTGCACAATCAGTTGTTGGACTAGAATTCCTCACTCACCTGTCAATATTGTGAGCGCTTTTGAAAGCCGGCGTTTTAAATGCCAACTTGATCGGCCCGTTGATGGCCCTGGCGACGGCAGCGGCGCCCGTCCTGCAATCAGATTGTACAACGGAAGGGAGCTCGCCGGCCGCCTCCGGCCGCCTCTCGCCGTCACCGCCGCCTCCGAGACAAGCAGCGAAGGCGGTCGTGTTCGTCGTTATGACGTTGATGGCGTTCGGATTGTCTTTGGGGGGCGGCGGCGGGGGCGCGGCGGCGCGAACTTGCCTGACGATCTCGCCCTGCTTACCTGGATGGGTGTTCTTCATGTGCCGTCTCAAGTTGTCTTGGCGGCGGAAGCTCAACGAGCATATGCTGCACGTGAAAGCTTTCATTTCTGCAAGAGATATCGTATTTTTTTTAACTGAAGCCTTTGTTGGTAAAACGAACAGAATTGTCCGATATTAGCGGCGTGCACTAGTGATTTCATTCTCAAAGGAGTCCACGTTTCTTTTTTGTGTTTTGGAAACATGGTCAGTTTTGAAAAACTTGATAGTATTTGACAAAAATATCGTGTTCATTTTTGAAAACCGAAATAACACAATAATTGTAACATTTAGGTATATTCTTAATAAGTGTAAAAGTATTTAAAAAGAAATGTTTGATGATGATATAAAATATAGGATGTTCCATTTGAAATAACCGAGAAAACCATGAGCTTGAGTTTTGGGTTGCAAAAAAAATAAACTGTTGAAACTATCACAAATACCAAATTTATTTGAACTGAAGAACTCGACCCTCACATATTGAATGAAAAAGGGTGGCGATTTCATCGATATTTTCACATAAGAGTGATATTATCCCCAATAATCATTTTTACCGATTCTTGGGATTCTCTCTCTTTGTTAATAAAAATAGAAATTTTGATAATAATTTTGTAATGAGAACAGATTGAGGATCTGCCCGAGAAATCAAAATTTAAGATAGGGCTATGAAAGCCGTTTTGACCAATAATGGACAGTTTTGACACAAAATATTCCTCAAGTCCATTATCTCAGTTTCTCACACTATTGACTCACCCTGTATGGAGCAATTATGATTTCTATTTTCATTTTCAGAAATGAGGTAAGAAAATCCCAAATATCTGTAAAAATTAATATGGAGTATAAGTTGATCACCCTGTATTACAGAAAAAATTAATCTTAACTATTAATCTTGATTGACAAACTAACCTTCATGAATATGAGTATGTCTCTGAAGATCCTTATTATTTACAAATGATTTTGTACAAACAGTACATTCATGAAGTTTGATCCTGAGGTGAGATCTACGATGCACAGTGAGAGCCCATTTCAGTTTGAACCTCTTGCCACATTGGTCACACATATGAGCCTTTTCATCTAGAAAACAAAAATTGGAATGATGAATATTTATTATATTCAAAAGTGTTTTTTTTGGCAAATATAGCTATTTATTGTTACTATACCATTACTATATGATACTCAGTAATTCACTAAACACAGTGAGTCATCACTACAGATTCCACGACTACTGTTATACTGTTATAAGTTTATACTGTTCCAAACTGGAATATGCTTCTCCAATCTGGTATAGTGAATATCAAACAACTCTTAATGAACTCGAGAAAATTCAAAACAAATTCCTCAGGTATTTATATTTTAAAAAGACGTCTCTATTATCAGAAGTACACGACTGAGAAGTGAATTTAAAGTTATATCATTGAATAATAGGCGCCAAATTAGCTTGATTTTATTCCTTTACGATATAATCAACAAAAATGAAGATGCACCAGATATACTAGCTTCAATACGATTTAATGTTCCTCCCCGTAGAGCTCGAACATCAGCAATGTTTAATATTCCATTTTTGTCTTCAACTACAAGAACCACTCTTGTAGCCATGTTGAAACTAGCCAATGAATTTAATCTGTTAATTGATTTGAATTGGACACTATCCAGATCCAGGTCTACATTTAGAAGAATCATTTTCGATTACCTCTTGATCTCTTCAGTGTAATAGAAGTATTGTATGTATGTATATTATATAATATGTGATCAGATCATGCGTTACTTTGATTCATGTTCTTTATTGTATATTCTTTATTCATGTAATTAGACCAGTAGGTTTGTATGGATAAGAGATTAATAAATAAATAAATAAAATGACTAGTTGAAATTTACATGTATTTTAACTTACTCTTCGGTGATTTGAAGTAGAGATCGGGATGAGAAAAGATAAATTAAGATTAAAATGGGTTTCCAAATAGTGTCGCGGTCTTCGATAACAACTTATTGAGATGAGATATCCTACATTTTTTCAAATGGGACACCCTGTATTCAATGTTAATTCCAAAGAGACCTTTTCATGCTGATTACAACGAGAAAAGGTACCACTCTTCGAAGCCGCATAGCTTCCATACGTTTAGAGATATTGGAGCGCGGTTTTCTTCAAGACATTTTTATAGACTATTAGAATGATTATCGAATGATGAATCGAAGTCGATTAATCTTTCACTATACCTGATATTTCGACATTTCTGAAATGTTCCATATCTCGTTCTTCTCAAATTGAACATTTCCATTGAGCTGTAACTTTTTATCTCCGATTTTAAGGTACTATAAGTTGGCATCAGATGAAAGCTCATTGAATATGACTTCAAATACTGTAAGAAAACGAGATATTGAACATCTCACAAAGTAGAAACATCCAGTATAATAAGAAATGAATGGACCTCGATTCATGAAAATAATCATTTTAGAGGTAAATATGAGTATGTGAGCTATGCAGCTTCAAATTTGAATAGCTTCAAAGACTGGTTGGATTTATCGCTGTATTCAGCATGAGAAGGTCTCTTTGAAAATATCAATAAATTAATGTTCCATCAAAAAAAATGTAGGTTTGATGTAGTTCACGATGAGAGTGGTTCGTGAACACTCAGTATGAACCTAAATAATTTCAATATATACCTACGATATACCTAGCCATACTTCCCGCCCGTTTTTTGAGCTCCACCATGGGGATCTCAGTTATTATATTATACCTATCTATCGGATAGCGAAAACCAAATTTTGATATCTCACTTCAATGATCAACGACTCCCTAGTAAAGTTTTACAAGTATGTAACTAGGTGAATTATCACCTGTGCATGCGATAAAACAACGATATACAGAAGACTGGTTCAGTCACTGATTGTGTTTTGTCTCTGCAGACTAGTAATACAATGAGAAAAATGAAATGAATGGTTACACCAATAATATGTAGAGATGCATCATAGAGTGCAACTGTATGGAAGCAAGATTTAATTTCAACACTTCTAGTTGTAATTATTTACCAAGCAAATATTCATTCAAGAAAAAAATATACTTTACACACAAAAAACATACGACACAAAAAAAAATTCATCTTTTGACAACATCCTCGACAACATCAAAGGAAATCCTATGTTTGAAGAACATTGTGTTAGCCAGTGGTGGATTTTTGGAAGAGAAGGAAGGTATTGGATTTTTTCTTGAATTCAATTACTTTGTCATTCTATTGATGAATGATGCTTGGTAGAGAGAAGGTCAGCATGTCTCAAACCTGATAATATAGGGATGACCAGCCTGAGCTTGTCTAGTTTGTCCACTTGGAATTGCTCATGGAGGAATGATAGATGAGATTTCCTTTGAGCAACGACAATGGAAATATATAAAAGAGGGAGAGATTGCACACCTTTTTACAATGTTCTAGAGAGGTCAATAAATTCCAAGATCAACTACATACATGTGAACAGAACTCCAGGACAGGTTGAATTTGTGAACTTTTCAGCATCTTAAATGATCCTAGCTAACATATAATCAGAATATTTTCTAAATCAGCAATATTGCTGGGACCAAAACATCATGTATTTATACATTTTTTGCCCAATCTGATGGGATATTTTTCATACTAGACAGATTACATTATTGAAAACTAATGCCATGGCTCACATTGTGCTACAACTTGTGAACCCATTTTTCTCAACTCACCTGAATGAACTGCCATATGTTTATTCAAATTTGAATGGTTACTGAACTTAGCAGAACATAAAGTACAATCATATGGCTTCTCCCCTCTGTGAATAACTGAATGGATCTTGAGAGATTCCTTACTACGGTATGCATTGCCACATTCAGAACAAATGTGACTTTTGACAACTGAATGTATAGAAGTATGGCGCACCAATTTGCTGCGAGTGCTGAATGCCTTTTTGCATGTTGTACATGAATATGGTTTCTTTGATTCATGTTTATAGGAATGAACATCCAGTTGTGAACGCAATATGAACTCCTTGTTGCAAACTTCACATTTATATGGCTTGGCAACTATGAGAAAATAAAGATCATTCACGAATGTGAAATACAAACGATAGCATCTACTCACCTCCAACTCCACAATATTGATGATATTTGATGTGAGTCTTGGTGGTGAATTTTTTATTACAAATTGTGCAGTGATATGATAGAGGATCTGCTATTTCAGTAACATGTTTAGGAATTTCAATGGAATTGTATGGTCTCTTATTATTTTTTTTAATTTGTTTTGCTTTAACAGCCCCCATATTCCTGTTCACTGATAAAAGACTTGTCTTATTCTCATTGTTGTTTGCATTGTCCACAGTAGCTGCAGGCACAATGAAATCAACTGCCAGAGTATTTTCACTGTTGGTGACTGATTTATTGGAAATACTTCCATTGATTTGGATTACAGCAGTATGATTATTTTGCACAACTTCGAGATCAATATGTGAGTTTCCATTCAAAGAAACTTTCTTACAATTCACAGATTTATTTTCTTGAGCTCCATTTGTTTCACCATCATGTTTCGAAGAACGTATATTCTTAACACATTGTTTACAATTGTCTTCGTCTTCCAGCAGACAGAGCCTACATTTTTCGTGTCCACAAGAATCTCTGACTATTCTGTGAGGAAGTCCAGAAGATGTTCTTGTACATTGAAAACATGTAGCTTCTTGCATTTTTTTTGATTTCTACATTCAAACATTTATCAAACAAATATGAGAATCATTCTGCAAACATATCAGGGCTCGATTCGATTCGGTTATATATACATATCTGTAAACATACGGTATGTGTGTGTATACACCTCAGAGCCTCAGAGCAATAAAAGAAGGAAACCAGAGATCTTAGATCACAGATGATCGTTACAGTATATACCCTCTGAATATACTGTGGTATGACCATATGACCAAAGAGTGTATATATATAATATAGAGTATATATATATACTATGGAATTATGACCATAGAATAATTGTTTACACTATGACTTCTTTTCTGCTGGTTTTTTCATAGGTGCACTGTTCTTGGATTGTTCGAGTTCGATTAGTATACAAATAGAAAAAGAGGGGAATACATAACCAGTGTATGCTGGAGAAGGATAGTACACGAATCCTCAAATAAAAAACTCGAGAATAATAACAAAGAGTATCCCGGGTCATGAGAAATCCACCATGTTTAGGCAAAGTTCGAATATTTGAATTTTGTGGTTAGTATCCCAGTGTTTTATATTCAGTTTCCATCGATTTCTTTGGACGTATATTATATTATTATAGCTTCGAAGCATATATGTATCAACTACAATATCGACCAAACGCCATAAGAGCAATGTTAGAAAAGTGATGCTTCATTATATACGTCTTTCCTTGTTTAATTGGCAACGATGATCGAGGGCGCATGCGCATAAATTCATTCTTGCCAATTGCACTCTTTCATTTTGACATCAGATAGGCTGTCCTTAATATCAATATTCCTAGTTAATAGATATATGCTCCAAAGGCTTGTGAGAAGGCCAAATTCGTTTTAATAAGGTATATTACCTGAAAATGGGATGAAAATGGTGAAATCGTAAATGAAATTGGCAACGTTAAATAGAATATCTTACATGTTTGGATGAACAGTTTTATCGAAGACTCCTTTTTACCACTTCGATTCACTTTGATCTCTAGTACAGATCCCCTCTGGATAGGTTATCGGCGTCTCTAGCTGATTGAAACTTTCACATATCGGTTACAATTTACTTAGATGAATACTTATACATCTCACTCTACACTTTACACTCACACACACACACATATATATATATATGTATATATATGTATATACATACATATATAATATATATATAATATATATATATATATATATATATATATATATATATATATATATATATATATATATATATAAACAATTATCCTATGCTTATACTGTTGGATGACTTCACGCGTCTCATGGCATGTAACCATAGAATAATTATTGTGTATACTCTCTGATGTAACCTCATTGGTTTATCGCAATAGTCATCGCAATAAACCAATCCAATCACATGATAACTGTCAATGAACTAGTATTTGTGTCAAGTCAAAATCATCATATGAACGATTTTTTGTCATATGATTTCTTGAAGGGTGTTAGCGTTACGAGAAATTCTAGTTCTAGTAAAATGATTAATTTATTGAGTATTCTATTTTCAATAGTCTCAGGTGAGTACAATATATTCCCTTCATTGTTAGATATATTCTCTGATGTTTCATCTCATTTTTATGTTATGGCTTCAGTCTATGCTGCTGGGGAGTTCTCTGTTCTTCATCATCCTTCAAGCCTAGTCTTCAAAGGTCACGACATTCTCAAAGAAAGTACTCTTACTGATGTATATGCAGCTTCCCTGGGTTTCTCAACAGAACATTTTTCTAACTGGGGTGGCCTGTACATAGACGATCCTTTTGAAGTGGCCCAAGCTATCATAACCATATATATTGATGGTGTGGCTGATATTGGGCAACAAAAGGGCCATCACTTTCCTCTCAAAACCGATGTGAATGAAATCAAAGTATACAAGTCTTTGAAAGAGAGAATTATCGAACATTACCCAGACCAAAAAACTAACCTGGTGAGAATCCATTTGTCTGATGGATTGGAAGAAGTGAGTTGTCAACATTGAATTTGCATAGTTGTATTATATTGTTTCTTCAAGGTTCGTAAATATCCAGTTTTCCAAGATGTTCCTAGTGAAAATCCCAAGCATGTCAGTCATAAGGTTCTGAAGCTGACTGTTGATGAAGACAGAAAATTCTTGAAGGAGATAACTTTGTTGCATGAAATTGCAGAGAAAGTAATTATTGATTCTTATTAAAATGTCAGTTTTTAATATGTATTCCTCTAGATTGAGCAAAATACTGTAGAGAAAGATTTCATTCCTGATGTATTCTGGTTTGAAGTATCTGCCCTTCATGCTCTTTCTGACTTACATGGTGAAAATTCTACAGAAGTGATTGAAGCCCATAGGCTATTGAATGAAGTTATACTGAGGCTGAATGCTGCTTTCATGAAAGTTTATGATGGTTTTGTGGTCATAAATGTTATAACAAGTGACACCAGTCATACCAGAAAGGGTAGGAGCATTCTTCAGGCAAACGCTGATTCTGATGATAAAAAACCCACAACTGATGTAAGTATGGAATCATTCAGGTCAAATGTTTTATTTTTGAAATGCCCCTCTTCTAGTTGTTACATATCATTTCAAGTTGGAAAAATATTTGTACCTTTTTGGATTGAATAACATATTCACAGACTTGTTGAAATTGAATCTACACAAAAATCAAATATTCCAAAAATATTAATTGACAACAAATATTCAATTTCAAATTGATTATAAGGAACATTAATAATATTTCTCAAACATTATTTAATGATTGCTTATTTTTAGAAAGAGAAATATAATTTGGCCAGCTACTATGGAAAGGAATATCCAGCCATTTTTAATATAATTTTGTGGTTTGGGGTTGTAATGCTCTTTTCTTTGATTGCCATCTGTTTGGCAATTGGTAATATGGACCCAGGAAGGGATTCCATCATCTACCGTATGACCAGCACTAGAATGAAGAAAGACAACTAAACATCTTTCATCTTCTCAAAATATAGTATCACCAATACCATAGAAAACTGTGCACACTGTTCAAAAATTGTTACCAGCATATATAAATGTCTCTGAGCTGGACATTTTTTTAGGACTTGAACATTCCCAAGGAAACCTGAGAAATGATATCCTTTGCTTTTCACAACTAACATGAGGGTTGTATGTACTTCACAAATTCTACTAGTTACATTTTGTTGTACCTTATTGAATGAAGGATTGAGTTTTGTAGCTGTGTGTTAGTGCTAATTGTTCATATCTAAATTGAGGTACTCACTTGATTGATTTTTCATATTTACCAAACCAGAATATGTTTTGTAGTTATGTAAATAGTTGTATTATAAGGTTGTAAGTTTTAAATAAAAAATATCAGTCCTATTGTTTTATTAGTTGAAGCTCCTAAGAAAACTACAGATTTTTTGTTACTTTTTTTATTACATTGAGAATTAAGTATTATTTTTTTTTTCATATGTCACTACTTACATAAAACATACTTAAATAATGTATTAGTTAAAAACTCAAACTTTTCTCAATATACTGCTAAATAAGTTAAACCATTGTTTGTCTATTTCATCCACAAATATCAAAATTATGAAGATATCTAAAGCTTTCTCTAAGGCACATCAGACATTACATTTTCAAGACTAGCCATATAAATTATAACATTTTCCAGTTAATTTACTGCTCATATTTATTCCCAAAGCACTAAAAATAAACAAATACAAAATGATTGTGTGACACAATTCATGACGTATCTTCATGAATAAAATATACTGGATTAATATGAAATATTGATGAATGAAATATAACTAAGAAACCTGTAAATAACAAATCGATATATTTGTTAGCGCCATCGAAAATAACTTGAAAAATTTCAAGAACTAATATACTGTATTCAAGTTAGAATAAAGTTGCATTCCTGATTTTTTTCCAAATTAAAATACACTACAGGATTGATTATTTCATGAAATGAATATCAAAATGGCAGAATTCCTTCAATTTGTCATGGTGTTTTCATAAAAATACTCATATCATAAGTTTAATGATTTTCAGACATAACCAATATGATACATTGGAAGGTTATTAGAACTTATTTCAATTTGTTGAAATCAAACTGAATTTTCAAGTGTACCGTTCGTATTTTTGACTACTTTAGTTGACAAAATTATCAGAAGAAGAAAATTGTTGGAGTTATTCCTCATGGTACAGTCCTGGTGCACATAGATGAAAAGCACGGTTTATAGATAGAATGGTTGTCGCATCGTAGCTCTAGTCAATCAAAAACAGTTATGCCATGCTATCTTTATTCAGATTCTTTATTGTTCAACATATGTATTTCCAAAATGAAAAATTCATGTTTACTAGACTGCCTCTAAGAAATACGTGACATGAGGAATCCACGCCCACTTTTCCGTCCGATGCGACAACAGTTCTCTGTATAAACGAGAATACCCATCAACAGCATAAAAGTAGACAAGGATGTTTCACCAAAATTGACAAGAAAACTCGGTTTTTCAGATACCCTGTATTTGATATTTTCATGCTGATAACAGTGAGGGTTTATTTTCAATTGATTTTCCTCTAGGTCGTCAAGTGGGAAAAAGGTGCCCCCTATTCAAAGCCTTATAGCTTCCAAACGGTTAGAGATATTGAAGTGCAAATGTTTCAATTGACCTCTTGAAGGATCATTTTCATGAATCGAAGTCGAATAATATTTTATTGAATGGGATGTTACAACTCTTGTGAAATGTTGATGTAAATATCTACTTTTTCTTGAATGGAACACACATATGAAATCAAGTTATAGTACCTCCAGAAATTAGAGATAAAAAAGTTCTGCGTTTTGAACTTCAACACGGAATTTCAATGCTACGAGAACTATAAAGTAATACAAGCATAACATATAGGTACGATTTTGAACAGTTTGTGACATTCATACCTCTATGACACGACGATCAAGTAATGATAATATCAATCATTATGTAAACTAGAATGTAGAATAGTTATAGATGAAGTATAGTGTAAAACTCACACATAATGGCTCTTACCCATTCAGATGACTTCAGTTCATGAAAATAATCATTCTAGAGGTCAATAGAAATATTTTGGAGGCAACCTCGCTCCAACATCTCTGACGGTATGTAAGCTCTGCGGCTTCTAAAAAGGGTACGTCTTGTCTATTCAAAGACCTGTAGATGATAAAAAGTTAAAGATATACCCCAAATGAGATATATAATACATGGTAACCTACATTAAGAAATATGAGTTTGGTGTAACATTCTTTCCGTGAATGAAGCAAAATAATTTCAAAATATACCCAAGAAGGATATCTATCAAATAGTGAAAACCGCATTTTGATATCACATCTCAATGAGGAGTTATCGACGACCGCGGCACTATTAGGACATTCTGTATTACTATTGCGAAAAAATCGTTTTTTCCTTGAAAATATATGGAACTTTCAGAAAAGTTCATGAGAATCATGAATTCTATATTTGTATAAGGAATTTACCGGAACATATTAAATAATTATTGAAATATTAATGAAGCACCCTGTATATAATTATATGTATAATGTGAATTGAAATATGTTAAAAAAAGTAAAACGAAATCATTATCCAGATTCAAATAATGGTTCATCATTTTATTCTCAGATTGTGATGCGAATTTTGATATTCATCATTTTAACAGCTCTCTGGACATTATCCCAAAATACTATATTTTTATAATATTTCGAACATATTTATCGCTGTACTTACTGGCGTTACTCTATTCTACGCATATACCACAATGAGATCCAATGTTTCTGCGTCGGTTCCGAATTTTATGATCTTAATTTGTTTACGATGGAACTGGAGTGGAAGCTTTCTTATGCGAAGCCTCATGCTGCCTTCTTAGACGCCTGCGGAACTCATTCGGAAACTTCTCATAACATTTCTTGCACGCCGGTTTCAGATCGCATTCGTAAAACTTTGTTTTCTGATTCATTTTCTGATCGCAAATGGAGCACGCGAAATGATGGACGCACCACGCCTTGTTCAGAGCAGTAAAAACTGAAAAAAGTTCATCTGATTGTGAATGTGAACAGTCTTTTTTCGAATGGAATATAGGAAACTATCATTTTGATCAGCAGCTGATCATATTAAATACATGAAAATCATCTCCTTACAAAATAACCCCGCCAGGTTAACTGATCGGTTCAGAATTTGAGTTTTTTTTTGCTTCAATGGTACTTCAGGAGCTACATTTTTACTTCGCTGAAAGATATGAATCTTTCAAAATGGCGATTCGGCGTCATTTACGAAAGTTCTCCATGCGTCCACATGGTTTTTCGAAGGATGAAGAACTTTCGTAGATACCAATAAATAGTTCACTAGAATCTGTTGATAGCCATCCAGTTAAAAGGGTTCTGCTATGAGGTATCTAACATTATCAACCGCCATTTTCTTTTGGATGAAAATTTTTGATAAATCATATTTTTGACAGTGTCAAAATATAGCTCCTGGACTATGGAAGCAAAAAGAGAATTAAAAGGAATCCGAACCGTTCAAAAGTTACCCCAAGGTGGGATTATTTTATGGACACAGTGTATATTGGAAAATATTATAATATAAATAAAAGGTGCAAAACACTTTTGAAGTAGCTTTATTCATCTGGATAAGAATATAGATGTTTTGGGATAGGAACTGTTCGACATCACTTTTCATTGGCCAACTCAAGCAGTGTTTTTCAATCTTTTTTGACTTTGCGACCCCTTTACAGGTTGGAATATTCTGGCGACCCCCATGTGACGTATAAAGCCAAAGAGAAAATTCGATTATTTTGAAATACGTACAGTTTTTACATACGTTGGGACCTAACGAAAAACATTACCTAAATTCACGCGGGCCAAACTGCGTCGCGTCGGCGACGTTGCCACAACGCAATGTCATTGCGGTGACAGTAAGAGCTCCCCCGGCGCGCGCCCCCCGCAATGCTCTTTTGTTTCAAGTCTCATCTCACTCAGAGCGCAGTCACCGATGAGAATGGACATCATTCTTTTGTTTTTTCGCTTGCTCCGCGCGTTTGTAAAATGGATAAATTTCTCAAAAGATCGCAGCCTTCAACATCTGGTACGAGTGTCAATAGCGGTGGTGGTGAATTAATCCCGAAAAAAATAGACGTTACGATGACAGTCATTTGAAATATGGGTTCACAGTCATAAATAATAAACCTCAATGTGTAATTTGCGGCGATGTTTTATCACGTGAGAGTATGAAACCGTCAAAGCTTATGCGGCATCTCACAACCAAGCATAAAAATGAAGCTGATAAGCCGTTGGATTTCTTAGTCAGCAGCAAAATACTATAATTCAGGTAAGTAAGTTATAAAATAATGTTCTCCTAGTCTCCACGAAGTGTTGTTAAGACCCTCAATGCACTTAAGCGGTAAGCTTAAGCCGAGTCTATTCTAATTGTCGATATTTTCAACCGACTCGAAAAAAGAGGAGGTTATATGTTTCACTGTATGTGTGTTTTTTCATGTACGTATTTTTTTATGTATGTTTGCCGATTTTATTTTTTTTTTTACTTGAAAGGGATTTGTTTATTTTCAGGCATCCAGTGTCAACGAATCGTCATTATTAGCTAACTACAAAGTCGCATATCGAGTTGCTAAAGCAGAGAAACCACATACAATTGCCGAAAATCTTATTTTGCCTGCAGCACTTGATATGGTAGAAATTATGGTCAGTAAGCAGGAGGCTAACAAATTAAAAAAAAGCCAATTTCTGACAATAATATTTCACGCAGAATAAACGATATGGCCAAGGATATTCAAGAACGAGTAGTCGGAAAATTGAAGAACAGCCAACATTTTGTTTTGCAGTTTGACGAATCTACAGATGTTTCCGACTGTGCACAGCTTGTAGTATTTGTGTGCTTTGAAGGAGATGACAGTATCATGCAAAGCACTTTTTGCGAACACTATTGGCCAGTGTTTGTACGATATGTTTTTAGAAAGCACTTGCGACTACCATATTGATTGGAAAAAATGTATTCTATTCTATTCTATGGGCTCGCTTCATCAAAATCTCCTTTATCACACAGAGGTCATGTGGCTATCCAAAGTAAAGGTATTGACAAGAGTTTTGGAACTGAGAGCTGAATTGCTTACTTGAACGTACTTACAAGATACAAAATCTGAATATGCTTCTCGGTTTTCTGACCCTATCTGGCTCTTGAAATTAACATTTTTGGCAGATTTTTTCAGCTACCTTAACAATTCGAACAAGAACCTTTAAGGAAGAGGAGAAAATATTTTAATAGCCAAAGATAAAGTAAAAACATTCCAAGCAAAACTTGTTTGTGGTCAACCTCTCAACCTCTCTGCAAAACAAATTGTTTTAGTCTTTTCTTTTCCATGTGTTCAGAAGATAATTGAAGATAATGCAACAGACCAAAGTTTTGCAGTATCGGCTCATTTTTTTTTATCTGTGGACAACACGAAAGGGAAACCTATGATGTTCGAGGAACATCGTGTTAGCCAGCGGTGGACTTTTGGGAAAGAAGGAAGGTGTTGGAATTTTTCTTGAAAGTTTGGAGGTTGTAAGCATCAGGAAAGACTTCACTAGGCAAAGAATTGCACAACTTTGCCGTTCTATTGATGCATGATGCTTGGTATAGCGATGTTCGACAGGTCTCGAGCCTGACAGTGTAGGGGTTACCAGCTTGAACTCGTCTGGTTTGTCTACTAGGAATCGCGCGTGGTGGCATAATAGATGATATTTCCGTTGAGCACCGACCTACGATGATCTAGAGAGGTCAATGATTTGGTGAGTGTTGTGTCATCGACTAGGCGAATAGCTCTCTTCTGAATTGAATCTAAGAACTTAAGCGTATGTTTGGGGGATGAGCTCCAAACATGTGAACAGTATTCCAGGACAGGTCGAATTTGTGCTTTGTAGATCATAAGCAGTTGCTGGGATGTGAAGTATCTCTTCGCACGGAAAAGAAAACCGAGTTCTTGTGAAGCTGTTGGTGATGACACCCAGCATGGATATTGACGACCTCATAAGAACAGTGGTACCCGACATCATCAAATTGGGCATTGTGTGATCAGCCTTCTTGGTGAACATACAAGCTTGAGTTTTAGTTGCATTGAACTGTACTAGATTCTCAGATCCCCATTTCAGAATTCTTGTCAGATCCTCATTTGGAGCATCAACCTGGCTTCGCCTTGCACCTCTGGCCTCGTTGGATGATATAGGGGCTCTAGAGGAAAAGGCGGTATGAAGTGTACTATCATCCGCAAAGCTATGAACTGGACTGGAGGTCACATTCAACAAATCATTGATGTGGACCAAAAACAAAGTTGGTGCCAAGACAGAGCCTTGCGGAACACCAGCATTGATCGTCAATGTATCAGACGAGACCCCGTCTACCACCACGTAGAGTGATCTATCTGCAAGAAAACCCGATATTGAAAGACACAGTTGGGGCGGCAAACCATATGACGGAAGTTTCGCTAGGAGGCCTTGGTGCCAAACTCGGTCAAATGCTTTGGAGATATCCAAGGCTACAGCCAGAGACTCCCCATGTTTTTCTATTGACACCTGCCACTTATGTGTCACATAGGCAAGCAGATCTCCAGTTGACCTCTGGTGACGAAAGCCATATTGCCGGTCGTTCACGATTCTTGAGCTCTCTAGATATCGGATGAGCTCGATGTTGATTGCTTTTTCCATTACTTTAGAGATCACAGATAGTAAGTGCAATCGGTCTATAGTTGTTAGGGAGGGTTTTCTTGCCCTTCTTTGGAATCGATTGTACCCTAGCTTTCTTCCAGTTAGAAGAAAATACGCCGAGTTTGTACGAAAGGGGGAACAACCTGCAAAGAACTGGTGTTAGTTCCTTGCATGATACTGAGCTTGCATAATTTACAAGAGAAACTTCTGACATACTTTCCAGACTTGCATTCTGAAGCTGACAATGGGCGTAGATGGATTGTAAACCCTTCTTTGGACAAATCAATAGATCTGGCTGATGTCACCACGAAATTGAAAGAATGTCTTCTAGATTTATCTGCTGATGGCATGCTTAAAATAGAATTTTATTCGCAAAGTGTCGACGTATTTTGGATAAAAAGAAAACACGGATATCCCGAGCTGGCAAAAGAAGCTCATAAATTATTAGTGCCATTCGTCACTTCATACTTGTGTGAATTGACATCTTCTTCGATGGAAGACATTGAAACTAAAAAGAGAATTGCAATTAGAAAATGATTTGAATTTTAGCGTTTCAAAAATAGCACCACAATTTGATAAACTTCTGAAAAATAAACAAGCACATCCTTGCCACTAAAATTGCGTTTTCATTGTGTAAGAACCTCGACTTTTTCTTTTGGCCAGCGACCCCCCCAGTAAGGCGTCAAAACCTTCCTAGGGGTCGCGACCCACAGATTGAAATTGTTATATAGCATTAAAATAACAGGAGTGGTTACTCGACAGCTATTAGCTCCCTGAGTCTGAAATTGAATTCATACTTGAGGTAAATGACAACTTCTGTTTCTTCACTGAACTCTTCCATTTTAAAATTTTAAATTTTCATTTGATGGGTTTGCTAGCTATCCATGCCATATAATTAATTTTCTTCTGAATTTTGGAAGATAGTACACTTCATTCCGCCTTCCCCACAGATTGAAAAACACTGTTATATAGCATTAAAATAACAGGAGTGGTTACTCGACAGCTATTAGCTCCCTAAAGTCTGAAATTGAATTCATACTTGAGGTAAATGACAACTTCTGTTTCTTCACTGAACTCTTCCATTTTAGAATTTTAAATTTTCATTTGATGGGTTTGCTAGCTATCCATGCCATATAATTAATTTTCTTCTGAATTTTGGAAGATAGCACACTTCATTCCGCCTTTTCCTCTAGAGCCCCTTTATCATTCAACAAGGCCAGAGGTGCAAGACGAAGACAGGTCAATGCTTTGAATGAGGATCTGACAAGAATTCTGAAATGGGATTTGAAAATCTAGTACAGTTCAATGCAACAAAAACTCAGCCTCCAAACATACGCTAAAACTCTTAGATTCAATTCAGAAGAAAGCTATTCGCCTAGTCGATGATACAAAACTCACCAAATCATTGACCTCCCTAGAACATCGTAGAAAGTTCGGCAATCTCTGCCTTTTTTTATAGATACGATATAGATAGATGCGATTCCTAGTCGACAAACCAGACGAGCTCTGGCAGGTCACCCCTACACTGTCAGGCTCGAGACCTGTCGGACATCATAGGTTTCCCTTTCGTGTTATCAAGAGATAAAAAAAAGATAGTCAGTATTGAAATATGATACAATCTTCAACCATGAATTTGGAAACGAGACAAGCCATCACCAAAAGGTAGGAAGCATTCCTTGAATTTCACAAAAAATTGCTATTTCTTTAACAATTTCGTTATGACATGGAATATAAAGAACGTTCTTTTTGAAAGCATTATTTTGAAATATATTGATACTCACCATCTCCACTGATGACCTGATTGCATACAAAACACAGATTCCCGAATAGTTGGTGATAGTGAGTTTCACAGTATGCCAAACCCTTTTTCTCGTAATGACGATGGCCAAAGAAAGGTTTTTCACATTTGGCACAGGCGAAATGCTGAAAGAAATTTGGATTTTGGAATAGTCATTGGAAAAGTGAGTGATGATTTCGCCTTACTGGCGATCTTTTCTACGTGTCAGTTCAAGAGATGTTTTGAGTCTAGAGTAGCCTTTGATAATTTACTTCTTGCTGCCATTCTGTCTTCTCCGGCTGGGCGGATCATTTCTAGGTGCTGAATCTTTTTTCTTGTAATGAAAAGTACCACTGTTTTTTGCTGGGTTAATTTGCAACCCCATCGAGAGGCACGATTTTCTGGTAGTCTCTTGCTCACTTTCTTAAAGATAGCAGACAGTTCCTTCGAATTTGCCCTTATATATACAGGGTGTTAAAAAAACACGGCAATTGGTAACGAAGCGTATGTGGATCTACGTTTATGGGAACTTTTTTTCATAAAATGGCTGAGGCAATTCCCCCTCCAATATTGCCGTGTGTTTTTAAACACCCTGTGTATATATATATATATATAGTATTCGGGCAACAGAGATGACAATACCCCTCCTTGTGGACACCCTGTGTTAATCTGGAGGGTATTCCCCCACTTTCGTTTTAGCAGTTATCATCTCTACGCATCTTTATTGTTGATGTACGTCGATTCATATTGTCACACTGTCACTGTCACAGCAAAAGGAAAAACAACTTTTTGGTTGTTCATGTGTTCATATTATAAAATATAAAAGTCATTGGATATGTTTTGTATTAATTTCGAACTAGTACGAATTTTCCTCGGATACTTTATCATTGAAAAATGTCATCCTTACTGCTCTCTAAGTAGTTTGGGATGAACCAAATAGTTCGGAAGATTTACGTCACCAATTCAATGGTTTTTGTATTGTGCTGGAATAAATTGAAAAATGGGTTTTTCATAAATTATTCCTCCGCGGTGAGGTCGATTTTCCATCTAGAAATAGGGGTAATAACGGAAAAAATATAAGTTGCCTAGAAATTGAGCTATGCTTGCTCCACCCAACAATAGTAGTAGGAAAATGAAGTATTCCAACTTAGAAGATTCTTGAACGTTTACCTCGACATGCCAATGTTTGCCAAGAGCGGTGACCACCCGCTCTTCGATGGGCCGTCGACAGGCGCCGCAAATCGGTATTCCCATCTTGTCGTGACAACGCAAACAGTACAGCTCATTCATGTCGTTCTTGGCGTATCCAGATCGGTTCCTCACCTCCCTGGCGTTGCTATCCAACTCGACGCCGCACGTAGTACAATTGAAATGGTAAGGGTGGTACACCTCGCCGCGGAACTTCAGAGGCTGATCGTCGATCATGGCGCTAAAACAGATACGAATTGGCTAGATAAATTTCAATAGGAATAAGGGATTTGCAAATTTCAGTAGTCTAGTTGGAACCCCAATGAAAAAAATATGGAAATACAGAAAATTGTATGAGTCGTATAATAATGATAATGGCCCGAATGTTCATAATGCCGCCAAGGCGCACGCTCACGTTAGTCGACAGCATCAAATAAAAAGTAAGATGCGTATTCACGAAAGGTCAGCGTAAAACATCGATAAGCAGGAGAAATGACTGAAAATTCTCCGTATTTCGTCGCCAATGATCTTGAAACAAGTATAAAATAACGCTGCCGCTATGTCACAACGTACAAATGTCATCGGTTCTGGGCTTTTACATTTTCTACCATGGGCGATTCTGACAGAATATTTGTTGAATGGAACAAATCAAAATGAAATGAAAATCGATAGCATATATATATATATATATATATATATATATATATATATATCTCTATATATATATATATATATAGATATATATATAGATATATATATATATATAGATTTTTCATCGTCAACGTTGAAAATGAGAAAATGAATGTCCTAATAAGTCGAAATTTATGATGGTTGAGAAGAGCGGGACAGTTTTTTTTATAACGGATTCGGAAACCACTTCTGGGGGACCGAGGCAGGCGAAGCGACTTATATTAATTCTCATACTCATTAATGCAAACATAAATTATGGAAGCAAGGAGTTCTTCCTCCACGATCATCAATACCTCTTTTTTAGCAAATAATGATTTTCATATTATTTCTGTATGATTTAGCGAACTTTTTCTTTTTTGTGTGGAAATCCGAAATATTGAGTGAATTGAATGTGTGAAAAAAATCAAAAAGGTTGCCTGGATATTGTTTCCGGTAGTATAATTTCGAAAAATGTTTTTTGAATATAACATGGCAAGTTGTGAGTGAAGCAGTGACCGACCATGATGAAGTGAAAGAATACGCTATTAAAAAAATGAATTCTATTGTACAGAGAACAAATATAAGTATGGGTGGAAACTTCAGAGATGGACGCCTTATATTAGAATGTAATGATGAAAATGTCATGAGTTGAAAGAAGAAATACAAAAATCATCAGGAGCAGAATACATAATGTCCGAACCTATAAAAACAATAACAATGCCGAAGTATATAAATATACCAAAACATATAGAAAAGGATGAGGAGGATCTAGTGGAAGTTGATCTTACAAAACAAGTTGAGTAAGACAGAAAAAGATTTCATGTTGAATATAGTCCATATCTTTAAAGAGGACACAAGGATTATACAATCAATTAATAAAGAAAGTTAGATTGAATATCAGTGTATATGAATGTCCTATATATGAATTCTCGAGTGTGAAAAAATGTTGTAATGGTTCAGGTTTCAAGTATCTAAATATTGTACTTCAGGTATAGCATGCCCAAAATGTAGTAGCCCTCATGAACATAAAAAATCTATCAAAGAACAACAAATATATATACATTGTGTTCGAACAAATACTAAGTATAACACATTGTTATAAATTGAACACACTGTTTGGGATAGAAGGTAGAACAAATCATAAAAGATGAGGCAATATATAGACGTGAGAAAAAAATAGCACCTAAACATTATGTGCAAAAATAACAGAAATTAGAATATTTGTAAGAACAGAACTTAACAAGAATGAGATAGTAGCATTAGGTGTGTATTACTACAGATACTGAAATATGCATAAAAGGATATGTATCGAATTTGATGTAGTGGAAAATATTAGTTTTGATTAAGATTTGTGGACCATGACAATAAATATTGAGAAAGACCTATATATTTTAATATATAGCTCATCGAGCAGCAGTATGTCAACTTTCTTAGGTCAGCTAGATGATTTCATTGACGATAAAATAATATAAGAAAAATGAACACATATATTTGTTTGGTGATTTCTGTAAAAATAGTTTTTATACATCCAAAAACGGGTAAACGACTCAACCCCAAGATATTATATTTTATATCCTCTACTAGATCGAGCTTAGAGAGGAAGGAATTGAAACGACGCAATCAAAAAAATCAGCTGACTGTTGGCAAAACAATTTGATGTGCCATGCCATTCCCAATTGTATCGAGAAATATGACATTTTCAATTATTTTCATTCGAATAGAGTTGATAGTGTAAGATTATTCAATCAAATCTATTGTATAGCGAAGTTTATTGATCTGTAAGTGTGTGAAAACAAAGAGACTCAGTTTCAATTATTGTCTGAATATTGAGAATGGGTGAATACTCAATCAAGTAAAGGATTTTTAAACTTTGTTGGAAATGACACTGTCCTGTTTATCCTATGGCTCCACTAATAGATTCAGAAAAGATCATATTATATCATTTTATAGGTAAGTTATTGAATAATGTTGAACAAATTTCAAATATATCCTAGTTCGCGCCTAGACAAAGGATGAGGAATCCAAATTTTCAGAGAATCCTCAGTGAATGCGACTGGATGGATGACATTGAACTATCAATAGACAGACTTTATGAAAATGTTTTCAATACCTTGGCCGAAATAGCATCTGTGAAATTAGTGGATAGACGCGTGGATAAATGGTTTGATGAAGAAATCCAAAAACTTGTTATTCGAGAATTATTTGATACAAAAAAAACTGTAGATAATTGCAATAAGTACAGGTTCGAAAGAAATGAATGTACAAATTTAATTAGTACTGCATTGAGTTTTCTTGTTATGAAGTAGATTTCAGTCATTCTTAATGCATGCAGTATTAAGGCTTCAAATGAATATTCAATTTGGCAATATCGATTCTCTCATCGTCACAAAACATCTTAGAATAGAAGATATTTACATCTGTACATGCTACCATCTATCGACAACTAGATCCGGCGCCCCCTTATTTATTTGCATGAAAATCAGACTTTGCTCTGATCGCTCTGTTAGCAGCCAAAGAAGGGTTGCCAATCCCAACAAGATCATTGTCTATGCGTGTCTTACTTCCTACGGAAACACCTGTATCTCTCGTGATTATTGAGGTAGGATTTTGAAACTCGCAGGTAAGGTAATTCGATTTCCTGAGTCCGAAGAGATTTTCGATCTATCTTGCATATTATTATCGTTTTCCGATCATGTCGGTGGTTCCACGGATGCTGGCGAGCAGTGTATGTGACCCCACTTGGTCATTGAGTGTACCTTTGGTATTTCTCTCGCTATTGCGAGTTTCAGAATCATACCTCTTTAGTTACGGAATACACGGGGGTGCTTCCGTCAGAAGTGAGAAACACTGTATGTGACGTGATGATCTCTGCAGATCACTGGGACAGAGAAAAATCGAATCTGAAGTGAATTTCAGAATGTCTTAGATATATTGGATTGAAATAGCAATAAAATGACATCCTTGAGTTATCAAGTCATGACGATTCACTGATAAATTGATAGAAAGTGTTTGTGTTTTTTTTTGTTCTTATTGAATGATTGATATCGTGGTTCAGCAGCTACGAGACCTCGAATGACATTCTAAGAACAACTGAGCCAAGTAAAATATGATTTGCTGAAACTTTCAGAGGTCCTATTCAACTCTGAACTAACTCAGTTATATATTTATTGAGGAATAAAAATTTCAATTCAGATAGTGTTCTCTACAAAAACATTCTGGATTTGACAATTTTCAACAAAGTTTATATCCATAATTTCCCAATTTTTTTGGGTTGCATGTCATTTTGTCAGATGTTTGAAGGAAAACAATATGTAGCTCATATGCAAAAAATAAGCCAGAAAATAATATTCAAAATAATCTGTATCCACCTAAAATAACATTTGAATCACATTTTTGTTGTCCACCTCTATTGAGACCACCTGTCAGCGACATCAATATAAAACAATCATCATATTATTCACCATTGGAAACTAGAAATTTCTTACATGACGCATGTCATGCACTACGAATGAAAATTGCAATTGTACAAAAACTAAAATCCTTCCTGTGCCTACGACCTACGTCAACTCCGATGGAATATTTGAAACGCATTGTTATAGTCAATAATTTTTATATTGGTCATACTTATTTATTCGAATTTCAAAAAATCTTAATAATAATAATAGCGTTTATACAAAGTCAAATCTATGCAGCAAATCCTGATAATCACAGCCTCTTGGAGGATAGATTCCGTTGATTCTGAAGCTTAGGAATTTCAAGAATTTCTTTTGGACCATATCAATATTAGAAGAGTATTGAGTGTATAAAGGATTCCATATTATGGACCCGTATTCCAGTTTAGGTCTGACAAGAATAATTACAATAACATTTATGTGTTGATTGGATGTGAGTTGCTGATCAAAATAAACACCTAATTCCTTAATGGTATCACTTCTTTCTATGCTGTATGGAAATTGCAATAAATTGAGTTTGCGGCTGAATGTTGAGATTTAACATTTAGATATGTTCCAGTTCAAGTGATTTTCAAGACACCATGTGTATGAGATATTGATTTGATTTTGCAATAACATGCAGTCATCTAGACTGGTTATAGTAGCGTATAATTTCAAATCGTCCGCAAACATCAACCTATTGCACTCCAATAGGTTGCACAAGTAATTAATAAATAGCAAAAATAATAATGGTCCGACCGCATCAACCTGTCCCCTACGATCAAGAGTTTCACACAAATATTGATTAAAAACAGTCAGGTTACTAACAGTGGATCTTAAATTCGTCGAAGAGTAGGACCTTCCAAAACCTCATATCTGTGTAGCATACATCCCGGACGATGATGCCGATAAACGGATCTCGGCCGAGACGGTGCTCACAAGACTGAGGAAAATGAACCACGGTCTGACCACTCAGGAATGGGTCATACTAAACCGAGAGGATTCGGGCCGTGGACAAACTTGGACATTTGTCATAGACGAAATGTCCAAAGCAACTCTGGTAAAGCTGGACTTCAAGCCCTACTTCGGGTACGGGCGGACTCTGTCTGAAAGGCGCTCGTGGAGGGAAGGACCTTCCCGGACGCAGCAAGAGGAGGAGAAGGTAAGCGATCTTTCAAAAGAAAGCACCACAAGGAGAAGGCCGATCCCTTCAAAAGATGCTCCCCCAGACCAAACAGCCTACGAGGGTGGTCTTAGGAAAGGGCAAATCCATCCCAAACAGTTCGCCACTCGCCAAGACGGCTGGCACAACCAGAGGGAACGGGAACAAACCGCCCTCTGGGAAAGATGGCGGGGGAGGACCGCCTAGAGGAGGCAAAAAAGGGAATGGCTGACACAACAGTCAGACTCTTGCAGGGTAACCTGCAACATGCCAAGGCCGCCACCTACGTCCTTGGCAAGAAATTCGTAGAGGAGCGGATAGAGCTGGCCCTCATCCAGGAACCCTGGACCTCCAACACAGGCCGAGTTACCGGACTGACCAATACATCTGGAAAGGTAATTGCAGCCAGCTCTGGGGTAAGACCCAGGGCATGCATTCTAGCCAGAAACAACATCAACTACTTCACTCTTTCAGATTTCTGCACCCAAGACGTGGCAACAATCCATGTGAAGTTTCCAGAGAGAGGGAGTATGACGGAACTCATCGTCTGCTCAGCATACTTTCCTGAGGACGTGGGGGCAGAACAACCTCCTCCAGCGACCGTGCCAGAACTAATTGCCTTCAGCCGGAGGAACAACACCCATCTGGTGACCTGGCAGAGATGACTGGATTGCTGCCAACAAAATAATCACATCAGAGGCGATAAGATGGGCGGTTAACTCGTTCCACCCATACAAATCGCCAGGAGAGGATGGCATAGCTCCAGTTCTGTTACCTTTCGGACTGGAAGTTATTATACCTACACTCACAAGACTCCTCAGAGCCAGTTTAGCCTGGAACTACATTCCACCTAACTGGACTGCGACTAGGGTGATCTACATTCCGAAAATGGGTCGGACTGACCCACATCCAAAATCGCTCAGACCCATTAGTCTGACATCCTTTCTGTTGGAAAGCATGGAGTAAAAACTGGATGGGCACATGAGACGTGGTGTACTTACAAAACACCCACTCAATGTTCACCAGTATGCCTACCAGGCTGGCAAATCAACAGAACTTGCCCTCAATAACCCTGTATCAGGAATTAACGACGCCCTGGAACACCAGGAGATAGCAGTCGCTACATTCCTGGATATAGAAGGAGCATTTAACAAGGCACTACCTCATTCCCTTCATGAGGCTACTGTCTCCAGAACAGAACCATAACGACCTCCCTGCAGGGAGAGAGTGTCGGCTTCAAGCCGGCCAGGGGCTGTCCGCAGGGGGGGGGGGGTACTCTCCCCTCTGCTGTGGTCACTGCTGGTGGATAACTTGCTGACCATTCTCTCTGTATGGGAGGTCGATCTGCAAGCATATGCTGACGATCTGGTCCTAGTAATACGCGACAAATCCGAAGAGACGATCTCTTACGTCCTTCAGGATATATTGGATACCATATATAAATGGTGTGAGAGGAAGGAAATGTCCATTAATCCCCACAAAATTTTCATAGTACCGTTCACCAGCTGGAACATCTGAGACCTCCTTCCATCAATGGTGTAACAAGTCCTTTTGCGAGCGAAGCAAAATATCTGGGACTAGCCCTTGATAAAAAGCTGAATTGGAACTCGCACCTAGAAAAGACTATCCGAAAGGCTAGCCTATCACTATGGACGTGCCGCAGAATATGTGGTAAAACATGGGACATGTCACCAAAACAAATATACTGGCTGTACGTAACCGTCATACGACCTATGATAACGTACAGCTCTGTAGTCTGGTGGGGCAAAGGTCAACAGAAAATGGCCCATGCCAAACTTAACGGACTACAGAGACAGGCGTGCCTGGCGATTACTGGGGCCATCTGCTCCACGCCAACAGCTGGACTACTCTCTCCACATAGTCCTGGAGAGAGAAGCAAGATGGGCAACATACAGACTTCACCAAGCGGCCGAAAGTCTACCGCAGGCACTGGTCATGAGAGGCAGCAGCATGCTGGAGGGCATAACAGCTCACAACACTCTGGGAATGCCCTCAGACATCATGCCTAAAACCATCAACCTTCGCAAATCTAACACTGTGGTCTTCCCTGAAAGAGAAGACTGTGCTCGGAACGAAACTGACCTTTGTAGAGCTAATAAATGTTGGTTCATCGATGGTTCTAAGACTTTGGAAGGCGTCGGAGCCGGAATATACGGGATGAACCCAGTAGTAAAACGCTCATTCAGTATGGGCAAATTAGCTACGATATTCCAGGCAGAGGTATATGCCATTGAAATGTGCGCAATGGAGCTGGAAAATCGACACCACACACGAAAAACAATAAAAATATTTTCAGATAGTCAAGCAGCACTGAAAGCGCTTGAATCCAACAGCTTCAAATCCAGAGCAGTATGGAACTGCAGAGAAACCTTAAACCGACTAGCAGAACATAACAACATGAAGCTAGTTTGGATACCAGGTCACTCGGGCCTAGAAGGAAACGAAATAGCAGACGCCCTAGCAAAAGGGGGGCCGAAATACCGTTCATTGGGCCAGAACCGACCATCGGAATAGCTTACAGCACTGCCAAAAATGCTATAACTTCCTGGGCAGACAAGAAAAGACTCGAGTATTGGCGCAGTCTACCGGGCCTAGCCCATTCCAAAGCATTTATTGCTGGTACAAGGAACAAACAGGACAATGACAAACTACTAGAACTCAGCAGAGCACATCTCAAAGTTATAGTAGGATTGCTCACTGGCCACAGGAAACTCAAACACCACATGCATAAAATCGGACTTGCACAAGATGCAGAGTGCCGCCTATGCATGGAGGAGGATGAAACAGCGAGACACATTCTATGTACATGCCCCGCAGCGGCCAGAACCATCTCAATATTCGGCAATATGATACTAACGCCAGAAAACCTGGTAAAATGTTCTCCCAATGCACTCCGTAACTTCGTTAAAAAGTTGGATATACAGGGAGAAATATAACCGTAGGGTGAACCACAATAGGCCGATGGCCGCGGTGGAGGGTCGGATGGGCCCACTCACATTAAACCTTAACCTTAACAGTGGATCTAGAATTCATAAAACCATGTTGGTATTCAGATATATGTTTGGTGGACAGATAGATGCGACTGTACAGAATGTCTCCAAGATTTTTGCAAAGTTATTCTGGATTGCTATCGCTCTATAATTATTAATGTCATTACGAGATTGTCTTTTATGGATTGGGCTGACTTTGGCAATTTTCCAGGTTTCTGGAAAAAACTGATGTTTTCAGAATTGAATTGAAAAGGATTTGGGATAACTAATACAGTCTTTCAATAGAAATGATGGTATATTGTCTGATCCTGAGGTGAGCTTATTCTTCAATTTTTTTCCAGCTTCAAAGTTTTCAGTTTCTGTGATTGTCTCGCAGCTAATATCTACTATAGGGTATTATGATCAAAATTAAATAATGAGTTTTCCTTTAAGTTAACTTTTACGGGTGGTGAATAGACACTTTCGAAAAAGTTCCCAAATGCATTCACAATCGATTGAGGATCAGTATACGATTCACCTCCATAGACCATTTTACCAGGAATTCTCGAAGTGCTATTTTTATTATTAAAAAATGCCCAGAAATTGTTCGGATCATCTTTCAACTTGATTTCTACATTTTGTACATACGATGTAAATGCTTCTTTGAGAGAAATGGAGAATAAAAATTCAATTGGCACTGACATTCAATTCAATCTTCCTGGTTTTGCTTCAAATACACTAGTTGAGGTTATGAATCAAATTTTCGAACTTGGAGAAGCTCTTGTCATTCTTTTATTCAAAGGTGGCGATTTTGAAGATCTCAGTAATTTTAGTCCTATTTCTTCACTGTCAACACTTTCAATGGAAAAGACGTGAATTTTCTTCTGACGAATAAAATAGGTACTCACTAATTCACAAAATAATAATTCACAATTTTGTTCTCACAGCTCGAAAGACGCTAATGATGCTATATTTCCTGCGATTTTTCAAAATCGGTGAAAAAAAGTATGTCGGAAAATGAGGTGAACTTTTTTCACAATAGGACCAGAGACGAGAAAAAACTAAATTAAATTGTATAATGATAAAAGAATAATAATAATAATAAAAATAACTTGAAAATTTGAATTGTATAATAATAATTCATTTTGGATGTTCTTTGTGTTTGTGCATTTCAAAGAAAATATTAACCATTGTGTTATGTTTCATTAGTGTGGTAACAGGGTGAAATGTGAGAGAGATTTTTTAACAAACACAAAAATTTCGATTAACTGTAGAACTGTGAGACTTTATACTGAGGTATGTTTGGCTCAATAGAATAAACGATTATATTCAAAGAAATATACATTGTCTGTTTTTATATGAAAGAAATCAACACAAACAAGATATTTTCTATGAGAGTAGTGAGTCGAGGACTGTAATAATGGAGTTACAATACTAAACAGATCTTTCAAGCATTACAATGTTATCTATGGCTGCGGTCAAGAAACCATATCCCAATATGAGAAAACGGGTATGAGCACTGATATTAGATATGCCTGAATGTGGGAAATGATCGAAACTTACTGGCACTTGTGACAAATGTATTTTCCCAAACCACGAGCTTTGACTTTGGCATTGCATTCGTGACACAACGCTCTACCGCCGTTCTTGATGAAACCAGTATCAGCTAGTTCCTCGGAACACATCTCGCACCTGAAGCAATTTGGATGCCAACTAGCATTCATTGCCTTGATAACCTATAACGCACAATCATAATTTTTCATCACATTCTATCTTCATAATGTACCACAAATCTATCTATGTATAAATGCATTAGTCCATTTACTATGATTATATTTTCAACATTGTACCAGTGTACTCTTGAAATCAATGCAAGTTCATCTTCCACGTTGTCTTTCTTTGGGACTGAAAACCTTGCTAATCATTTTCATTTTGTATTGGTTGATCAAGAGTATAATTTCATTAGTTTATATGAAGTTCTGAAAAAATACTATATTCAGGAGCTCTCTTCAGAGGGTGTGAAGCTAATTTCCTGCAACATGCAAATTTTTGACAGGAAACCCTATGTATGTGATGATTCATATAACGTTGATGAAAATTTGTATTCGAGATTTTAAAAGTCCGAGGAATCTGATGGCGATAATATATTTGAAAGCTGTAGGAGATAGCGATAGTGTAAATTGAAATAGTGCTAACTATGCAGTTGAAATTAAGTTGACAATAGTTATATATATAAATGTTATATAGTTGGTAGTCTGAAACATAGTTGAGTAACATTTCATTTTTCCTATTTTCGTGATTTTCTAGGATAAGATGAGAATTACTATTTGTGCTAATAAGAAATAAATATTGCAAGAAATATCTCAGAATATTAGACTATAGTGATGTTTATTGGCATTTATGAAATACTTATATATATTATATAAATATCCTTGGAATATTTGATGAAATGCCTCACCCTTCCAATGATGAATTCCCCACATTTGTTGCAACAAGGCGCAAAAAGCACTTGAAAGTCATGCTCACAGTACTTTCTACCATCAAATTCATAGAAAACACCATCTCTGAATTCTCTGAAACACTGGGCACATCTGAAACCAAATTTCACATAGAAAAGATAGTCCAGTCACCTTAGCTTGAAATATGACCGCCATCTTGGAAAAAAGGTACATTTTTCCAGTATATATCAGTACCTGTCAACTTTGTCGCCATCATGGTAGAGAGGGAAAAGAAAGGCAACAAAATTTCAATTACGCGTACGTATCCTCCGGATCATCATATAAATTACTCAAAATGGATGGAACTGGGAGTTGTTGTTCACCTCAGAACCCAGCGTATTGGTTCATATACAGGATGTAGATTTTATATAATTCAACACTTCCTCCAAAAATCATCCTGTATAATAACTTTTGACGTTGCTGCGCACCTAGAAGTTGTCGAAATGTAATGAATTTCATTCTTGATAGGGGATTGGTCACGATGTCTGCCACTTTTTCTTCGCTTGGAACATGTACTATATGCATAACTCCGTCTTGATATTTGTCTCGATCAATTTGTAACCCAAGGTAACAATCCAATTCCCCAACAGTGAACTTGAATGTCGCAACTCACTGAGAAATGACGATATTTCTGCAACATCAGTTCCCGCAGTCCATCATCAACATATATGGCGATCAATAATTTCTTTTCATTTCTTTCACGGATAAACAAACAAGAATCCGATGAACTGCACTTCAGATCTTCATTTTTCATGAAGTCTACAAAACGGTTGATCCAGCAACGAGGTGACTGCTTTAAACCATACAAGCTCCTGTTCAGTTTGCATACTCATCCTGTATCATCACTGAATCCTACGGGTCGATTCATGAACACTTACTCCTGAATTTTACCATACAAAAATGCAGTTTTTACATCAAACTGTGAAAGTTTCATGTTTTCTGAAGCTGCTATACCGAAGACGATTCTGAGGGTATCAAAATGAGCCACGGGGCTGGAAGTCTCGTTATAATCTATACCTTCCTTTTGGTTGAATCCCTTAGCAACCAGCCTTGCTTCATAACACAAATACTCCCGTCTGACTTTGTTTTCAAAGATTGCATCAGCCATAGCATTCCTCCATAGTTTTGAGTCCATTACGGCTTTATATGACTGCGGTTTGTCATATTCTGCAAATAATACATAGTTGTTGAGATAGCAAGGCCGCCTAACTATTCGTCCGCCATCATGGTTCTGCAATAGTTCGTCATTACTTCGTTCGCTTTCTTCTTGCCTTGCTTCATTCTCCTCTGCGATTGCTTTCATCTTCATTTCAACCTTGAACTCATTCTCCACATCCTTCGTAGTCTTTTCTAGCTGCACCGTTTCCTCTACAACTTCTTCAGACTTGAAAATGATGTCTTTACTCATGATAATTTCATTTTCATCTGGAATCCATACGCGATAGCCATCCTTTTCACCACAATAGCCTACCAATCTACCGACAACACTCTTCTTATCCCATTTTCTCCTTCTTTGCATAGGTACATGAACATAACATTGTGTGCCAAATATGCGTAGATGACTGATACTCCTTCAGATGTATTGCTACAGAAACGGATTCCCAAACACTTTTGAATTAAAAGTATTTATTCTTTGAAGTCATTAAGGATGGCTATGTCTTCGGAGGTATCTTTTTGAAGTGAAGAACTGTTCCATCAGTTTATCGACTCGTTGTCCAGAACTCTGCTCGTATACAGAAAAAAGTTTCTCCCATGTGATTCTCGCAGTATCGCAGGTTGCTGTTAGTTCAACATTTGCATCATTCATGTACCAACTGAAATGAGCTGGGCTCATGCATCTTGTTTCTTGAAGCGTTTCAAGTCTGCATTATAATGGAGAATAGCTTCTGGTGTAGCACTTTCACCTGAATCACTTGGAGTTTGATATTCTCCAGTTGTAACATCAAGAACTTCATGATGTCTCAGCAGAAGCTCAATCTGTCTTCTCCATTTTGTCCAATTTGAAGCTCCTTCTAGTTTATCAATATGTGCCTAGAATTCCATATCATGATTTCCTTTCTTCTCTCTATACCAGTTTCGTTCAAAAAATTACCTGTTGAACTTCGTGGAAGAAACTATACTTCCGTAGAGAATACTGTATACAAGCAAGGAAATCTACTATTCATATATTTACATACGAATCTGATTGATAAAACTATTTATGTTTCCAAAAAGACAACTACCAAGTATATCATGAATGTTTCAGCACACTCGTTTCATATACAGGATGTAGTTTTATATAATTCAACAGGAAGAAATCATTTGGAGCAAAGAATCTGGAACACCAGGTTGGACAGTTGGCACTGGTACCAGACTACCACCCTGTCATCTCAAATGACAATGGAATTGATTTTTTTAAAATATTATTATTGAAATTGCAAAATTCAAAAGCAAATAAATATATTTACAATACAATACAATATTGTATGCAAGATTTGTAAGATTGAAACATGTAGCTGCTAATTGACTCAAATAATATAAATAACATTCAATACCTATGAAAGAATTGAATCAAATATCAGCATTTCATGTTGAAAAGTGGAGGAAATGCAAAATTTTTGCATCTTCTTTCAAAATTTTGATTTTGATTTATTGTTACTTGCATGCAGTTGTTCAATCAACCATTTATATATGGATTCATTCTCTTTCGTTGGATTCATGGACAATTCTCATGAAAATATTATGTTACAAGGGTAATGCAGAAAGTTAAAATTCGAATTATAACAATAGTTCAACAGCATGGCAACAGTAGTGTCATCGAGTGAAAGTTGACAGTTATTAACATGTACGTGAAAAATTACACTATTTTCCAAGAAAGTAATGGCGAAAAGAATATGTATATAGACCAATTCTCAAACCTTTTTTTCTTGGTGACTGGGCTAATAATACAATTATTACAAATCTAAAGTTTAGTATCTTCTGGAGAGAGACAGATCAAATGATCTGTTATTTATGTACATCATTCATAATATACTATTCTTTGTAAATTCAGTAATCAGGAGAGGGAAACTTATTCTATTTGCGGAAGTCTCAATTTATTCAATGAATGAATATAATTCATCATCACTCACACAAAACATTGTTGATGCCATAACTGCCCAGTGGAGTTGACTATCTTTTCTTGGGGTTCAAAACCTTCTCCACACTTCGAACAAATCATATTGTCCCTGGACATGCCAGTAAGCCTAAAAACAATAACATTAATAATTTCCTGCAAATATACTTGGTTTGCTAGTATTTTCCAATCAGTACCTAGTTGAATTCTTTGGTGACAATTTGGGATCAATTTTTTCCGCAATAGTGTCCAGAAACACATTATCATAACTATCATATCGATGGTATGTTGATGATAAATTGTGTTCTTTGGAGTCACTTCTTCTTTTCAATAATAAACTGTCGGCTATATCCCCAACTGAAGGTATGGGTGGAGAATCATCTTTGAAAATAGGCATGTTCAACAAATTTTTCAAGCGAAACTGACTACTTAGTTGGCGAGTAAAAGGTTATTTTTAATTACTCAATTATTTCTACTAATAATAACAATATGAAACGGAAAAATTTTATGAGATATTAAAAGAAATTGGCTGTTTATATTGCAATTTTATCATTTGAGTAAACAGTTTTTATCTCTTATCTTGGATAAAAGCAACCTTGATTTGATTCATATCATGTTTTATTTGTGGGTCTGGAGGTGAGTTGAACTATTTCATATTCTATTTCATTATTGTTGAATCAGTTAGCATCTAATAAAGAAACTTATATGCTATAATAATAGCACAGACCTTGTGGTTTCCCCAAGAAGCATCTTGAATATAGAGCATTGCACACTGTGGTATATTTGCCCTACATATTCATTATTCAATATGAAATATTGACTATCAACAGTATCATTACTTCTCTCTGCGATTTTATATAATGACAGATGATTGCAGTAGAAAAAATATCTTCTGGAATTCTATGATATTTGGTATTTTGGAAATAAATCTGTAAATGATAATAATAAAAAAAATAATTGATTTTATTAATAGTAAAATACACATATTAGAGTTCAGTCTCTCCAAGTCATAGACTTGGTTCGACCTTGCTCTTCCATCCTATCGAAAAAATAAACAAATCAATTAAATTTTCGAAAAAAGGGAGAACTAGGATATTATAAAAATCGAGGTGATTTCTTATTTGAATGTTCACAATTTCATCAATTAATTTACAAAGAGCACAAATATGCGAATATCATTAGGCGAAGGTCATTTGGTGTTAGAGTTAGAGTTATTTTAGCCAAAGGAATCATGTCAACTATCTTACAAATAATGTAATAAACGTTTGATTCAATACATGTATTGAACACATGAGTAATGAAAGGCAACAGGCGAAGGCAACCATACTGACAGTAATTTGATCTCTTAGATAGAGCTAACTGTTTTTAGATATCATGTATGACCTATTTATGTATCACCCTTGAGTATGTGTATATGTGTATTCTGATATACATACTATTCTTCATGGATTAAGCTTTAGTTATAAGTCTATGAAGTTCATACAATATGTAGTAATTTTTACCTCATTAATAAATTGTTTATTATTATGCTGCTATTCAAGTCTCTGTATGTCTCTTAGTTTTCGAAATTATGAATATTACAAGTATACGATAATTAATTTCTGTTTTCATGATGACAATTACTTTTCTTCTTTTACTTTGCGATCGTCAAGGCTGCATGAAGTATTATTATTATTATAAAATTAGTGATTTCGTGATGATCACTTACCTGCCGATATAAAAAACATAAACAGGGAAATCATTTTCAAAACTAAACTCAAAGAATTCTTGATTAACGGTTGTTTTTACAATAATGATGAGTATTTTAATCAATGATATGTATTTATATGATCATTTTGTGGTACTGTTATATTTTTATGTATTTCAATCAATTTATATATTTATTTTTTGATACTGTTATATTTCCATGTATTTAATCAATGATAAGAATTTATATATTCATTTTGTAGTACTGTTATATTTTCATGTATCTGTATGTATTGAATGTATGTGAATTACTTGCTGTCTGACGTATCCTATATCATTTTTATGGTCGAAAAGGATTTAATAAATTTATTATTTTATTTTATTATTATTATTATTATAGATAATAATATCTGAGTTGTAATGTACCTGCCATTATCCATCATCGAATGATATTGGTAAATATCTAATTTCGTGATAAGTAATTAATAAGTAACTTGATGAATAAATTGGCTAAAGAAATTACGAATGGAAATATAATTCCAAATCTGATCGATTTGTCTGTTAGCCTACCAGGTGGCTCAGTAAGTATTAAAAAGCGCTTTATGCTTACCCAGGCATAGGAGTTGGAGACATTTTAAATGATAAAACAGTAGTCTGAAAATAATCATTAAAATGATTTAATTCATAACATGACGACAATTGATTGTTTACACATTCATTTTATTCAAGGTCCAAATCAACCCATTCAAGTTTATATAAAAAAGAAGAAAGTAATGCTGATCCATTAAAACAATTTTTTGCCGAACAATCATTATCACTGTCATGAATACCTATTTCTTATTTTCCAGAGATAGAAATATGAGAAAGGGTTGAGTCAATCAAGTTGACGAAAAGACGAAATGTGTATATTTGGGAAAAACTAATGCAATAAAATGATTCACCTACACTTACAGTAATGTGTGAAAACCAAGTTAATATTTCTGGAGGTTTCAGAGATATTGAAATGAAATTTGGTAGGTAGATAGATATAACAGTGAATTTTACAATAATTTTGAATATTCTTCACAATGTTGAGTTTTCGGTTGACACTATAATTGTAACTACCAGATTCAATTTTTGTCCTTCCAATGTACCGTTCCAATTTTATGTTCAAATTGTTCAAATGTATGATCTATTCGAAAATGTAGCGTTTTGCCTTAAGGGGGTGATGAAGAATAATTTGTTTTAGATGTTTTTGAATATCTCGAAGTCATTGTAAGGTACTGCTCTGGGGTTGAACTCATAATGTTATATCACTATATATATGTCGCTTTCAATCAAGTTTGCATTGGAAAGAATTCGTTGTCGCGGTAACATCTTGTTTACTGTCAAACTGAACTACTGTCAAATAGTCCTTTGAGCGCTTACATCATTTTAAGAATGGTGTGATCATGGCTCGTAGTTTAGGCGATAAATTTGAAGCAGTTTTGATATTTGGAGAAGCTGGAAGAGATTATCATCTAGCAGACCGTATGTTCAATGATAGATTTCCCCAGCATCTTATTTCGAGGACATAACTGCGCAAACCTTTAAATGAGCTCCAAGCAACTGATATCCTCCAAGATCAGGAAGACAGCCTGTTTTAGAAGAAAAAAAGGTAGTAATTGTTGCCCAGTCCATAGCTTCGCGGATGATAGTACACTTCATTCAGCCTTTTCCTCTAGAGCCCCTATTTAATCGAACGAGGCCAGAGGTGCAAGTGAGGATCTGACAAGAATTCAGAAATGAGGATCTGAAAATCTAGTGCAGAAAAAACTCAAGCTTGTATGTTAAAAAAGAAGGCAGAATACACAATGCCCAATTTGATGATGTCGGGTACCACTGTTCCTATGAGGTCGTCAATATCCATGCTGGGTGTCACCACCAACAACGCTCTCTCATGGGACGATCATGTGAGGTGAATTGCGAAAACTGCTTCACAAAAACTTGGTTTTCTAATCCGTGCGAAGAGGTACTTCACATCCCAGCAACTGCTTATGATATACAAAGCACAAATTCGACCTGTCCTGGAGTACTGTTCACAAGTTTGGAGCTCAGCCCCCTGAACATAATAATATGCTAAAGCTCTTAGATTCAATTCATTCGCCTAGTCGATGATACAGCACTCACCAAATCATTGACCTCTAGAACATCGTATAACATATACATTTTTTTTAAATATACTTCCACGGTCGGTGCTCAACGGAAATATCATCTATTATGCCACCACGTGCAATTCCTAAGATCAGGCTGGTCACTCCTACATTGTCAGGATCGAGATCTGCCAAACATCGCTATACCAAGCATCATTCATCAATAGAACGGCAAAGTTGTGGAATTCTTTGCCTAGAGTGCTTACAACCTCCAAACTTTCTCAAGAAAAGTTCCAACACCTTCCTTCTCTCCCAAAATTCCACCGCTGGCTAACACGATGTTCCTCGAAGATTATAGGTTTCCCTTTCGTGTTGTCAACAGATAAGAAAAATACAATAATTAGAATTATTTGGCAGATCTGTACGAAACTACTCATAATGGAAACATACTCAATAAGTGTTGGATAGATTTATTTTCATTTTCATGCTTGAATTTTTTCAATCTAAACGCATGCTGTCATACACCCTGAACAATAGGTATACAATGGTGTACAGTAGATCCGAGAGTAGAGCTAAATGGGTTCTAGAAATATAAACACAAATCGATTTCATTCTCAGGATATTTCCTATCTCTCTTTTCTCTTTTGTTCATTATAGTAAATTCACTTTCTTCCAGCAGTTTCACTAAGAAATGTATGTATCTGCGAAGATTACCATCTTCTGTCAGCCAAGTACTTCCTTGGTTCGTGGCTATGACAAATTATTTTGCCAGTCTCTGATATTTCTCTGATCCAAACTATATTATAAATATAGTAGGTCTTTTACACTATGTCTTGTTTTATATTGAAGTTTCAAATCCTCTTCATACTCTTTTTATTTTCTATAGAAATCAGCATGATCTGGAAATGAAGGTTTTAATTGATCCACTCTTATCGGAAGCATACCCATCAAGTCGTCCTAATAAGATAATTGCTTGAGAACTTCCGCACGGTAACTTTGTATTTCGAAAAGAAGACAGGTGAAAATATTCGCATTTCTTGGAATATCTACTTCATTAAAATATTTTATTTCAGTCTCTCAGCAAATGACTATCAAACTGAGGTTCACCATCCAGTGGATATTTTGAATATATATCTTGTGTAATCAAATGAATATTATTTTTACATTGGAATAGATCATGAAATTTTGGAAGTTCATGCAATTGCATTAAATCGGTCTGAACATCCTTTTGTGTCACATACTCAACAATTCAGAATAATTTCCTCAACTGACTGATATTAGGCCATGAAACGGTTTCTTTTGCTTGGATTCGGTTCCTTGATGACCAATGTGGATTTTTCTTAGTTTTTCTTCATACATAGGAATGCTTAATTTTTCTTCATGAAATAGAGTATTATCATAAATAGTGATATACTTATATCATTTCTGAATTTGTTAAATTTCATTATGTTCATAGCAACATTTTGCTTATATATGCTATATATGAAGAGTATGATCAATTCTTACCTCTGTCTCTTTGTTATTCTTGTTTCACAAGTTTCCAGTTTATGTCTGATCTATTTTGTAATCAACCAATATAATAAATTACATCTTCTTCATCAAGAACATCTTTGTCATTGAATCCTGTTCACATAGGTTTTGTGGGAAGGGTTTCAGGCATATAGAAGTTCTTAACCTCAACTGTTGAAGAATTGTCATGAAATCGTGAAATAGTTTTCTATCAGATATTCTTGCAGTCTCTCACATGCCCTTACAAGACTCCATGCCTCCTCTTCAATTTGTGGCTACCTCTATTGTGTTGCTCAACCTCCTTATTATTGTTTGAGTTAAAAACCTATTCCATGTGATGACCTATCCGCAAGTACTCTTGTGTCTATATTCCTGTCATATAGTTTTAATGCTGGTGTACTAGTTGGAATTTTTTTAATTTTTCAAAACATTTTTTTTTGCTTTCTACCACATGAAAATATATTATATAAAATTATTATTAATCATAATTATTATTTCAATATATTTGTAGTGAGGACATATTTTTATGATCTTCCCCAAAATTTCAGTGCACTTGGAATTCAACCTTTGTCAGGAAGATATTGTTTTCATGAAATTTGGAAGACAAATAATTCAATTTTGCTACTTTTCTATGGGATTGTCTCTCCTCGTTTATAGGTTCACGAGTTATTAAAAATTATTTCAATATATTTGTAGTAAGGACAGATTTGTGATCTGCCCCAAGATGTCACTGAGCTTGAAATTAAACCTTTAGATACCTAAAAGAGAAATTCTCTAGCTGTTAGTGACACCTTGTTTTTTTTAAAAATTTTTGGATATACACATATATATTTATTTTATTTTTATTAACTAGATAAAAGAGTTCACTCCGATGTTGGTTCTCAATGAAGATTTTTTGTGTTCTGTTTAATTATGTTGACCTTGGAAAAATATCACTTTTCTTTCACTCAAATGTAGATTTCTAGGTAGAGGTAATCCTGAAAATACCAAGATTTTACTCATTTGAATGGAAAATCATAAAATAGACTTTTGATTATACAGGTAAAATAATTAAAATCATTTATGAAGTAATAAGAATATTGAAATCGAAACAACAAATTCAATTTGTTTTTTCTTCTTTTTTTCCGATCATTTATATTACCTTCAAAATATCTTCTTTAATTTTCGATATTTAATTAACTGAATACTTCTTAGTTGCACTATCTCATATTTCATCAAGATTAGAAAATGATGACTCAACAGTCAAAAGTGCTTTGCACAAATTAAAATTATACATGTAACAACTATTTTCTTCGTTATTTCATATTTAATGGTTCATATATTTTTTGTTGTTTTGATACACTTACACTACACTACATACACCTACACTTTTGTTGTTTTCTTAGTATGATCAGAATTTTTTTTCATTTATTACAAACAATAAGGCAAGATGATACTCAATATCAGAATGTGATTGAATTGTTGCTACTCTGAAGAAAAACTTGTCAGTCCAAAGGTGTCTGATCTCGAACTATTGGCATATTGTTTTTCATTAGAGCCTTTTTTTGGACCCTTGTCCCCTTCACCGATCAGAACTGATACGTTACGCCCCTGTTAGTTTTCAGAATAATCATCTCTTGGCACTCGATTGATAACGTTTTTTTCTTAAGAGTTTGTATCAGGAAATCAGGAATGAATTGCTGATTTATGGTCGCGATGCAAATCAAAGTCATATAAAAAGTAAATAACTTAGATACATCAAACCCTATATCATTGGAAAGTATATACAATAATCTTTCCATTGTGATAATATGATACTGATGAAAAAAAAATAGTTTTGTGCATTTGAAATTTATTCAACACAAAATGTCTTCGAAGACACCATATTTCGATTTTTTTTTTTATAATCTATAAAGGTCTGTAATTTAGAAACTATAACTTGGCATTGCCACACCAAAAAACAAAAGGTAACCATATATAGAATTCAGATATGCTAGACCACATGGAAGTGTGTGACCCATTCGTTTTTGAGTCACCTTGAAAATCTTTATTGGTTGTGCGATTTTGACCAGATTTTTTACAAATTGTAGAGCTTGAGTGAATGAACAAAGTGGAATAAATTAATGAGAGATAAGCTGCAAAATCATTATTTCTCAAAGTTCTAGATAAAATTTGGTGCAGGCCTGTTTTGAGAGGTGGTTGAGTTCAATAGCTGGCAAGATAAAATAAAGAGTTTATATGAAATCAGAGATGGAAGCCAAAAATATCATTCCTGATAATGAATGAAGTAGGCCTTGGATGTTGAAATGTGGCGCTTTCCGTTCATAAAATCGAGTTTATCAAACTCTACAATTGAAATAAAATCCTTGAATCATATAATGTATACCTATCCTGAATGAATCATGAAATTTTCATTCAACCATCATTGATATATAATTTATAGGTGAAGAGAATAAAATTGAACTATAAATGGAAAAGTTAGGTGGGTTTAAGATATATGTGACCCTGTATCTACCTACATCTAAATTACTAGTTAGTGGTATGGGTGGTACATATATGCATTCACTGGGTATGATAGCAATTCATATATAGAATTGAAACCTACCTTATATCAATTGCAGATGTATTGTAAACAAAAACTATAAAAAAAAATAAATTCACTATAATATCTATGATTACCAAATCTCATTTCATTTCATTCTTATTCCTGTGATAACTCAACAAATATTTAGGTAATTGGTTCCACACATTTTCATGTCAGTGAATATGTGATTCATATATCTGGCAGGGAACACGCCCGAAAATCACAAATACTTCTAATTTACCTTAACCGATGTGTCAACACTGAAACACACAAACTGAAAAGAAAAATATTCTTCTCCGCGTGAAATCCGGATATTTTTTCTTTAATACACTCCTTTTAGCCAGCCAACTATTGTCCAACTTATAGATCACTGCTGACTTGTTAGATTACTGGATTATTCTAAACAACTCAATCTCAATATCCTTTAATTCCAAGGTTTCTATTTTTAAAAGGGGCTTTCTCTTGGACTTTCCACTCTTTCCAGGCAATTGGACTTCATATGTCAAATAATCAGCAGTTTTGCCAAAAGCTTTCATAGTTTTACCATAGAATAATTGTTTACACAAGAACAATCAGTTGAAAAGAGCGGGAAATGAGAAAAGGCAGTTCACATTTCGAAAAATATTTGCAGAAAAATGCTATTCCTACTCTGAATTTGACGGTGAATGATTTTTTATTATTATTGTGCTTAAAATATTTCGAATCAAATATTAGGCAACTACATTTGTATAAGAGGAGAATTTCTATTCCAGAGATGAATATATAGAACTTGTAAATTTCATTGAGATTGATGGTAGGCAAAATACTGAGAAAAACAGGAATCTTGCATCAGTATGCAAACTGATGTATATGAGGTGAATCTCCGAACAATAAACCCAGGTGAATGCTGAAACCTGAAACACAGACATATATATATATAATTGATGTAATAAACTAGCTGGTGGAGTTACTCCTATCCTTCTCCCGTGTTCAAATTTCTTGATATTGGCCAACTTTGATAAACATGACATGGCGTGGGCGAAACTGTAAAAACTGTAAAATCTGCCAGCCGAGTTCTCAACCAAATTTGCAGAGACACGTTTTTGAATTTGTCAGTGTCGCCAACAAATGTTGGTATATTCTATGAGGTTATGTGTGATGAGCATTTCACTTTTCACTGTTTTATTAGTTTTTTTTTTTAAAAAAACGGAGATTTACAAGGTTTATGGAAAGGAGTTTTATTCTATTTTGTTGCGAATCAGAATGAAATACAAAAGCTAGATAATATTTTTACCTCCATATGTAAACCTGAGAGGGATTCATGTTTCTACTGTGCAAGGCGGATTGATCTGGTGTAAAAATAAATGTAATGATCGTTTCAGACTTCAGAGTGATATATTTGTATTTTGAGAGGTGAGTATCAAGTTATTATACTTCTTATATATAATCTTGTATTGAATCAGGTATATGTAGTTATGCTTTGGAATTGATTATCAATGCTGATTCATACTTCGTGTATTTTCAGGATTATTTGCATACCCTAGGATTCTGTGATTGAAATAAAAGATAAGGTGAGTACTCAAAAGACTATATTCATTAATAATTGCTGCATCAGCAGTAATCACAATAAGTTGCAAATTACAAATGAGAATTAATCAGTCCAGTTGAGACTCAATCAATAAAGTTGCTCATTTGATTCATATTTCAATTCAACTTGAGTCAGATCACAATCACTCTGAGAATCTTATCTACTGATATTATACAGGTACATCAAAGTAACAGCTATGCTTGAATTATCTTGAACTGTTATTGTTTTTTTTAAACATTTATGATATCAATCAAGTGAGACTTCTTGGAGTAGGTAATAGTAGAGTAGGTATCAGATAACAGGATGATGTCTTGCTATCATTGAAAGAAAGTCCATGTTTACTCAAAGTGGAGTGGAAAAGTGAAGAGTAGAAGGAAACTTGAGATCTTCTCCAGAAAATTATTCATGGAAATGAGAATATCAACCAAAGATACACTCAATGATCTAGTTTGGTCATCTTCAGTGATATAAACTGCTTGTCATTTGCAATGAAATGATCTACTTTTCAAGAAAATTATATTAGGAGGCAAAAAAGGTTAAAAGTCTTCTCACATCAAGATATAAGTATCAAATTCACTTGATTTTTAGCTAAAAAATTGAATCTCATTTCACATCTCGTTGAGTGTATATCTTTGGTACCTCTGTAACTCCTGCAAATTTGATTACTCTAACTCAATACTGTATACTTGGTATTCGATACTCAAATATACTCTTTATAATTGTGGATGTGGTCTTTGCAATATGTTAACTTCAACAAAAGATGTCTTGATCACATCATCATCTAAAAACATCATCCTAGTTTAGTTTTGCAAGCTTCGATAATTTTTTTGCTTCATTCTCCATGTTTCTTTTTTTTTGCTCTGCTGAACAACAAATGCTCAGTCTGGCAACTACATATATTTGAATTATATTTTTACTCAAAGTAATTTTGTGATTTTGACACCCTAAAAGCACACTAGGTTGATGATAATTTTTCGGGAATAATAGATATTGATGATTTTTTCAGATCTTTTTGAAAAATATCTGCTATTGTTCTTTCAATATCAGTCAAAAATGAGATGATTTTGGTAGATGGAAATGTGAGGAATCCTCTACTTTTCATTTCAATAAATGAATTGAATTTTTCATTACCATCTCCACAAATTGTCTCTAAACATTCTTGAAATGTTGTGGATACCGTAACCTTTTCAAAATGTACCCACAGAAGTAGGCAAATGCTTCCTCTATATTTTCAAATTCCTCATATTCATTCAGAGTGGCATTTCCATCTGACTTTATAGTGATATCAAAAACGCATTTTCTTTTCTTTCAGTTTGGCTATTGTTAAAAGAAACTGGATCATTTCACCACCTGTTACATAACTTCCTCTGGGTGGTTTAACTAATGAAAATAAAGACATCAGCCTGAATATTTGGCCCACTTGAATGGATTCTGGGTGACTATTACAACCCCCTGCAGCTCTCATCATCCCAAAGAAATGCTAAGAAAAAAAATAGGTATAGATATATTCAAATATTTCATATTGTTTCATAATAGTAAGGATATATTTCATATTTCATTCACTGAACCAAGAAAATACTAGAGACGAGAATATGTGATATATTCTGAAGCTACCAGTTCTTTTTTTAAACTCTTCAGTTAGGTACCTGTTACTTTAACCAGCTTTAACTCAATAAATTTATCAAAGAATAAATGCCTGAACTGTAATAAGCTGCAGTGTTCAGTAGATATTCCATTGTTATTCAGTTTCAAAGTCATTGCAGGATAATTTAATAAAATCAAGTATCATTCAGATTCAGAGAAAAATAGAATATTGATGAACATTGAAAACTTTGAACAGTGAAACTCTTGAGTGTGCAGTTTTCTATTACTTCTAGGAGAATTGATGATGGTGATGATGATGGAAGATGGTCTTGGTTCATCCTAGCTGTCATGAAGTACTGGAATCCAAGCCCTGAGAGGTCACCAGTTGAATCCAATGTACAGGATATCATGGCTTTCAACCCTTTGACAAAAACTTGTCAGGTGATGAACAGTCCTCCCACAATCCCAAATAGATGAGAAAATTTTTCGATTCCTACAAAGATATTATCACTTATTCTGCCACTACTGATCTTTGTATTATTCCTCTCAATATTCAACATTGAACTGAATTTATAATTTACCCTGAATCTATCAGAAGATCATTTTTTCCACAGTGTTGAAAACGGGAGCAGATTCGTTCCCGAAACGTCCACAAAGAGTAGAAGTTTTGATTTTATTAAAAGTACATTTTCATTTCCAAATTTAAAAAAACAAGGTGTCACTGACAAATAGTGAATTTTTCTTTTATTTGCCTCTCTGGAAGGTAAATTCAAAAGCAGTGACACTTTGGGGGGCAGTCTACAAGACTGTCCTCACTATAAATATATCAAAATAATTATTATAACTTCTATTTCTATTTTTAGAAACGAGTAGAGAAAATCCCAAAAATTTAGGAAAATGAATTTTTATTGTGATATATACCTGAAATATCCTTTTTTTTTTCTAGGTTATTTCTGAGGCATTTGATGAGATGTGGAAAATCAGAACACATCCTCAGCTTCCTGGAGGCATCCATTGGATGTTCACACCATGGCTCTGAACAGTTTTGCATCCCCATACATTTTCACATCGTTCTATTCCAAGCTGCTCCATCACTTGTGATTACATCAATGAGAAGTCCAGCATCCTCACACAAAATCACACATTCTGAAATTAGTTTTGCTTGGAGTTCACCAGTGATATTCCCTTTCGTCAGAAAACATCCCAAAGCCTGCAAGCCATGACCAGCAAATGGCTGGAACATAATCACGAGTACATGATCTCCTAATTGATCCTCCATGCCATTAGGAGTGAATTCACCAAGATCCATAAATCCCACGAATTCCATGGTATTTTTGTCAAATTTTTTAGTAGGAGTGATTTTATATTCATCTACTAATAAACATCCATGCTTCTGCCATTCTGCCAT
Organism: Gastrophysa polygoni; assembly: GCA_963576655.1. Lineage (NCBI taxonomy): Eukaryota > Metazoa > Arthropoda > Insecta > Coleoptera > Chrysomelidae > Gastrophysa > Gastrophysa polygoni. Next base: position 16,506,213 of record OY755083.1, on the reverse strand, counting down.
ATTCTTAGTTTTTTCTTTTATCATTGCAAAAATCTCCTTTTTGGAACCAAATGTTCCATCTTTATTTCTAATGTACCTATTGGAAAAATATGTTTTGAATATTTCATTATTTCCATACATTGTAAAAATAACTAACCTACCTTGAGAGAGTGCTAGTTGATGGTATTGTCATAATTTGTTTATCTCTCATATAATTATAAAGCTTTGGGCTCTTAATTTTCATGAGAATGCAATTATAAACCCATTCCAAGGTGTATCTTCTGCCTGCAGATTTACACTTGGCCGATTTTAAACAAATTTTTATCTTTTCTTGTTGAACTTCTGGCAAAGTTTCAAGAAGTTCATCAAGCTTAACCACATTGGCATTTTCCTTTCTCAGATTGACAATCACTCTACTCAAATGTGCATTCTTTCTTGACAAGTAAGCCATGTAGTTATATTTGTGTTTTTTGTTGGTTGTTATTTTATTTCTTTTTTCTTGTCTTTTCTCAAATAACGATTTATTACTTGTGCATGCTCTGCGATAATTATAACTTGGAATAAGAACTGAACATGATCTGCTGTTGCCATTGCATATTTTTCACGTATCCATTTTATTGATCAGCTCTTGGAGTTTTTCTAATGTGGTAATAGATTAAAACGTTTTGCTCCTGCGTGGGCTGTAATCAGTGAGCAGTTTAAGATAATGGATCTCTCAGTTGAAATTTCAAAGTCATTATGAATACTCAGTTTTGTGATAAGAATGTGCTTTTCTAACTTATGAAAACCCCAACCGGGTGGAAGTATCAGTCGGTTATCAAGAGATTCCAGTTCTTGACACAGGCTAGTTAGACTATCCACAGTAGTAGTACTATGAACATTCTTATCAATATTTACAGGAAAGGTATCTTCAGGAGTATTAGAAGCAGGGTTCAAGTAGGAACTGGAAAGGGATTGTGGATTGGCTGCAGAGGAATCTTGTTCACTACAGGAGAGAGAAAGAACAATATAATTGAGTAATTACGAACAAAAAATTATCCAACAAAATATATTTTTTTGAAATGTTTTTGTATTTATTCAGCCTTATCATAATTGCCTATCCAAAAAGTTCAAATGAAATTGACATCATTGAATGCATGCATAATCATACTAGTGAACCTTATATAATTAATCAGTTCAGTTGGAAATATTTCTGTTTCCTTATACCATCCATAAACCTACTTGGCATTTTTATACAATGGTACTTGAAATTGGTATTAGGGTAATAACAGAACTAATGTATTCAGAGCAAGGAATAATACCTTTGAAAATTCAAGAGGTTGATTATTTTGATGAAAAAATACCAAATGTAGGTACATACTGTGTACATATCTCAAGAGTTGATGACCTATACCGGATAGTCCAGAGTTGTCTACCCATAGTTCCTTTTGGAGGGGGTTGATAAATATCGTTGTTGCATCTATTGAAAGAGGTAATCTTTAATAGTATTATGATAAACCAAGCCGTTTCTGGGAAATTCATGTCTGAGAGGGACATATTTACCTTATTTTCTATTCGAGTGAAAGTCAACATATTAAGGTACCTACCCTCATTTCTTAATACACCATCAGCCATATATAGGGATATTGGAAGACAAATTTGGACTGCCTGTATATTCAAGAGAAGGTTTATGATGGGTACGCTGGTTATGATTTCAAAAAATACAAACATTTTCAGTGGTGTGGCACCTTTCTTCAATTTCTTCTTCCCGATGGCTCCGTTTTGAAAATGTTTTTCACAGACATATCCATTTGGGGGCAACTTGATGCAAGTAGAAATACTCCATTTCAGCAATTCTTCTTCGTTCTGAAATCGGAAACGTATCAGCTCACACTGCTATTCCTGATCATTATGAATGCTCATCAAATGATGAATTCATTTGAATATTCATACTAACTTTGGGTACTGAAAACATTCGGAGTTCCGAATTTTTATGTGTTCCACACACGTTGCAACAACGCCAGTCCATGCTGATAAAATAAATTCAATCGATTTATACACAATGAAACTAATACACTCAAGATTGTCTTCACCTGTGAATTGATAAATGTTCTTTATAAGAAACTAGAAGAAATAATAATTTTGTATTTATTCCGCGTCCAAATTCAAACTCTTACGGGTTGACAGCTGTCATTAACGGGTATATTTCAACCTGAATGTTGCCTGCATAGAAATCTATGGTTGCCTGCTTTGGAACTGTTTCGTGATAATTTCTCGATGTTCGCGTCATCTATTGTTGAATATGAGAACCCCACGCCATCTGCTAGAATTCAATTGTTTTTGGACTTTATAGTCTGACAAAACAATTGAAGAGTGGGCTCACCAGCTAGTTTATTACATCAATTCTGTGAGTTATCTGTGATATTTTGACTCACAGAACTAGTGATTCTGACGTAGATTCTCATTTGACAGCTCTGTCCATATGAAAAGTGCAAAATTACCAATGTTTGACCAAACTGAGGTGGTTGTGGTTATCACCAAACATAAATGTTGTATATGCAAGGATGACAGAGAATCACTAGTAGTATTAGATGCCACTAAATTATTTGGGGAAATCTAATGTACTGACCAAAATGAAAATTTACGAATTTTCGGAGAATAATTCATATATAATTACATGATACTATAACGAGGAAAGATATGATCACTCGAGGTTCTAGTTTTGAACCGCTTTGCGCATGACGTCACTACGTAACAAATACGATTGGCGGCAATCGGAATAACACGGGTTTTCATATATTTGATCAGACGAATTATCGAATAACAATGTTTTTGGAGTTTTGATGTTAGTGGAATTATAATTCCAATCATCGAAATATATAAAATGATAAAAATGAACACAACAAAATGAGTTATTCCCCTGGATATCTTCTGAATTTCAAATAATTCATTCATAGGTATTGTAGGAGTAACATTCATAACGTTCTTCAAAACAGAAAGATTATTGAGAACTATTTTTGTATGTGAATAATTGTTTTATTCGTGAGCATTTATTCAGAAATGAATAATAATAATGAAATATCCACCAGTTGATAAATATATATTTCGCAACTGACTCTCATGAATCATTTCAAGTGAAGTGAATACTATAAAGTTCATTTACAATAGTGGTAATTATATTGGCCACAATTATGAACATTTGGGGCATGAGTCTAATGAAACACAAATTGATAAAGTTGTATTTAATATAAATATTTTTATTGGAAATTAAATCACTGAAACACTGTTGTTACACCATCATAATCAGTCCAATTATTTTCAAGTATTCAAATAATTCACAAAATAATCATCAAACCATGAAGGTAAATAAATTTGTACGAATAGACATAACGCATCTAATAAGGGATAATGGGTTTGAAATTTTTCAACAAATTACATTTCAGATAGGTACCATAAAAGAAATTGAATCTAATTGGATGAATCGAATTGAATGAATTGAAGAAAAATACTGTGTGTAGGTTAATCGAGGTGTGATATGTTCATTTCTCTAGATCTTTTTTTCGTGTCTAAAAATAAAAATAGGAAATATGATGAATATTTCAATATACCTATTTGTAGTAAGGACAGATCAGTGATCTGCTCCAAGATGTCAATGCATTTAAAATAAAACAATTTTTGATCACTTACGATACCTATAAGAGAATTTCTTTGCTAATAGTCATTGAAATGAGAGAGAAAATCCCAAAAAATCTAAGGTAATGAATTCAACATTTCATTGATGGTATTGGAATGTTTGAGGAAGGTATGGCATCATCTTTCAATTTCCATTTCTGAATAGGTAATTCTAACAGTTTTTCTTACAATCTATAGTCGTCGTCTGAGGAATGCTTCGAACATATTCTAGCTGTTTTTATATTGAACTTGTTCTTCTGAAAGCAATTCTTCACCCACAAACTGCAAGTTTCCTTCGACGAAGGAAAAGTGAAGTAACGACATGTCGATGCAGTTTTTACATCTTTTATTATTGTTACTGGAACCGTTGATTGATATATCAATCAATATATCAATCAACGCTGGAACAACCCACCACAGCACAATGAACCATAGTTTCTTAGTATGGAATATGAATGAAGTAAGCAAAATTATTCGAACTGACACTACTGAAAAACACAATTTAAAACGATAAACGCACTGAAATGTTCGCTTAACCTCGAAGCGCCAACAGAAATTTGTCACGGAGTGACGTATACTGTGCAAGAGAGATAGAAATAAAACATGCGCGTGGGTTTACCTTCTCAGTTATAGTATCATGATATAATTACTACCACCTTGGTAGTAGCTACTACCACCCTCCGTACAGGGGGTAGTTTATTCTTGCGAATTTCGTAAAAAAAGCTAAAAAATGGTAGAAATAGATGACTTTTACGTATCTGCTTATAGTATCTCATCACTTCCACCCTGTTAGTAGCTAATATTACCACCATTCATACTCATTCCACCGTCAGTACAGGGGGTAGTTTATTGTTGTCGATTTTGGAAGGAAGGCTTAGGAATAGATGACTTTTTGGTATCTCCTGATGGTACCTCGTCACTACCCTGGTAGTAGCCAAGGATAGTTCCAACAGGGTGGTACTGATGAGGTACTATGAAATCCACATGAGAATGAATGGTGGTAGTAGCTACAAGAAGGGTGGTAGTCATGAGATACTATAAGGAGATACGAAAAAGTCATCTATTTCTAACAATTTTTGCATTTCTTCCGAAAACCTAAAGAATAAACAACCCCCTGTACGGGGGGTTGGTGAGTATGAATGGTGGTAGTAGCTACTACCAGAATGGTGGTGATGAGGTACTATAACGAGGTTCAAAAAATTCATCTATTTCTTCCTATTTTTGGCATTTTTTCCGAAATTCACAAGAATAAACTACCATAGTGTAGTAGTTATATTTATGTAATATTCAATAGCATCAAATCCAAAATATCTTAGAAAATTCGAAAATTAGACCCAAATTATTCTATCACTACAAGAGTAGGTCTCTATGAAATTTGTTACCAATTATTCCAAGTTCAAACGCATTTTTAGGAGATACTGGAAAATATATGGACAAAGAACAGGAGTCTATGGAAAATTACTTCTGGTATAAATCTTTTTTCAAATACATTTTCTCATTGGAAGCAATTATAATGGAAAATATCCGCAACAGTGTATGACCTGATGAAAAATGTACCATTTACACATCCTTTCCAGAATTTCTTTATGAATATTTTTTACGACTTTATATTACATTTGGGACATATTATATCGTGAAATATAATAATAGAAGATTTCAGACAGAAGGAATTTTCAAGAGACGAGAAAAAAAAAAGAAAATTGGAAAAGTTGAGACAACTGAATCTTTAGATATCATTGATAATTTTCTAATTTTTCAGTGTCTATCATTTTGGACTCACTCTTTTTTTGCATGAGTATTAATGAAAATGTAATCTCAGAAATTTTGTGTACACACAAAATGAACTTGTTTAAACAAAATTAGGAATGAGAAGATTCAAGGTTTATAAAAGACATGGAAAGATCAACTATGAAATGGAAATATGGTTTTGTGAAGTGTGGAAATTCTGGGGCTGTCCACCCTTTTGTGAATTATGATGAAAATGAGTTCAATATTCACTCAACACTTTCCTTCTTTATGTAGCAGAATTGAAGACTTTTTCGATGACAAAATCTGGAATGATAATACCTACCGTAGAATATGAATTCATTGATACCTATATATTTTGAGTTGGGTTGAACATCACAAAAAGTGAAGAGATGCTACCTCATTGAACAATCCCGTTACAATTGAAGAAACTAGCAGTTCAATCAATGTTAATACTACTAAGTATATATATATTGTTGTGGCTAGAGAATGTAGATATGTAAGATTTAATGAAATAATTGATGTGTTAAGAACTAATACACCTATCTCCATCAATGGTGAGAGGTTCAGTCTTCAATTAGCAATTGGTTAATAAACACAGCAAGTAGTAAACGAGTTGTTTTATTACCAAACAGTAGTATTTTGTTTGAATTGAGGAAATTCACAAGCCGTCTTTGAGACATTTTACAAAAATAATTTAGCAAAATTGTTGATCAGGCTGATGGGCCTATAGTTAGAAATGTTAGATTTGCTATTAGCCTTATGAATGGGTGTTATTATAGTTGATTTGAATTGTGTGGGTACGATACCTGTTTCAAAGATTAGATTAATGATGTGTACTAGAGGATTCAAAATATTTTCATGTGTAGTCTTGATGGTGTCGACTGTGATTCCATCATTTCCCGGCGAGCTATTACTCAAGTGAGAAAATGTGGTTTTTTATCTCATTCTTGGATACTGGGTAGAGAAACATGGTGTTAGGATTGAAATAGTCTTGTTCAGTGAAGTTTGTAGGAGCCTCTGTTGTTACAGTAGTCTGCTAATTGTTTTTCATCAAATGTATTACCATCACTATCAACAATATTCAAATCGTCGGTAGTGGCTTTTTTTCGTTTGTGGCGTCAGCGATTATCTTATAAACTTTTTTCATGTCATTCTTGTTATTGTGTAACAGGTTCGCATAGTAAGTGTTTTTATTATTTTTTAGTAACTTATTCAACTTATTCCTATAAGTTTTCTATTATTGTATTCTATCTCGAGGGCTAGGGAGTATCGGTTCATTAGTTTCCTTTTGAGGTTATCTCTATGTCTAATCGACATTAAAACGCTTTCAGTTTTAATTTATAAGGTTTTAAATTACCACTTTTTTTATGTTTCGTTGATTTTGCTTGATCGATGTACTCATTGAATTTTTCTTGGAATAAATCTGTAACTATTTAGGGGTGGTAACGGTGGGGAATATGTTTCACATGAATTTAAAGATTTTTGCAATAATAATAGGAATTTTATAAATTACACTACACCATACACGCCTCAGCAAAATGGAAAGGGGGAACGTTTCAATAGAAGTTTAATTGATAAAGCTCGTTGTATGATTCAAGAAGAAAACATGCCTAAGATGTTTTGGAGTGAGGCGACCATCAGCCTATCTCATGAACCAAAGTCCCAGTGCATACTTGGAAAAACACCAGCAGAAATTTGGTATTGGGTTAAACCAAATGTAAGCCACGTTAAAATATTTGGATGTGTTTCCTATGCACACATTCTGGAACAGATTAATTTGATGAGAAGTCCCAAAAAAGTATTGTGATAGGGTATACAACAACGGGTTATAGATTATGGAGTTTAAATGATCAGAAGGTTATTATACCTAGAGATGTAGTTTTCAATGAACAACATTTTTATTACAAAACAAATATCATACAAGAAAATAATGAAACTGAAAAAGAAACTGATAAAGGTGAAAATGAACAAACAAAAATAGAAGAGATACAATTGGATATAAATTCAAATAATAATGAAAGTCTAAAAAACAAAAGGAATATAAAGTTACCTAGTAGGTTTGATGAATATGAAATGTATATGGCGTTTGATGCAATTTCATATGCTGAAAATGTACTATAAAAGGTAGAAGATTCAAGTGGGAGAAATGATAAATTTGATTGGAAAAGGGCTATGAAAAGAAAATAATACTTGGATAGAGGTCATTATCCATAGAATGCAGAAATATCAAATACAAAATGGGTATTTAGTTCAAGACTATTAGAAGAAAGACAGGAAGACAAATATGAGGCAAGACTCGCGGAAGGGGATTTGCATAAAAATGATAACTATCAGAACTTTATTGTCAGTGGGAAATCAATTCAAATATCATTTTAGACAATTAGACGTTAAAACTGCTTTTTTTGAACGGGGAATTGAAAGAAGAAATTTTCATTCATCCTCCAGAGGGGGTGAAATGTAATGATAGATGTGTGTTAAAACTGGTTAAATCATTATTATATGATTTGAAGCAATCTTAAAAATGTTGGAATAACAAAATAAATGATTTATTGATAAATTTAGGGTTCACATGGTCAAGCAATGATTACTGATGCTTATACTCAAAATTATCTTACATTAATATGCAATATATTTGTTATTGTATGTTGATGATATTATACTAGCAGGGCAAGATTTAGCATTTATTATTTATTAGAAGTGCATGGCTATCCAACAGATGAACCTATTAGGGTTCATCCAATAACAGGACAGCTCAAATTTACAAAATATGATGACTAATAACAAGTTGTGTCCTAAGGTAGGAAGTGACAATTAAATGGAGAAAAAAAAATATATTAACAATAACAAGATAATTAAACTTGAAAAGAAAACATGTGAAAGAGAATAAAGAACTATTCGTCTGGGAGCCTATTATAAAACTGCAGTAAAAAGTGTTTCAGTTTTTTTTTTAAATTTGCCAGTGTATAATGAAAAGATATCAATTTCAGAGTGACATATTATATTATATGAGTTCATGCATCGTATTACAGGTGAGTTACCATAATAGTTTGTTGTATACATTGGAGGATAAAATGTTAGTCTATTTCTTACGATTCTTGATTGACAATTCAGATTGAAATACATAATTGAAGATTGAGAGTCAATAATATTATTAAATATTTTATAAGTTAACAATATATCCACATATTCTCTCCTCAGGAAAAGACGTTCTAGCTTGTAGAACTTCAAGTTCGTTTCATAATCAACATAGTGACGATATCGGAAATATCTGAAGTTCAGGTTGTTGACGAGTTTTTTTTGGACGTATTCAATACGTGTCACATATTTTTTCATATACTGGATTCCATATAGATGAGCAATATTCCAGAATTGGTCTGACCAGTGATTTAAACATGGTGATTATGGAATTATGATTACGAAAGTTCCTCGAATTTCTAAGAATGAATCCAAGAGTACGAAGCGCCCTCCCAACCATTGTCTCGATGTGACAATCGAATGTTAATTTTGTATCCATCAATACTTCTAAATCACGGACCAGATTGCTTCTAGGGATCATCTGATTATTCAAGTATACATCCTGTGTTGGAGGATTTTTGCATCGAGAGAATAAGATGTATTGAATAATGCAAAAATCAGTTGATGGATAAATTCATCATAAAAGATAAAGAAATATTGAAGTATTTTTTAGGACCTGAAATATATTATGACTTGGGAACTTTCAAAATTAGTCAAACACGGTATATATTCAGGCTATTTTGAAGCGCTTTAATTTCCAGAACTGTAATCATAGACTTATTATCCTGTCCTATGACTGTAATCCTCTGTAGTCAGGGAATTGGTAGGAGCCCTTTATCCAAGATAAACCCAGAATCGTCTTTTTTATAAGTACTAATGAAGGCTACTTTCTATTTTGTTATTGTGATGTGTGTACTATGCTATGTATATAGAGTTGTCGGTAGTTAATGATGATATACACGATATGATACAGATATGGTTATGTACTTAGCGAATTATTGTATGGTTATTGTGTTGAAAAAATGTAAAAATATAGTTTGTTGGCCTCCTAGGTCACCCGATATTTAACGTCGCTAATTTTTTTCCTGTGGGGACATGTGAAATCTTTGATCTACGAACCTCCAGTAGAAATAGAGCAAGACTTCGAAATCATGTGCGACGTTTAAATCGGTGTATTCAGGTTGGAGGAAGACATTTTGGACAATTGTTGTTACGTAACAAGAGTTGAAAATCGCTTATTTCGCACGAAGTGGAGAGAGTTACTCCACGAATTCGTAATTGCATTAAAACTCGAGTTGTGTACTATACTTTTCCTACGACCACCGATACAGTGATAGTCAAAAAGTTTGCGCCATATGGGTAACATTTTTATCATCAATATTTGTCAGAAAATTTCATTATTGTTAAAAGTTGTTGAATTGTAGAAAACCCACAAAGGTATAAAAGGGATAAAACAATTGGAATTTTGATCGATCGTAATGAAGTTCCATTATTTTCGACATCAGAAAATATTTCTGCAATGCACCATCTTTCATTGGGATTAAATTTTCCTGACAAATCACGAATAAATCTTCATATGGAGCAAGCATTTTGACTTTACTGTATATCCTTTGAAGGTGGGTGTGTATGTAGGTGGGTGTATAGACATCGTATTTTGTAGTAATGTTTGATGTAGACCATTCAGGTAATTATTATTTATACAAAACCAATCAGCTTAAAACAATTATCATTCATTTCATTCAATCATTCAACAGATGATTTCTGATAAAACTGATTCAATGAAAAAGAGTAAAGTTTTTTTTTTTAATTCCAGAGCATTTTCAGTGATAAGAATTATATAAATTTAATAAAAAAATGGATCCCCGCGTGTGATTCGATCCTGCGACGTTTTGGCGGCAATGTCAAAAATGTCGAGCGCGGATGACACGCTACGCTACCAAGCATAGACTTATTATCCTGAGGATAAGCTACCAAGCAATTTATTCAAATTACCTCATTAGATTTTGAGTAGGTAGGTAGGTACAGGACTTACTATTGGCTTACACATTATTATTAACGACATGGTAATACAATAACGTGAAATATACAGAATATACAGAATATTATTATATCATAGCTATATATATATATATATACATACATACACATAGAATTCATCGATATTATGGTAAGAATATAATATGTATGGCTGATGGTAGATACCCATTCTAGAAGACATTCCACTAAAAGATATAAATGGTAAGAAAGCGTGAAAAAGTTGTGAGCAGAAATTGGAACTATCATAGTAACATAAGCGATTCCCGACATACCATTAATAGCACAAGTACCTATCGTATATGATCATCTAAAAGGCGAAATGAATCAACATATCTTTGGAAACCGTGCTTTCGTTCATATTACACTGGGCAAACTGTGTGTAAGGAGAAGCTTTCTGCGATTATTTTTTGTTAGTAATCACCAACTTACACTAGAGGTCGTAGAAAAAATCCTATTTAGGCAATTCATCGTCTTTCTAAATTTCAACGCGTCTTGGGGCCGTAGTGCCGTAGTTACATTTTTCCGGACATGGCATCCACTATTCAATTTTTTTCTACTGTTGCACTGAATCATAGATAAAGAGTGTAGTTTGTTTACGCACTGAATAACCCCTAGAACACCCTGTGCATATATACTCCTTGATTAAACCATCTTCAAAAAGAGTATATATATACTATATTAGTCTTCTTTGCTCATGTTGTGGAAGAAACTTGCAGCACATAAGAGGGGTCCTCTTGCTTGCAGACTGCAGAGACAGAGAACAGTTTTCAGCCATGATACTATAACTCGTTATAGTATCATGGTTTTCAGCTACTTATCTCAGCTGTCAGTTGTTATTTGTAACGTCGAATGTCAATGTTGGAAATCGCAATCGGACTGATTAATGAAATAAAAATAATCCTCCTCATCTCCCATGTTATTCTCTACAGAAGTTCTCTTAGAGGAAGATATTATTTATTGAATTGAAAGAATCAATATTGTTATGGTTTCTATTTTCTCTGAGTGGTAGGTTCTTGTGGAACTCTTGTGTCAGGTTTTCATCTACACATAATTAAAATGTGGGACTCAGCAATGTTTTTGAGCACATTAACACCTAAATTCTATGTAGCTCTGACCGGAACTTCATCTCTTATCTCAGGATTAATTCTGATATTCGAGTGGTGGTATTTTCGTAAGTATGGAACTTCATTTATAGAACAAGTGTCTATAAACCATATCAGCCCTTGGATCAGTGGAGATTATGGAGACACTGCTAACTCAAACACTAATAATTCCACTAACGTTCAGCCACCAGTGCCAGAGTGTAAAGTGTGGAGAAACCCTCTGAATTTATACAGAGGTGCTGAGTATCAAAGATTTTATTGGGCCACCAATAAAGAGCCACTCACATATTATGATATGAACTTATCAGCCCAAGACCACCAAACATTTTTTACTTGTGAAGCAGATGCTGGGAAAGCTGAATATGAAATTATGCAGACTGCTTGGAGAGAGAGAAATCCTGCAGTAAGACTGAAGGCAGCTCACAATGCTCTAGAGAAGAATCCTGAGTGTGCACCTGCTTATATTCTATTAGCTGAAGAAGAAGCTACAACCATCACAGATGCAGAAAAAATTCTAAAACAAGCACTCAAAGTGGCAGAAGCCAACTACAGAAAATCTCAAGTTCTACAGGTATGTTTTGAGAAACCAGGTGTTCAAATAAAGTTAAAGAAGAGTGAATGCACACCTGCATGAATGCATCCTATTTCGCATTCTTACATTGAACCTCAATTCTTGCACATAATTCATGAAATTATTTTTTCAGCATCAGGGAACTTTGATGGAAGCCCAGCACAGAAGGGACACAAATGTATTGATCTATGTGAAGAGACGCTTGGCTATGTGTGCAAGAAAATTAGGAAAACTCAAGGAGGCTGTCAAGATGTTTAGAGATCTCACAAAAGAAGTCCCTCCCATAATGAATGTCTTGAACATACATGAGAATTTGATTGAAGTTTTACTTGAAATGCAAGCTTATGTTGATGTTCAAGCAGTTTTAGCTAAGTATGATGATATATCTTTGCCAAAATCAGCTACAATTTGCTACACTGCAGCCTTACTGAAAGCAAGGCAAGTAGCAGACAAGTTTTCACCTGACATTGCAAGTAAGAGAGGTCTGAATACAGCAGAAATGGCTGCAGTCGAAGCAATACATAGGGCTGTGGAGTTTAATCCACATGTGCCAAAATATTTGTTGGAAATGAAACCTCTGATACTACCCCCAGAACATGTATTAAAAAGAGGTGATTCTGAAGCTTTAGCTTATGCTTTTTTTCACCTGACTCATTGGAAAACTGTTGAGGGTGCCCTGAATTTGCTCCACTGCACTTGGGAGGGGACTTTTCGAATGTTGCCATATCCACTCGAGAGAGGACATCTCTTTTATCCATATCCAACTTGCACAGAATGTGCAGATAGAGAGTTGCTGCCAGCATTCCATGAAGTATCAGTCTATCCTAAGAAAGAGCTTCCATTTTTCATTATCTTCACAGCGGGTTTATGTTCTTTCACTGCCCTACTTGCATTGTTGACACATCAGTATCCAGATTTGATGGGAGTTTTTGCTAAATCCATGGTTGGGTGGATGTCAATGCCAATTTACTATCTGTATGAAAAAGTTGAAGGTATTTTGCCCTCAAATTTGCTGCAGCAACTGATTAGAATTTAGTTACAGAGTTCAATGAGTGGTTGATAGGTATATGCATCATACTTAATATTTTTAAAGTGAGTGTTTTTATTTATTGTGTTTAGTAAAGTATTTGTGCATAATAATGTTTCATTACGTTAGTACATAAAATAGGCATAACATTTTTGTGTGAATGAAAAGTCATGATTCTTTAAAAATCGAGGAAAGTTTTTTTTGTTTTCAACTGTTTAGACGTAACACAGTTACAAAACTATAAATAAATGGAATGCAGAAAATATCAAGACAATGGAGACAATGAAAATAAATGAAAATGTCTTTTTCATAAAATATCTCAAACAAATACAAAGCAAAATTGTTGTGAGAATCAAAAATGAAAACTACATATTATACACAGGGTATTTTAGATGGTGTAGCTAAAGATATAATGATATGTACTATCAGACAGAAGAATCACCACCATGGACAAAGAACATACGACCCAAATATCACAAAAATGTTTAGGGTGGTTCATAAGTCAAGATTAATTGCAAAAATAAGAAAAAATGATGGATCACCCTGTATCTTGATTATGAAGAACGATAGACCCGTAAGATATACGTTATTCAGAAGCACCTCGACAAAGAGTATATATATATACTGTGTGGTTATTTAAGTGTGCAACATATGGGAAGTCAAACAGCTTACAGGGTAGGTCAAAAAATATAAAAATTGCTCAAGAGTAAATCACCCTTATTTCAGAAAATTAGGCAAAATGTTATTGAGAAATTTTTTTCACAATTGAAAGTTATGCCTGAATACCAAAACATGGCCTCCTAAGACATTTTTTACTTCTTTTTTTTTTTCGTTTATAATTACCGAATTTCTAATCTTTCTAATAATCACCCTAAATACTTCAATAAGTTAATCATAACAAAATCAGTTGAGCATACCTTTATTCAAATTCGAGCATATTTGTGCAATTAACTTGGATTTTAATTTTTTTAGGGGATCACAAACTTTATGTAAACCATATTTTCAACAAGGTAAAACATCATTAGTGATTGTATGCATTTTCGAAAAGTTTCATTCAATATGAACATTTTGTATTTGAAATGTTTATGAAAAAGCTGTAGGTACAAATTAATCAACAACCATGAAATCCTTTTGAAATGATCACGGATACCCAAGGAAAAAAACAAATGAAGGTTGATAGTAAATATTAGGACAGTTTGGTGACATTAACTTCTCCTTCTTGAACAATTATTGTTCGATTCGAGGTTATTTGATTTCAAATGATCTTCCAAGACAGTTAACGTTAGCCGAGAAGGCAGGCATTTGGAGATAACCTTTTATGGTCGAAGGAGATAACTATAAACCAGTGCGTGAAGCAGCTGATATATTCATTGAACATCATCCAGATAAACAAGTGCACTATTCCACTGTGTGCAGAATTTAATTTCAAACAGACTGCCAGTTCAGACTATAAATATAAAAATGAACGTACCAAAACTGTATGTAATGAGGAAAATCAATTAGCAGTACTTCATGATAGATATCATGCCTATACGCCTATGTTTATTTGCACGTATCAAGAACGAGACTACTGCCTTACGGTATGACTTCTGCATGTGGATTCATGGACAGATAGAAGATCAACATGATTTCCATAAACACATTCTTTTTCGAGACGAATCCACGTTCACAACAAATGGCGTTGTCTCTTACCAAAATTGTAGGTAGTGGTCGGACGAAAATCCGAATTTTGTCATTGACCATAAAAACCAATATTATCAAAAAACTAATGTATGATGGTGCAGTATTGTTAACAAAAAATTATTAGGGCCGTTTTTTTGCCAAAACCTAACTGGTGATACCTATTTACAGTTTTTGGAAAACGAACTCACGGATTTTTTGGACAATATGAGCTCACAAGAACGGCATAATTTATGGTTTTTACATGATGGATGTCCTGCTCATTCTACTAGAATTGTTTCAGAATGATTAAATGTTGAATTTGTTGATAAATGGTTAGGACGAAATACTGATCCACGGTGGCCTCCTCGTTCGCCAGATCTCATCCATTAGTTTTTTTTTCTATAGGGATATTTAAAGCAAAGGTTTACAAGGATCGACCATTTAATAATGCCCAGGAGCTTGAAAATTCGATACGATTTCATTGCAGAAATATTCCAGAATGTTATGATCGGACAATTCGTTGCATTGAACGAGAATGTATGGACATTCAGAGACACGTCGATAATTCTCTTTTCACACATTCGATAATGGTTATAATAAAAATAAGCCGATGAAAATTGTCAAAACCATCGGCACCGCTTTCAAATACAATTGAAAACATTAAGTCATTCCTTTTTGATTGTTTTGTTTTGTTAAGTGCAGCTGAAACGATTACCGAACATGCACCAACTTTCGGCACTATTTTGATTGTGCAATTCATTAAAAAGATTCCCATATGTTGCACACTCAAATGACCACACTGTATACAGTGTGGAACAACCAAATGGAATGAATTCGATAACGAATAAATGAGAGGGTGTTGGGAAAAACGCTTGGACTCGTCGAATTGTATTTTTAGATATGCATTTAAATATATATATATATATATATATATAGGGTGTGTCATGTGACAGTGGCCGATACCAACTTTCTTATTTTAAATACAACCCCCTGTATATTATTAGTTTTTGGATTCTTCAGAAAATTCTAGACATAATTCATGTACAATGTCTCATACCTATCTTCAACTGTTTAGGAAATATCAAGTGTTTTCAGATGTATTACAAAAATTGACATTAAAAAAAGGAAATTATTTTTATAATACACAATAAAAACTAGGGTAGTTTATTCCAGTCTCTATTGATAAGCAACTATAATAATTATAAAGTATCGTCGTTCCCGGCTTGCTAACAACTGCCTATTCCTTACTCATCGCTCTCTGTACGTTACCCAAGAACAGTGTGTCAGTACATGAGTCAGCCGAAACACTCAGCAACAGAACGATACGGGGTAATGTCTTTCATTTTATTTCACAAATAATGTAAAAAAAAACATTAATTTCAATGTAAGAGATGTTCAAAATGTTAGCCGCGAACATGCTAATCTGGTATAGAAATGTCTTCTAACGTTCTCAACATCTCAGGCGTGACTGATCTAATCGCAAGCGTGATTCGTCTTTTCAAGTGATCTAAGTTGAGTGGTTTTTTTGGTATGCAATACTTTTGACATATCCCCACAAAAAGAAGACTAATGGCGTCAGATCAGGAGATCGTGCTGGCCATTCTATCGATCCGCGCCTCCCTATCCACCCATTTTGGGAAATTTTGGTTGAGGTACTGAAGGACATTGATTAGGTAATGGGCGGTGCTCCATCTTGCTGAAACCATAGTATATTGGCAAGAACTTGTGGGTTCGCTGGATCAGGATATAAGATTGTCAAAGTTGGCACGACATTATTTTGGAGCAGTTCTAAATATTTATCTCCATTCAAGTTGCCATCAATGAAAAAGGGACCTACGATATCATTTCCAACAATTCCTGTCCAAACATTAACTTTTTAGGATATTGCGTATGTTCCTCTCTCATCCAGTGAGGATTCTCATTAGACCAATAGCGGCAATTTTGACGATTAACATGACCGTTGAGTGTAAATGTGCTCTCATCAGGAAACAAAATTGGATCATATTGTTATCTAACATTTCCATCATCTGTGCACAAAAATACGATCTCCTGTCGAAATCGTCTTCCATTAGCTCCTGAGTTGAAATCATTTTATAGGGATGCATTTTACTTTTAACTTAATATTCGAAAAATTGATGTGTGACTAATGTTGAACAGTGAGGCTGCTTTTCGACCAGAATTATGTGGGTTTTCTTGAAACTCAAGCATAACATCCAATTTCGTATCATCACTTACTGCATTGGCAGGTACTTTTTTCATTTGTCTCACATGACCTCTACCTCGCGAAACTGTTCTATTTTGCTAATTGTTCCTTGGGATATAGGCGGCAAATTTGGAAATTTCCATTTGTGTCCGTGTGTTATCTCCATAACCAATCATTTGTAGAATGGTTATTTTGTGCATTTCTGTTAAATGAACCATTTTTCTGATGTTATTACGTACAGTTAACGAAATTCAAACGACAATAGCACTGACACTGATCACTACTGTCATGCAGAGAGATAAGTTGCTAAGGCTATGAGTTTCATACGAAAATAAACAAAACTGTTTTTTCTCAATATTAAGGCTAAATGGGAAATAAGTATTGAGTATGTAATGTAGCGAATTTGTGAAATATGATGATTTTCTTTTTTTAATGTTAATTTTTGTAATACATCTGAAAACACTCAATATTTTCAAAACAGTTGAAGATAAGGACATTGTACATGAATTATGTCTGGAATTTTCTGAAGAATTCCAAAACTAATAATATACAGGGGGTTGTATTTAAAATGAGAAAGTTGGTATCGGCAACTGTCACATGATACACCCGATATAATTATTTTTTTTTTTTGAAAAGAATGCGCATCCAAAAATACAAATGGACGTGTCCAAGCATTTTCCCCAACACGCTCTTATTTATTCGTTATCGAGTTTATTCCATTTGGCTGTTTCACACTGTATATATATATATATATAATTCTTCCATGTTATACAGGGTGTAAGATAAGAACGTTAAAATATTCAAGTGACGTATTCCTGAAACAATTTCAAGAAGAAAAGTCTATATAAACTTGTCCGGAAATGCTTCGTTCAGGAGATTATTACATTTTTACCAATCGAAGATTTCAGTTGAAACCTCACCTACTGAACGAGAGATATTATTAGGTGGGGCACCGTCCATTTGGTACTATACACGTTCTCTTCCAGGCCTAGTATTCAGTATCGCATCTATTCCATTCCTCAGTATATTTTGTCGATTCAAATAACCATCATGGAATTCGATATAAAAAACTGAATCATTTTTTATGGCACAAAATACATCAAACTGCCATCTTTCTTAGAAACTCCTTTGACGAACAACATGGGGATTTTCTGACGCCCAATAATGACTATTGTATCAACGATGTACAGACAGAACACTGGTGGAGCTATTTGCCTATCTAACTTATTCATCCAAAACTCTAACGTACAGCTAACTTGATAACAGCATTTTATTCGTTTTAGCGGGAAATCACTCAAGTGTCAGTTTTTAGATGGCGACACAAAAATGAAAACAAAATCAGTATTATTGACAATTGCACAATTAGTGTTATAAAAATGTTAATTCAAAAGTAGTAATTTCGGTTACTCCTCAATTATAGATCGAACTACATAATTACAATCTCAAAACATCAATCATTTGTACAGAAATCTGTAAAAATGTCACCATGTTCTGAGAAGTTTCATAACTGTTATAGGCTATTATAGCGGAAAATGGCGTTATCATTTTTGACGAAACAAAACACCATCAGTAACTGCACCAGTGTTTTGTACATCGTTATCTGTCCACTCGGTCCTCTTGAGTCTTGACAAGTAACCATTCAAAAAATTCAACTCTACGGGGCAGATCAGTTTCTTTCATATGTTGAACACAGTGGAATTTATAGGGATGCCATTTGTGTTTTTTGAGAATTAGGTGAATTGTCACGTATGGTACATATTTCCCTTCCAGCTCCGTGAAGGAAAGCATTTGGAAACGCACGAAAATATCCCAGTGTAGTAATTTCCTTGCCATCATTATCCACTTCAAGCTTCCTATGAATTATTTTTGGATGGAAGGTTCCATTCGGCCTACAGTTTTACAGTAGTCTCGATTTATGACATTATCATATATTATCTGGCTTTGGGACCCTACCGAATATTATTGTCAATAAAGTGTGCGCCACTGATTTTTTTGAATTTTTCATCTTTATATCCTATTGAACAACTGAAAATACAACATTTTGGTCTCTTGAATTGTTTTTATATTTTGCTTCGTTTCCGTGGTAAAAATTAATACAAATTTATTAAAAAAAAATCCTTCAAAAACTAGGGTGTGATCCATGTCCATAGACATAAAATAAGATTATTATTTTTTTTCAGATATTTTATGATACATGTTTGACACACTTTGTATTATTGGAAACTACGCCTTCCTGGAAACAGATACAAATTAAAAAATCATGTTATTTCATGTTAAATCACTTACAATTTTTTTTTATTTTTATATAATATTTTTTCATTTATTTTTATATCATTATTTATTTATATTATATTTTTATATCATATATTTTTATATTTATTTTATTTCCGGTCCTGTAAAGTTGCGGTAAATAAACTGTATGTCACAATCTATGTATTGGTCACGAAACTGAGATCTCACTATGGATGTCCGGAAACTGTGCGCAAAAAATCGAGAGGATGATTTTCTTTGCAAAATATTTCAAAAAGGTCCTTTTGTTCCATATCGATAAAATGAGCAGTTCAGGATATTCCGAAAAGCTCGGTACATGAAATTTTGAAAGGTCTACTCTATCCCTTCCACTATCGAAAAGATCAAGCCCTCTGTCTCCTGAAGACCCTGTTGCTAGTCTAAATTTCTGCAATACCATGAGAAATCTCCTCAACGAAGATCAAAATCTGATATCTTTTATTCTTTTTACGGACGAAGCTGACTTTGGACATGATGGCTTATTCAATATCCATAATGAACATTACTGGTGTGATCACAATCCTCACTTAGGAGTAGAACACGGGTATCAAAATGAGTTCAGTGTTAATTTCTGGGCAGGTATCATAGCAGACCACTTGATAGGGCCCCATTTTTTTCCTCAAAAACTGAATGGTGAAGTTCATTTAGATTTTTTGAGAAATCAGTTGCCCATTCTTTTGGAGGACGTACCCCTTCGAGTAAGAAATTCGATGTGGCTGCTTCATGACGGTGCGCCGCCGCATTATCCAGTTGGGGTAAGAGATTACCTCAATTAAACTTTTCCTGAAAGATGGATAGGACGCGGAGGGTTTGTGCAGTGGGCTCCTAGATCAGCTGATTTGAACTCAATGGACTTTTTCTTCAAAACTCTAGTATACAGGAGCATGATGTTGAAGAGCTTAGGAAAAGAATTATTGATATGTGTGAGGTAATCGAACGAAGAGAGGGGATATTCGCCAGAGTTCGTCGGAATTTCCGAAGAAGGATAAATTTATGCCGTGAAATGGAAGGACATCACTTTGTAGTAAAGATTATGTACTGATTTGTTGTTGAGGAAGTTATTAGTGGAACAGAGTGATAATCTCGCACTGAATGAACTCGTTGATTTTCTTAATGTTCTTCTCGGTTAATGTTTTGAGGTATTCTATCAAGATAGAACAGGAGGACCTTTTTCAAATATTTCCATATGTTCTTGAATTTCATACCTTCAAAGTTGAAAATAAAATTATAATGAATAAGTTATGATCCTATTTTGAAGGTTAAGGGCAGTAAAGGTTTCGAGGGATCCAAGTATAATTTAGACCAAGGACGCAAAGGAACATTTGTACTCCGTGTGCGATATTCAAAATAAATCAGTTTCATAGGAAAAAAGTAATAAAAGAATATTTATTTTCAAAATATCAACTGTGAAGGCATCTTTATTAGTGAGTTCTCGGAAAAATGTTACACGAACTTTTTGTAATATCCAAATAAGAATCATACCCTTGAACTTTTGCACACAATTTGTGACATACAGTTTATTTACCGCAACTTTACATACATGGTGACCGGAAATTTGAGCACAAAAAAATTGTGGGTGATTCACCATGAAATAACATGATTTTTTTAATTTGTATCTGTGTCCAGGAAGGCGTAGTTTTCAATAATACAAAGTGTGTCATAGATATAATACAAACATGTATCATAGAATATCTGAAGAAAATGAATCTTCATTATTATTCTATGTCTATGGACATTGATCACACCCCAGTATTTGAAGGAATTTTTTGCACAAATTCATACGATAAAATATCAAAACAATTCAAGAGACCAAAATGTTCTATTTTCATTTGTTCAATAGGATATGAAGATAGAAAATTCAAAAAATCAGTGGCGCACATTTTATTGACAATAATAGTCTGATATAATAATATAATAATGATATAATAATCTGCCGTAAATAGAAGGGTCGTGACTGATGATGGTTTGCGGGAATTCAAAACATCAATTGGTCAATTTCTTTTTATTTTGATCATGATGTTGATAATATGGCTAAATGGTTGATTGATGAATACAAAAGTATAGTTGAAGATTATTTTCCCTCGAAAACGTGTCATTCTAATATCCGTCCATATGTTAAAAGTCGTTTAGTCAAGAACTAATGAACAAAAGAAATACTTTGTCATCCCTGAAAATAATATGTGAAGTTGATTATGATCAAATGAAGTGGCAACTCTATAAGAATTTGAAAAAAGATTATAACAAATCAGTTGTGATAAGTAAAAAAACAGCATATGATTCTTTTATACTGAACTCTAAACATGAATAAAGCAAGTTGGGAAGCAGTAAATTTTGAAAGGAATGAAAAATCTGTTCCAGAAATTAGTAATTCAATATACCTGGCTGATAAAATAATTAAAAACATTCCACTTATTTCTAGTAGTGGCTCCGACTACTTAAAATCAGTACCTCCTGTATATTGTAATTTTTTCCTGTACAAGACGACCATTTCTGAGGTTCGCCAAGTAATACAGAAGCGGAAAAAATCATCCTCGTCAGATTGCTATGGCTTGAATGATACTTTCCTGAAAGAATCGTTACAGTTTAGTGGATCTTGATAAATGATTGCTTCTCTCAGGGTATATTTTCTGGTGCCTTTGAAGTTGCAAAAGTTGTACCCATACACAAAAAAAAATGATGCTGGTGAGGTTGATAATTATCGGCCAATATCTATAATTGTAATTTTTTGCTGAAGTAATTGAGATACTATTGAAAGTCAGATTATTGGATAGTTTCGAAAGGTTCAAACTTTTTCACCCAGCCCAATTTGGCTTTCGAAGTGATGAATCTACAACACAAGCACTCCTTGAGATCTTGGAAAGCATAGTCGAAGGCCACGAACATTCATTATTGACCATGTGTGACCTCTCTGAAGCTTTCGATTGTGTTTCCCATGAGCTCTTGACAGAAAAACTTGCATTTCATAGCATAAGAGGAACGCCATTGAAATTATTCAAGTCTTACTTGGACGGTAGAAAACAATATGTCTACTTATCGAATAATTCTGAATCTGAGATAAAAAATATTATACACGATGATCCCCAAGGATCGGTTTTGGGGCCACTGCTTTTCATAATATACATAAATGACCTCTATGCTTCCATATGATGACAAAGTGTGAGATTGTCCTCTTTGCAGATGATAAGTCTTTTATTACTTCCAATAACGACATTTCACAGAATCGATAATGTTCGAAGCAGAAAATTTTGGTTTTCTGCAAATAATCTTAATAAATTTCATTCTTGAATAGAGACAGTTTTTCTATATTTCTTATGTTAGCTGGTGATTTGTTATGAAATTTTATGCAGTTGTAGAGAGCACTTTTTTCGGTAGATGCAAGTTTGTGTTGAGGATAGTTGTATACAGTATTCCTTGTGCTATAGTTGGACTGTGGCTTTAGATATTCAAACTTAGATTTATTTTTAAAAAGGTACAATATACATTATTGTGTGTATATTTCATAGAAGGTTGAAATTTCACTGTGTTTGAAATGTCCCCTACAAGAATCACCCATTTTCAGTCTCCAAAGAGTCTTTAGAGACCATTTTTGAATTGTGAAAACTGTGCTTGCATCGCTGCTATTTCCATAGAAAATTATACCATACCGTATGACAGATTCAACGGTTGCATGATATATGGTTTTGAGTACCATAATTTGTGTAATAAGAAATGATTTTCAAACTGTAACATGCCGAATTCAGTTTAGTAGTGATATATCTTTTTTTAAATATCTTTAATAAAAACATTTTCAGTATGACAAAATAGTTACTTATAAACTACAGCATTCACATTTCACATTTTTTGATATGTCTAAGATAGTTGTGTTCAGTTTTAATTCTGTGGGCTTCTCAAATTGTGGCCTATTTGTAGTGATGAGCATTATATTTATTTCCTCTTCATTCAATATCAATTTGTTCATGAGGAACCAGTCAGTGGCAAGTGTTAGTAATGTATTTAAGTTATTTATTACTTCTGGAAAATGTTCGCAATGAACCAAGAAATTAGTGTCATCGGCGTAACATGTAGGGTTGTATTTTTCTAAATTGATATTTGAAATGAGATCATTAACGTATATAATAAATAAAATTGGCCCAGTTATACTTCCATGCGGGACGCCGGTGTTGAAAGCTTTTTCATCCGATTTAATGTGATTATTTCAAGTGATAATGACCCTTCGTTTTTGATCAAGGAGGTATGACCGGAACCAATTCAATGCAGGTCCTCTGACACCATATCTCTCCAATTTCTGCAGAAGTATATTGTGGTCTATGCAATCGTGAGCCTTTGATAGGTCAAGAAAGACCCCCAGTGCCAGCTCTTAACGTTCTGATGCTGTTATTATGTTCTGTAGAAATTGGAAAATTGACGTCAGAGTTGATCTGCCTCTCAAGTATCCATGCTGATAATTATTCGGTGAATTATTATTGTACTCCAGCCATTTCATAAGTCTATTGCATATAATTTTTTCAAAGATTTTTGCGAAAGATGACAGCAGGCTTATTGGTCTATAATTTTCAATTTTACATTCATCCCTTTTTTATGTAACAATGTGATTAATGCTACTTTGAGCTTGTCAGGGAAAATGCCAAAACGTGAAGAGTTCTTCAGCAGGAATATCCTTCGACCATAATTATGGTCGAAGGGAATATCGTCATGCCCACTACTCAAACTATTTACAGCTTCCAATATTTCATCGGTTGTGAAGATGAATAACAATTTATCACAAAGAATAATATCACATGTGTGCGGAATGTTATGAGATTGTGAATGTAGTGTGATAAGAATATTGATCAGAAAATCGTTTACTTTGTTAGCCACCTCCGTAGGTGTTCTCGGGATTGAAATTTCTCTGTTTCTGGCTTTTTGTCTGCCAGTAATTTCATTGATGATACTCCATGTGGTTTTGCTTTCGTTATCAGAATTATCAATCTGGCGCTGATAACCATTCGCTCTGCAAGCTGAGCAATTTATTATATTCTCTTTTGGTATTTTTGTTTTGTTCCCTGAAAGCTTCATCAGTATCAGAGAGTAGATAAAGTATATTTAGTATTCTATTGCATTCAATGACCTTAGGATCATTGCAAATCTTTTGTTTTACTTTTCTTGTACTTATTGTTTTGAGCGGGAAGCAGTTGTTGTTGAAATGGATAGAAAAGGTATCGTGAAATAACTCCCATTGTTTATTTACTTCTTTACTCTAGGCAACATAGTATCTAAAGTAAAAAGAATGTTTCAAAATTTCCGTTGGGAGGACGGTAAATACACATTATTAATAAGAACCTGATATTTTTCACTTTGATTTCACAAGCCCAACACTCAACTTCCCCTTCGATAGACACAGGTCACTGATTTCCTTCTTCCTATATATTTAGTGTTGGTTTTGACAAACACACAGCACTGCATCCGTGTCTGTTTTTTTTTTTCAAACGACAGAAACTACCCAGCTAACACAGTTACATCTCTGAAATGTCGCTGCGATGTCTCTTCTAGACCCGCGATATAATAATAATAATAATAATAATAATAATAATAATAATAATAATAATAATAATAATAATAATAATAATAATGAACGTCTTTATTACTTTCATCGCCGATTTCAGTTACAGAAAAAAGAAAACTTACAGGAAAATATAAATTACAATGAAAGCAAAGGGCGAAGTTCAATTTACAAGGTGATTTAAAACCCTCTTGTAATAACTTGTTCTTCCACTTAACCCTTACAACATATCGCTAAATACATATGACTGACATAATATACATATATGAATGACATAGTATTTAATAAATTAACAGGAATTAAGTAGTGCCTACTGAGTGCTAGGATTGTTTTAACAACAAATATCTCTTATACTTTTCCTTAAATTGTTTGAAGCTGCAAGTTTTGAGTGCCTTTGGTATTTCATTGTATATGGAACATATTTGATAGGTATAACTTCGTCTGAAGGTTTCAAGTTTAAAAGGTATGGGGGAGAGAGTTCGTTTGTGTCGCACATTCACATTATGTACATCGGTTCTGTAAGTGATTTTTTTGTAGAGGTATGACGGCTTTTTAGCTACGATTATTTTTTGGAATATTCAACCAATCATTATCTTTAAGTTCGTGCGAAATATGTTCTCTTCTGCGAATTCCAAATATAAAACGCAAGCATGAGTTTTGCACTTTTTGTATTTTACGTTGATATTGGCTTGTTAAGAATGGACCATAGAGCACATCGGCATAATTGAAAATTGACAAGAATTATGATTCACACAACATTGATTTTGTGTGTCTATGGAGGAATTGTCTTTTATTATATATAGTCTTCAGTGTAGCATATGCACGTTTTATGAGCTGATTTATGTGATGTTCAAATTTTAAATCAGGATCTAATAATATACCTAAACTCTTAGCTTTACTTACATCATCAAGGGATTCATTTCTTATTTTAATTCTTACATCATTATAAATTTGGTCCCGCTTACTTTTATTACCAAAAAGTACAACATTAGACTTGCTACAATTGATATTCAGACAATGATCCTCCGCAGCCTTGATGAAAGTCTCAAGATCTTCATTTACGTGATGACAAGACTCTAATACTTTATCTGGATGGAAACTATAATAAAGTTGAGTGTCATCCGCATATAAGTGTACATTACAAAATTGTAAACTTTTGACAAGGTTTGAGGTGTATATTGCGAATAACAGAGATCCTAGAATAGAGCCCTGAGGGACTCCACATTTCAGTTCCATGTATTGGGAGTGTACATCGCCAATTTGAACCATTTGTTTGCGACCACGAAAGTAAGATGCTAGCAGATCTATAGCATTTTTAGAAAGGCCAATGTAATGTAATATAGCTAGCATCAGATTATAATTAATGGTATCGAAAGCTCTGCTAAAATCTAGTAAGACTAATACCACCGAACATATATGGACTAGAAGGTCCACTCTCAAGCGGAACTTTATAGTCGGTTACACAAACGCAGCGGCAAGTGACTCCGAATTCCTTCATTTACGAGGGTCGCTTGTGTGCTATTTTCATGTTGCAGTGTGAGCGTTTCGTACGGGGGCGAATGGAAAAGTACACAGGTGGATAACACATTTTTAATTCGACTCAAATTTCTGAAATAAATAAAACAATACGTATTCACGATAGGAAGATTCACCATCATTTGTGAGGAGAAAAAAATTATTGTAGATAAAAAACTCAATTGATGAAAAAAAATATCCCAACAGACACATCGAAAGATGGATGGAGATTGATTCAGTGAGGTGTGGATCTTACTCTGAAAAAGCCAACAATACCTAATCTCACAGGTTTCGTAAAATTGTCAATTTCACGTTTGTCTTCTTTGATTTCTTGGTTTTTATATCGCGATTTGCATATTTCAATGTATAATATATACGTACTCTATAATAATAATATAATAATAATAATAATAATTCAATGGAAAATTTTCACATGGATGTGTGAAAGCTACATTTTTGAATGAATCTCTCAGTTTTGTCCCAAGAGAATTGTGACAAGCAAATTTATCAAAATTTACAATGAATATATCTTCTAGTTTCATCATGTGCTCTACTATATTCAGAGAAGGCACGGTCGAACCACCAAATGGTAAATTTTCAGTATTTACATAGGCCTTAGCATTACAAAATAGTGTTGCTTGTTTCTCTAAACTATTTCCTTCATTGAATTCTAGACAAACCTGACATGAGTGCTGCACCAAACATTTCTTTAGTAAATAGCCAGCGACATAAACTAGTGCACTGCCATCTGTACTACTAAGATTTCTGTAATCATTTGTAAAAACTTTCAGTGAGTTATTCATTGGTGTTGGTACCGGGAAAATCGATTTATCGCAATCAGGACGAATATTCAATAAAATTTCATTGATGGAGTTTGGATGATTATTCCGGTAAGTTTTTGTCCGAATATTTATAAACATCTTCTACTGATATTTCGGTTTCTTGTATTTTTCGTTTCTGAAAGCGTTCTGCTAAACTTTCAAGATGTTTTATTCCATCCATCAATTTTCTCTTTCTTGGAGATTTATCAGAAAGTGCCATTGATGTCCGGGTGGGTTTATCTGAAATTATCACTGGATTGAAATAAATGAACATATATTTTTTCTTCATAATTGAATTCGTACCAGTTTTCTTTCCATAGTCTATAAGCATCAAAAAACAAAAGCTTCATCTGATTTTTTTTTATCCAAACCTACGAAAATTTTCATGCAAATCTATTCACCTTCAGTCACTTTTTCTTCCATATCTGTGAAATATTTGACACATCAAGTATTTCCTCAACGGATTCGGATAAATACATAAAGGGTAGTCCGTCTAAATTCAACATCTTGAAAAATCACTTCCAGCCATCTTGAAAATATCTCAAATATCAAACATCAAACATCAGCTTCATTATTTGAAATAAAAAGCAACATATCCATTTGTGTTTTCAGATTTTTCACGTTTTTTCAAGATCTGCTCTAGACGGCACATAGGTAAGGAAATTCACGACAAATATAGTTACTTTTGGTTGTTGACAAATTCAGTGAAGGAACTGCATCAGATGTCAGTTGCGTTCTCGAATCATTTCGAATGATACAGCCCTCAGCAAAGTGCAAACTGCAAATTTTTATTCTGTTGTTACATTGCTTAGGTGAAAGATTCGCATATCGATGGTTACCGATAAATCCCAAGGCAGTTTTCCAGCTTTGACATCTGGAAAATAAATCTTAAATCTACAAAAATTATTAGATTTCAAATATCTTACCTAAAATCATCTTTTGGGCACCTAAAAACTGAAATACCACCTCCTGCTTTACTGATACATCCCTCAGCAGAACACAAAATCATTTTAATTAGTTCAAATAACACAACAATTGAGGAAGTTGTAGTTTTGAAGCACTCCGCGCGGTACCTATTATAGAAAATCTATCGCGATCCAACCAGTATAGAACCTATCACCCGTATCACAACGACAGACGGAATACGAGCGGTAGCCAACTCGGTCCAACTCGGTAGACGGGGCGAGGAGGGAAATTTCCGGGCGGGGCTTAGAGTGCATTTACCTTGATCCAAAGCCCTTACAACATCATCAATAACATGGAGAAGAGCCGTTGTGCAGCTATAATTTTTACGAAATCCGGATTGTATAACAGGCAACAGTGAAAACTCATCGATATGATTTTTTAGCTGAAATTCTATGGCTCTCTCAAGTAACTTGGATAAGGTTGGCAATATGCTTATCGGTCGCAAATCTTTAAACTCAAGGAGATGTGTTTTTTTTTTTTGGTAGTACTTTTATAACGGCTCTTTTCCATTGTTCAGGAAATACATTGTGACTCAAACATAAATTGACAATATGGGTGATATATGTGGGCAACATAGTTTCAAGAATCTCGAATTCAATTTATCCTCTCCAGCAGCATTAGTGTGTATGGCATTTATAGTTTGGTAGATAAATAAGTCATTTACCTCTTGAAATTTAAAGTCTGAATCTACAATCTTAGTAGTTGCATAGGACAAGACAAGGTATTCTGGAGGTTCTTTTGATGGACATGAATGAATAAAAAAATTGTTAATTTCACTGGGATCTCTCAAGTTATATGGTATTGAGTTCGATTTACTGGGAATAACACTATATGTTTTCAATGTTTTCCAGATATCTTTATGATATTTATTATTCAATGAGAAGGTAAAAAATGCCTTTTTTTCTCTTTTTATAGCGGAGTTTGTATAATTCCTCATATCCTTGAAAAACTGCACATGATGTTGTAATTTCGTTCTTTCATACCTATTGAACGCCTTATCCCTAATTGACATCATTTCTTTGATAGCCCCTGTTACCCATGGTGCTCGACGCTTTAGTTATTCGTGATGTTACTAATGGTACATGTCGGTCAATAATAGTCACGAGACAATTAACTGAGAACGAAATTTTGTCGTCAACCCCTTCTTGATCATAAATTCTGAAAAATGGGGCATTAAATAAGTCCCGTCTGAAGTCTTTATCATTGAAATACTTGAAAGATCTGAGCTATGATGCCAGTAACATGAATAACACCTTCATCAACAACCCAGTCAGGCGATGTAATAATTCCATTCAGCAAGGTTGCAGTAGAAGTTGTGACTTCAGTGGCAGTATTCATGATTTGACAAATTCCGAAGCATTCTAATACGGATGATAATTTATCTACCAGATTATTGTTGACGTTCAGAAAGTCTATATTGAGATCTCCACCACAAATAATTTGATCCACAGTAGGATATATGGGCCCTAGTACATCTATGAAATGATTTTTATTTTCTTTAGGAGGATTATATATTACACCAACAGAAATAATTTTATTTTTCATTTTCAAATTCAGCCATAGTTGTTCTGACACTATTCCATGATGAGTGAGCTGTTCACAAGACATTTTTTCATTTAAATAGATACACAAGCCTCCACCTCTCCCACCACGATCTCTTCTATACAAGTTATACCCATCCAATTTGATTAAATCGTTTGTAACACCATCATTCAGCCAAGTTTCGCAAATAAAGAAAATATCAAACTTATGTTCATCCATAATTAATTTTACAGCCGGCAAAGAAGGTAAAAGTGATCTAGCATCAAGACATCCTATATGTAAATAGTCAGGCATCTAAAGTGATTTGTTTAGTGACAATGAAAAAGATTAACATGAAAAAAAAAACTAGAGGAAGAAAAATTAAAATGGAAAACACTGTCAGATAGGGCGCGTTCAACTGCACTCATATGCTACTATTTAATCTATCAGAACTTAACAAAATGATCCATAATAAGGGTAAATGTAGTTTGTAAAAGAGGAAAAATCCAAGATGATTCATAAACAGTTATACTGGAATTCTAGATAGATCATCACTAGAAACAATCTTGATGACTTGATCTCCAGCAGATTTAACGAAGATTGAACCTGAGGTGGTCCAGACGTTAGATTTCTTTCCAACTTTTGCAAGTGTCAGCTTCAGCAAATCTGATTGTTCTTTAGTTATATCTTCTCTGACTACATATTTAGTGCCTTTAAGGAGTTTTTTGCTAGCAAAAACCAAGTTCTTGGAGTAACCATTGAAAAACTTCACCAGTACAGGTCGGGACTTATTTACACAAGGTTTTCCTAGTCTATAGCAGGTGTCTATGTCTGAGTTTTCAATATTCAAGTTCATTTTAATTTTGCATATTTCAATAAACTTACTTTGAAGGTTCTCATCAGACGTTTCTTGTAGACCATAGAAAACAATATCGCATTGTAAGTCGCGAGGATGTAACGGTTACATCCTTAGGACTAACTTTTGTCACACTCATGTTTCCTGTGGCGATGATAGAAAATGAAAGACACTATATATGTACCAATAAACATTTAAAATCAAAATTCCAGTAGTCACTTCATACAACTTTTATATTCACCAATTTCCCAAACATCAAAAACAAAACAGTAAAATGATAATAAATAATAATATATGATAAAAAGGATGTAATGTCGAGACATATACTCCAATTACAAACAAAAATATATTTTCAACATAAAAGTTTCACTCAGAAAAACACAATAGATAAACACAGGTTCATTCTTGCATTGAAAAATAAAAAAAAGACCCAGGATCTCCTTCCATCTCAGTGATTGGATTTTTGTTCCCAATCTTCTGCTCTGCAAGCCTGAACCAATCGAAACAGGCAAACTCGAGGTTTTTTTTCCAGTATCTTTGTGATGTTTCATTATAATATCTGAAAATCAATGATAAATTGAAAGAAATTGGTAGTCTTTTTTTGCTCCCTAGGGCCTAGATAGAACAATTCATACGAAATTGGAGCGATAAATAAAGAAGGGGTGTTGTATGAGACGTAACTACGAAACAGATCAAAAGGAAACTTGTGATTTTTTGAAAAATCTATGTCCTCATCATACTACATCTCTTCATTGTTTCGGTGTTTCTTACCTCACTGAAAGCGAACACGTAGGTTTATATATAATATATATAATATATATATATATATATATATATATATATATATATATATATTATCATATTATCATATATTATCATGTCCCATTGAGTTGCTATAAACCATATTCTGTATGTGTCACAAAGCCAATAAAACTATGTGTCTATCATAACAAATAATAACAATGCCAAATTTCAAGAAAATCGAAAATCGGTGAAAGGATATGTGAGATAATCATAAAAACCCGATTTTTTTTTGAGAAGTTCAACGCACTGTATGTTGAAAACTATATGCATTTCCGGACCCACGTACATGTGAAATAAATTTCTCATTTTATTATTCAGAATCACCACGTCGATTTTTCGCGCATAATTTCCGGACACCCTGTATAAAAGTAATTGAAAGTTTTCGAAAAGTTCTCTTGACCTATTGACGATGGAAATCTTCAAGAATCAACTGCGGAGAGTTTTCAAGAAAATAAGAGCACAGTTACAACTAATAGCACTTACAGACAAGTTAGTTAGCAAAGAACAAGTGCTAGTTCTACTGAGTCAGTTGGAAAATCTGACATATTATTCTGATTAAATGAACAAATCAGGAAGAAATTTTTTTCGTCGAATTCAAATGAGGCAGAACTGGAGCAGGAATTCGACCAAGTCGAGTTCTTGAGAGAAGTACAGGTCCAAATGCGAGATATCGATGAAAGAGCAGTCCAAACAAGATGACCAAGCGACGTATGCATCCAGCAGTGTAGACAGGAACAGAAAGAAATTGAGACTACCCAAACTAGAGTTGAAGAAATTTATTGGGAACGTCAAGAACTGGATAGGGTTTTGGGGTCAGTTCAAAAAAATCCACGACGATGATATCGAATTAGAAGATACATTTCAATATCTGCAGCAAGCAACCGAAGAAGGACCTGTGGCCAGGAATTTGAATATAAAAAAGTCATTGAAAGTTTTCAAAAAAGTTCCCTTCATTTCACGTTTTCCATCCCAAATACAACAGATATATAATGAACTCACTAACTTGTAGGAGTAATGGTATAGCTCCCTTCATCCACATCCTATCCTATGTATGGATGCCATTCCAATCTGATGTATTATCTCATCCTGAAATGGGCAATACAATTTCTTCGACTATTTTTTTGTATATGGAAACAGATGAACAATCGAATTCTTCAAATAAACCCACATTCTGCATTCCAAACATTGAAATACATAAAATGTTATGGATTCGTATTGAAAATACTGAAACTAGACTTGACAGACATGAGATGAGAAAGGAACTGGATAAAATAACGACAACACTTTCCTTCTTACTTCTTTAATTTACTAAGTAGCTATTCGAAATATTGAGCAAAATAATTTAGAAACTATTAGGTACCCTTGCCATCTATTAGATAATGATTGAAACATTGTCCTTGAAGCCGCATTCATTTGTTTATCTCGAGGAAAAAAAGCGCATCAGTAATTCTCTTCTAACCATCCCAGTTTTTATATAATAATAATAAAGTTTATTCAGTGAGATCATCGAAGATGATATAGAATAAGTCAATGATTTACAGTTAAGCAATACAATAAATACACAGAACAATAAAAATGCAATATATAAAGCATTGTCAGATAGAATACAAGTATAAGAAAAAAAACCATTGAAAGAACAATGAGAAGAAAAGTAGAAATAAAATTGCAATAAATAAAGCATTGTCATTGAAAAATTGTTCAAAACATATTCATATTTGTATATACGTAAAAATATACTAATAACTAATAAAGTATCATAGATTATCATATAAATATTCATTTAGTGTATAATATGATTTTTCCAAGAGCAACTCCTTGGTTCTATGTTTAAAGAGTTTGACAGGCAGATTCTTAATATCATTTGGTAGTTTGTTGTATACTATTGCCATATGTCGAGGACATGTTTCAGTTACTGTCAATCTGTGCGATGGCACTTTCAGCTGTTGAAGATTCCTAGTGACATGATTTTTATTTCTGTTAAGACTCTGAAAACTTGTTATATCTGATTTAACATATTGCAGTAACTCATAAATGTATGTACCCATGAGTGTCAAAATTCTGAGTCTTTGAAAAATGGTTCCACAACTGGTTCTTCTACTTACTCCCGCAATATACCTGAGAGCTCTTTTTTGGATTTTAAATATCCTGGAGCAATCGCTAGATGCACCCCATGCCGCAATTCCATAAAAGAAATAATAGAGTGAAAATGTGCATGATAGTATATTAATAATAAAAATTTACTCACACTACAGCGAAGTTGTTGAATGCAATAGGATATTGGAGCAATTTTTTTACAAATCATATCTATGTGATTATTCCATTTTTTAAGTTTTCAGACATTTTCGAGCCTAAAAATTTCGTCTCTCCCTGTTGCCGAATTGATCCATTCACAGATTTTACGAGTAAAAACTGTGATCAAAATTGGTCCTTGAATGATTGAACCGTAAGAACACAGTTATCTGAGAACCATTTTTGAGCTTTCATAACTTCTTCAGATGCTTTATCAACTGTTGATGGAACATTTTTTTCAGTTATTAATAAAGAAGTATCATCAGCATACATTACAAAGTGATGGCTAAAAAAATCATTGACATATATTATATACAATAATGGACCCAAAATAAATCCTTGTGGTACCCCAATAGAACACAACTTCGATAATGACTTTTTATTATTTATCTCAACATAGTGGTTTCTGTCC
This sequence comes from Gastrophysa polygoni, assembly GCA_963576655.1. Lineage (NCBI taxonomy): Eukaryota > Metazoa > Arthropoda > Insecta > Coleoptera > Chrysomelidae > Gastrophysa > Gastrophysa polygoni. Next base: position 16,472,204 of record OY755083.1, on the reverse strand, counting down.
TTCAAATAACTGTTGAACCATTCATAGGCTACTCCCCTGATACCATACATTTGAAGTTTTCTGAGGAGAATTTCATGATTCACCAAATCAAAAGCTTTACTCAGGTCTAAGAAAATCCTCAAAGCCTTTTTTCCTTCATCTAATTTTTTATACAGATCGTTAAGAAACTTTGTGACTGCTAGGCTTGTTGACATTCCCCTACGAAAACCAAACTGAAAGGTGTTGAATAAATTCCATTTATCAAAAAATCTAACAAGTTTGAAACATATTTTTCGTAGACCATTGCAAATGGACTGGAGAGTGAAATTGGTCTAAAATTCTCCAAGTCCGTTTTATTCCCTTTCTTATGAATTGGGACAATTTTACACACCTTTAGACATTCTGGAAATATTCCTTCTTCTGAGGAACAATTAATCAGATAGGTGAGAGGTTCGACTATTACAGATTACCTATCTAGATATTTCCTATGTAGATACATAGGTGATCTGTGCATTGATGTAATAAACTAGCTATTACATCAATATCTGTGCCCAGACCACTTTCAACTCTTGTATAGCGTCATAACAAATAGCTTTTTTTGCACCGTATAGAGAAGTGAACATTTTTCTCTATTATACCATTCTCTAAACATTCTCAATAAACTAGACAAATAGACAATATACAACGATGTCGGGAACACTGGTGCAGTTACTGTGTCTATTTGTCTATCTAATTCCTTCAACCGAAACTCTAACGTACAGTTAACTTGATAATAGCTTTTCATTCGTTATAGTGGAAAATCGCTTATACGTTAGTTGTAGGTGGCGACACAAAAATGACAAAAATCAGTATATTGATTATTACTTAATGAGTGTGAGGGGATCGAATGCCGGATGCAGAAAAGCAATAATCCACACTGATATAAAATATATTTCGACATGAATTGAACATACACACACTAAGATGATAAAACAACAGTACACGATAATGTCTCTAGACGGACTGCCTTGGTAGCTGCTCTGGTTTCGCTACCTGCGCCCTGTCGGCAAGCTGTCCGAAAGGTGGATAGGAATTCCAACATTACAGTGGCGGAGTCGCCACATCACCCCCCCGCGGAGTAGAGTGCGCTGCGGTTCACGTGGTGAGGCGCGCCGGAAAGTGTACGCGGCGCCCAGAGCGGGTGACGCGAGGGGCAGGAGCAACTTCCGGAGGCGGTGCAGGGACGATGGCGGCTGGTGCCGGGACGGTGGCAGCTGGAGTTGTCTCGGGCAATGTTGGGGGCGAGAGAAGGTGGGCTGGCTTGAGTCGGTCCAAGGAGACTGTCACCTGCTTGTCGCGTATTAGTAGCCGATAAGTTTTAGGTCCTCGGTCCAGTACGGGGTACGGTCCGGTATATGGAGGCTCCAAAGATGCTCGTACGGCGTCCTGGCGCACAAAAACGTGCGAAGCGTTGGGAAGTTCGCTGTGCACGAAAACGTTCGGCGATGCATGGCGCGATGTGGGTACCGGGCGGAGCGTAGCGAAGTGGCGTCTGAGTTGAGACACGAAATCCGGGTACGCGGGTGGACTCTGCAGCGGCGGCGTCAGCAGTTCGCTAGGGAGGCGGAGTGGCTCCCCGTACACGAGGTCGGCGACAGAGGCGTGAAGGTCAGGACGAAAAGCGCTGCGTAATCCGAGAAGGACCACGGGAAGAGCGTCTATCCACTTATCATCGGCGTGGCACATGAGTGCTGCTTTCAGAGGCCGATGAAGGCGTTCGACCAGGCCGTTGGCCTGAGGGTGGTAGGCTGTTGTGTGCGTGAGCCGTACGCCGGTGAGGGTTGCCAGGGCGCGAAACAGGTGGGACTCAAACTGACGTCCCCTGTCGGTGGTGACTTGAACTGGACACCCAAAACGCGCGATCCACATCGCGAAGAAAGCTCTGGCGACGGTCTCGGCAGTGATATCGGCGAGAGGCGTAACTTCTGGCCACCGCGAAAAACGGTCGACGGCCGTGAGGCAATATCTGAATCCTCCCGCGTGAGGTAGGGGACCGATGAGATCGATATGCACGTGAGTGAAACGAGCAGGAGGGGCTGCGAAGGTGCCCAGAGGCGTAGTCACGTGACGAGTAACTTTGCAGCGTTGGCACTGTTCGCAAGCTTTCGCCCACTCACGGCAATCCTTGCGCAATCCATGCCAGACGAAGCGGTCGGCGACTAGCTGAGCCGAGGCGTTGCGGCCGGGATGACTCAGAGAATGTAGCGCGGTGAAGGCTGCCTGGCGGAAGGGCGCTGTGAGATAAGGTCGTGGGCGGTCACCAGCGGTGTCGCAGTAAATGGAGACGTTCAAGCCGGGGACGGGACAGCGTGCGAGCCTCAGAACCGAAGTAGGCGAACGCAGGTGGTCTGTGAGTTCCGGATCAGTGTTCTGAGATTCGGCGAGAGCTGCGTAGTCCAGGGGCGAAGAGATAGCCGCGGTGCGCGACATGGCGTCGGCAACGACGTTGTCTGCCCCGGAAACATGGCGAATATCCGTAGAAAATTGGCTGATATAATCCAGATAGCGGAGTTGCCGAGGTGAACAGGCATCCAACTTCTGTTTGAATGAAAAGATTAGCGGTTTGTGATCAGAAAAAATCACAAAGGCTCTGCCTTCGAGCATATGGCGGAAATACCGCGTGGAACGGTACACTGCGTAAAGTTCGCGGTCGTAGGGGGACCAGTGCAGTTGGGAGGCAGTCAGCTTGTGCGAAAAGAAACCAAGTGGTTGCCACGTGCCATCAGGAATCCTTTGTTGCACGACACCGCCGACACAGGAGTTGGACGCGTCGGTGAAGAGCGCGAGTTCTGCTGCTGGGTCAGGATGCACAAGCATAGTAGCTTCAGCGAGGCTAGCTTTGCAGGCGTCGAATGCAGCGACACGAGCGGGTGTCATATCAACAGGCGCGGAGCCTCTGGTGTTAGGTCCACGGAGAGCATCGTCAAGCGGTGCTTGTAGGGAAGCCGCGTTTGCAAGAAAACGTCGATAGAACGTGAACATCCCGAGAAAACGCCGTAGTTCCTTAGCGGTGGTGGGCTGCGGGTACTCTAAAATCGCTCGGACTTTTTCCGGAAGTGGACGGATTCCATCTGCAGAGACGTGGTGTCCCAAGAATGATAACGAGGGCACTCCGAAGAGGCATTTGGCTTGGTTGATGAGGACGCCATGTTCGGACAACCGCTGGAACACGACACGGAGGTGTTCTTCATGTTCTGCAGGAGATCGGGACGCGATGAGCACGTCATCGATGTGACATGTACAGAATGGTAATCCGGTGAGGACTTGATCCATGAACCTCTGGAAAGTCTGGCCGGCGTTACGTAGGCCGAATGGCATGAATAAAAATTCGAAGAGGCCGAAGGGCGTGATGATCGCGGTTTTAGGAACATCTTCTGGCGCAACAGGTATCTGGAGATAGGCCTTGACTAAATCCAGTTTTGAAAAGATCGTGGATCCAGTCAGGAAGGCGTTGAAATCGGCGACGTTATGCACCGGGTAGCAGTCGGGAACTGTGCGGGCGTTTAGTGCTCGATAGTCGCCGCAGGGTCGCCAACCGTCCGGTTTAGGAACCATGTGAAGCGGTGAAGCCCAACAGCTAGAAGATGGCCGCGCGATGCCAGCACGGACCATGTCGTCGAATTCGGCGCGTGCGATCCGGAGTCTGTCGGGTGGAAGGCGCCGTGCCCGTGAGGCGACGGGAGGTCCGGGCGTCACGTTGATGTAATGCTGAGTAGCATGGCGGGGCGTATGTGGTACTCCGCGAGGACGAGTGAGATCGGGGAACTCAGCGAGTATGGTTGAAAATGGTCCATCGCTGGTAATTGTCTTCACGCTGGACTGGAGCGTGGTTCCAGTCATGCCTGTAGCAGCGAGGGAGGTGACATTGTCAACCAGGCGGGAGCGTCGAATGTCGACGAGAAGGTCGTAAAATGACAAAAAATCGACGCCGATGATGGGTTTCTCGACGTCGGCGATGACGAAACGCCACGAAAAATCACGGCGTAACCCTAAGTCAAGGTGAAGCACCATTGCGCCGTAGGTGGCGATGGTAGTGCCGTTGGCAGCCATGAGCTCGTACGACGTTCTTGTTGGTCTTCCAGGTACTCGCGATCGTGGGAAAACGCACAAATCTGAACCAGTGTCGATCAGGAATTGTATGCGCGACTTGCGGTCCGAAACGTGAAGGCGGCGCGGAGAAACGGAGCAGCCACTGCCCGCCATCATTGACTGCTGCCTTGTAGATTTGCTGTCGGTACGCGGGCGACTTTGCGAACGACTGCGTGAACGACTTTGCGAACGGTTGGAGCGAGTACTTTCGCGGCGTTCGGGTGATCGAAAACGGGTGCTGAGAGCGGCTACCTGCCGGGAGAGCTCTGCTACTTGTTGCGCTAAATTCTGTGGCGTGGAGGCAGGGATGGCGGCGACGACACGTGGCACGGCGGATACCTCGTACACCTTGTCAGCGAGGCGCGCGACTTGTTCGATCGGAGCGTCTGCTTGAGTTGCGATGATGGCCTGGAGTTGGGATGGAAGGCGGTCGGTCCACAAAGTTCGTAGAAGGGCCTCTGGAATGTCACTGGAATCAGCCAGGCCACGGAGGTGTCGAAGAAACTGGGACGGTGTCCTGTCTCCGAGCTCTTCCTGTGACAACACCTGGCGTACGCGTTGTTCTGCTGTTTTCGAAAAACGCGTAATGAGCTCTTGTTTGAGTTTGTCATACCTGTTCGTGACTGGTGGATTCAATATGATGTCCTTAACTTCTGTCGCGTACGTATTGTCTAGTTGAGACGTAACGTGGCTGTATTTCGTGTGGTCTTGAGTAATCCCTGCTAGCTGGAACTGGGCCTCTACTTGAGCGAACCACAAGGCAGGGTCACTAGGCCAGAAGTTTGGCAGTTTGGGGGACACTCTGTAGATAGCATCGGTGCCTACAGTCGTGGCAGCAGCAGGTGGAGCGTTGCGGCCCAAAACGGCGTGGGCGGCGGCTGATTGAACGGCGGGATCGGCAATTGGGCCCGGTAGCCGTAATAGACGCTCATATTCGCTTTGAACTAACGCGAGTTGTTGGAGTTGAGTCTGGAACATCTGTTGTAGTTGCTCGAACTGCTGTTGTGTTTGCAGCGGGGGTGCTCGTGGAGGAAGATGTGTTTCAGCTTCTTGTACGGGTAGATGCGGGTCTGATGAGGCCGCTTGAGTACCCGGAGGATGGTTAGGGTCATCCATTTTCGAGAATACACGCGAAAGAACTCTGAAACCGGAGGTAATTCACGAAAGTTTATCACTTGTGCGCAACACAAAGCGAAAACGAGACAGTAGACGAAACTCGTGGCTACAATTCGTCGAAAAAATCACGTCGGGGTCACCACTGAGGGGATCGAATGCCGGATGCAGAAAAGCAATAATCCACACTGATATAAAATATATTTCGACATGAATTGAACATACACACACTAAGATGATAAAACAACAGTACACGATAATGTCTCTAGACGGACTGCCTTGGTAGCTGCTCTGGTTTCGCTACCTGCGCCCTGTCGGCAAGCTGTCCGGAAGGTGGATAGGAATTCCAACATTACAGTGGCGGAGTCGCCACAAGTGTTATGAAAACGTTAATTCAGAAGTAGTAATTTAGGTTACTTCTAACTACATTATCACAATCTCAAAATCAACTATGTGTACAGAAATCTGCAAAAATTTCGCCATGTTCTGAGGAGTTTCCCATAACCTTAGTGCAAAATATCGTTAGTGTTTGTGGGCCATCAATGACTGCACCAGTATTCTTTACATCGTTTTATTACATATATTTTCTAGACATACTTACTCTTGTCTTCTGTGATCATAGTGTCAAATACCAAAATAAGGTTAGGTCAAGGTCAGGCAAATCAAATGTCAAAATGTCCACCTATGTGAAGATGGCAGCCAGGAGTGAGCGGCCAAATTTCCGAATACTTCCGAACGCGCTCGTCAGTGGCGCGCGCTAGTTTCCCTCCTTTTAGGGTAACGTGATGCTTTTATTTCAATTGGAATGTTCCAGATTAGGCACAAGAATCGATTGCAGATTGATTTTGACTCGACTGAAAAATTATTGAGGAAGCTGTCTTCAATCGAAGAAGGATATACATTGATTTGAAACCATTTGTGGTATCGCAATCATGAAATGCACGACATTATACTTTTATACAGACATTAAAGTAATTGAGGAGGGCAGAACTGATGTTTGAATATATAGTTTGGGGCACAAATATGTGTCTATGATACAGCAGCCAGAGGAGGATCCCCTAATAGATCCCACAAAGAATAATACTCAAAAAAAAACTTTCATCGATTTTCTATATTTAAACCAGAAACTGATCGAACTTCACAGGGTCAGGGAGGTAGCTTTTCAACTGTAGAATCCAGCTGAGGAATAATTGTTTCTTGCTAAATCCCCCAGAAGATTCTACACACGAAAAACATGATTTTTATATATATTTCTTCGATTTTCGATACTTAAACCAAAAACTGAACGAACTCCAATAGGTCGAGGAAGTAGCTTTTCAACTCCAGAATCCAGCTGAGAAAGAATTGTTTCTTGCTGAATCCCTCAGAAGATTCTACACACGAAAAACATGATTTTTATATATTTTTTTTCGATTTTCGATACTTAAACCAAAAACTGAACGAACTCCAATAGGTCGAGGAAGTAGCTTTTCAACTCCAGAATCCAGCTGAGAAAGAATTGTTTCTTGCTGAATCCCTCAGAAGATTCTACACACGAAAAACATGATTTTTACATATATTTTTTCGATTTTTGATACTCAAACCAAAAACTGAACGAACTCCAATAGGTCGAGGAAGTAGCTTTCCAACTCCAGAATCCAGCTGCGAAAGGATTGTTTCTTGCTAAATCCCTCAGAAGATTCTACACACGAAAAACATGAATTTTATATATATTTTTTCGATTTTCGATACTTAAACCAAAAACTGAACGAACTCTAATAGGTCAGAGAAGTAGTTTTTCAACTCCAGAATCCAGCTGGGGAAGAATTTTTTCTTGCTAAATCCCTCAGAAGATTCTACACACGAAAAACATGATTTTTATATATATTTCTTCGATTTTCGATACTTAAACCAAAAACTGAACGAACTCCAATAGGTCGAGGAAGTAGCTTTCCAACTCCAGAATCCAGCTGAGAAAGAATTGTTTCTTGCTAAATCCCTCAGAAGATTCTACACACGAAAAACATGATTTTTATATATACTTTTTCGATTTTCGATACTTAAACCAGAAACTGAACGAACTCCAATAGGTCGAGGAAGTAGCTTTTCAACTCCAGAATCCAGCTGAGAAAGAATTGTTTCTTGCTGAATCCCTCAGAAGATTCTACACACGAAAAACATGATTTTTACATATATTTTTTCGATTTTCGATACTCAAACCAAAAACTGAACGAACTCCAATAGGTCGAGGAAGTAGCTTCCCAACTCCAGAATCCAGCTGCGAAAGGATTGTTTCTTGCTAAATCCCTCAGAAGATTCTACACACGAAAAACATGATTTTTATATATATTTTTTCGATTTTCGATACTTAAACCAAGAACTGAACGAACTCTAATAGGTCAGAGAAGTAGTTTTTCAACTCCAGAATCCAGCTGGGGAAGAATTTTTTCTTGCTAAATCCCTCAGAAGATTCTACACACGAAAAACATGATTTTTATATATATTTCTTCGATTTTCGATACTTAAACCAAAAACTGAACAAACTCCAATAGGTCGAGGAAGTAGCTTTCCAACTCCAGAATCCAGCTGAGAAAGAATTGTTTCTTGCTAAATCCCTCAGAAGATTCTACACACGAAAAACATGATTTTTATATATACTTTTTCGATTTTCGATACTTAAACCAGAAACTGAACGAACTCCAATAGGTCAGGGAAGTAGCTCTTCAACTCCAGAATCCAGCTGAGGAAGAATTGTTTCTTGCTAAATCCCCCAGAAGATTCTACACACGAAAAACATGATTTTTATATATATTTCTTCGATTTTCGATACTTAAACCAAAAACTGAATAAACTCCAATAGGTAAGGGAAGTAGCTTTTCAACTCCAGAATCCAGCTGAGAAAGAATTGTTTCTTTCTAAATCCCTCAGAAGATTCTACACACGAAAAACATGATTTTTATATATATTTTTTCGATTTTCGATACTTAAACCAAAAACTGAACGAACTCCAATAGGTCGAGGAAGTAGCTTTTCAACTCCAGAATCCAGCTGAGAAAGAATTGTTTCTTGCTAAATCCCTCAGAAGATTCTACACACGAAAAACATGATTTTTAAATATATTTCTTCGATTTTCGATACTTAAACCAAAAACTGAACGAACTCCAATAGGTCAGGGAAGTAGCTTTTCAACTCCAGAATCCAGCTGAGAAAGAATTGTTTCTTGCTAAATCCCTCAGAAGATTCTACACACGAAAAACATGATTTTTATATATATTTTTTCGATTTTCGATACTTAAACCAAAAACTGAACGAACTCCAATAGGTCAGGGAAGTAGCTTTTCAACTCCAAAATCCAGCTGGGAAAGAATTTTTTCTTGCTAAATCCTTCAAAAGATTTTACACACGAATAACATGATTTTTATATATATTTCTTCGATTTTCGATACTTAAACCAAAAACTGAACGAACTCCAATAGGTCAGGAAAGTAGCTTTTCAACTCCAGAATCCAGCTGAGGAAGAATTGTTTCTTGCTGAATCCCTCAGAAGATTCTACACACGAAAAACATGATTTTTACATATATTTTTTCGATTTTCGATACTCAAAAAACTGAACGAACTCCAATAGGTCAGGGAAGTAGCTTTTCAACTCCAAAATCCAGCTGAGAAAGAATTGTTTCTTGCTAAATCCCTCAGGAGATTCATATATCAATGCTAAGCGTCTCTTATTTGACCATTCCTTCATCTCTACTGGCATAGACTATAGAATACTATTAGTATTCTATAGTCTATGCTACTGGTATACGATATACCAGTGGTGAGAGAGGTAAAAATAACGTCCTATATACCTATAAATTGTATTGCGAATAAAAATATATCAGAGAAATTAGAGATTCACATTCACGAGACCACGAATGTAAATATATACAAATAGGTATATTGTTTTTCTTTGTCTCGGCGGCACCTTTGACCGAAGCGGTGTCGATCGTCAGGTCGATGATTGATGACATTCCGGGAGGACACAATAGGGGTGCTTATATGTTGGGTGACGATAGGGCAAGGATAGGAAAGAATTGTTTCTTGGAGATGATATCATTTTTCTCTCCTCGATTTTGTTTAAAATCTCAAAGTATAGAAGTAATTTCATAATTATCATATCAGAAAATGATAATAAAGTCATATTTCTCAAAATAAAAACTAGTCTTTTTCAGTTGAATTTCGCTTCTTTCTTCTCTCATAGGCATTAGCATCATGGTTGAACCAGTTTTAGCGAGCTGATTCCTCTCTGATTTCCTTTGTTTCTCTAGGGTGTGTCATCACCATGTTTGGAAATCAACAGTAAGGACAATATGAAAGCTACAGTTCCAGAAAGGACAGAACTTACAGGTTCTAATTTGATCCTCCAGAATGAATCAAACATACAAACAATATAATAACGATAGTAGTACAAATATGAAACTATAGTATATATTTTCTTAAGGAATTACATATCACATTCTAGAAAATTACAATCACATATTGGTAAAATTTATCCATTCATTATGTATGTATTGATTATGTACCCGAATACATCAAATTCATCAAAAGAAATTAATTGAAAACACATTCTGATATTACATAATATTTTTAGATAGATGAGATAATATATTTCGATATTATAGTTTTGAAACAATCAATTGATTCAATCAAAATTGAATCAATTTATGTTCGAAATTCCACGAAATTGGTATCATTGAATTCAGAAAATTATGCGCATATCAAAGGTGTTCCATTTGAATATCGAGAATCAGTAACTACTTCCAGTGAAATCGAAAGCGTCCAAACGTGACGTTTATCAACTATATAGGGAATTTCAAATGTCAATCATTTACCTCTAAAACGACCCACCTATTATCTATTATCTAAGAGGTATAATGTCATCAACATTTTTATATATGACTGTATATTGAATTATATGTGTAGATGTATGGATACACTGTATACTACCCGCTAAGTTGAAATAGGTACATAAGGTAGGTAAACATAAAATCAACATCACAAAGTATGACAAGAGAACTTACGTAGTTGTGTGGCTCTATACTCTCCATCAGATATTCGTTTTCCTCTGCTTCTTTTTCATTCATCTCTCCTTTCCTGCATCATTTGACTCTGTGTAAGGAATATCTCCAGTCTTCTTCTATAGCATTCTCCAAAATATCTGCTTTGGGTGATTTTTGGTGATTTCTGATCCATATAGACATGAACATGGAAGAACATGATTGATGATTCATTCTGAATCATCCTGTATATCTCATTATCTCTCTGTCCTCTTTTTCTCTCCCTTTCATTCTGAATTCCTCACAGATGTATTATGTATTGTCATTTTCCAATCGACAGCGGTATTCGACGGTTCGTCAGTGTTTTCCATATCGTCACGTATATTCCTGAAGCAGAATACCGAACTCCAAAAATTGATGTAATAAACTAGCTAGTTTATTACATCAATCTCCAAAATGTGAGTAGGTGATTTCCATTCGCTATTTTGTACCGAAACGTATTCTGAATTAGGTCTAGGAGAAATAATTTTGTGCCGGCCAAATACGTCGATGAAGAGTGGGGATTGTGGTGGAAATTGTTTCACGAAAAGAAGGCGTTTTTTAACAACTTCGTTGACACGAAGGGCGATCTATTTTCGTCTCCTCAACATTTTGCGCTGGCTCATTGTGTGTCCAGCGATTTCAAAATGTCGAAAGGAATTGCGGCAACCTTCAAGTGAGTTGAAACTGTGGGCAACATAACCATTCTCTCATTATTCCTTGTCAAAATACTAGGACTAGACATCTCTTTTTCAGGTAGAGATACGGCGGAGTGGAGCAATTGCTTCGCCAAAATCAAAAGCCGGGAGGGTTGGCATTCATCAAAAGGGATGGGCGATAAATTTTTTATTTGGTCACCAAAAAAAGTTACTTCGAGAAGCCGGATTATCGGACCATACTCCGGTCTCTCAGTAAACTGAGAGATTTCATTGCTGGAAATCATATATGGAACTTGGCGGTTCCTAGATTATGTTGTGGTAGAGATAGGAAGAATTGGAAAGTTATCAAACTTAGGATAAGTTTCCTATTCCGCAATACTAAATGTCTCCTACATTTTTATGAGTGATTTCATTCAGAGTGGTTAAGATAGGGCTACCGGCGAACCTTCCACTAAAAAAAAAGGTAGCGCACCCATGTCAGAGCCGATGAGGTTTTCTGAATGAACTCAAATGATCTTACCTATTTTCTTGCAGAGAAATAAATGTGGGCTCTGACAAGGCAATACCTCATGGGTGGGTGTGGAAGTTTGCCATTTTTTTTTTTTTATCTGTGGACAACACGAAAGGGAAACCTATGATGTTCGAAGAACATCGTGTTAGCCAGCGGTGGAATTTTGGGAAAGAAGAAAGGTGTTGGAATTTTTCTTGAATGTTTGGAGGTTGTAAGCATCAGGAAAGACTTCACTAGGCAAAGAATTCCACAACTTTGCCGTTCTATTGATGAATGATGCTTGGTATAGCGATGTTCGACAGGTCTCGAGCCTGACAGTGTAACTGGCTAACACGATGTTCCTCGAACATCATAGGTTTCCCTTTCGTGTTGTCCACAGATAAAAAAAAAAAAAAAGGGGTGACCAGCTTGAGCTCGTCTGCTAGGAATCGCGCGTGGTGGCATAATAGATGATATTTCCGTTGAGCACCGACCGTGAAAGTACCTATAAAAAAGGCAGAGATCGCCGACCTTTCTACGATGATCTAGAGAGGTCAATGATTTGGTGAGTGTTGTGTCATCGACTAGGCGAATAGCTCTCTTCTGAATTGAATCTAAGAACTTAAGCGTATGTTTGGGGGCTGAGCTCCAAACATGTGAACAGTACTCCAGGACAGGTCGAATTTGTGCTTTGTAGATCATAAGCAGTTGCTGGGATGTGAAGTATCTCTTCGCACGGAAAAGAAAACCGAGTTTTTGTGAAGCAGTTTTCGCAATGGACCTCACATGATCGTCCCATGAGAGAGCACTGTTGGTGGTGACACCCAGCATGGATATTGACGACCTCATAGGAACAGTGGTACCCGGCATCATCAAATTGGGCATTGTGTGATCAGCCTTCTTGGTGAACATACAAGCTTGAGTTTTAGTTGCATTGAACTGTACTAGATTCTCAGATCCCCATTTCAGAATTCTTGTCAGATCCTCATTGAATTAGTTGTGCTGAAACAGTGATTTTCGCGATTATTCCATTTCTCATTTTACATAGATCACGCTCTAGGCCATGATTAGATATTAAATGTATGCAACTCTCAATACATACAAATTCCGGCGAAGAAGGCAAATTATTAAAACAACCAAACCAGAAAGGTATTCTGTTCCCAATGCTTCATTCGATAAGTATCAGATGGTTGTGAACCTATATTGTTTTTTTGCAATTTGCAATTGAACTCAAATGATCTCATTTCCTTGTAATGAAATCGATTTGGGCTCTGAGAGGTACATCCACTGTACATCCACCTCATGAGTGTAATTAATTATTTGTGCCGAAACATTATTTGGCAAGATGATTCTATTTCTCATCCACAACATTGAGATCACTATTATACTAATATGAGATCAATTAATGTATGCAACTGCCAATGCATTTGAGTGCTTGTTTGGTTGCCTGTGAAAGCGAACAAAGATATATAAAATCTGTGGGATTCACCGAAGGATAATTCTTACTCATGTACATACTCAGATACAAGCCACCTTCCTGGCCCCTGGCCTAGTAGAAGTCGATCAGTTGTTGGTTCAAGTACCGAAAATCGAAGGAATATATATAAAAAAATCATGATTTTTGTGTATAGAATTTTGTGAGAGATTCAGATTTTGATGATATCCTAATAAGAATTACTAATGAATGGTATCTATAATAGTCCATACTTATGGATAGCCGATAGTTTTCATTATTATAACAATATATATTTATATGTAAGTAACAGACAACAGAATTATGCCGATTAGAATTTAGAATCACCAAATATAAGTATCGAAAATCGAAAAAATATATATAAAAATCATGTTTTTCGTGTGTAGAATCTTCTGAAGGATTTAGCAAGAAACAATTCTTTCTCAGCTGGATTCTGGAGTTGGAAAGCTACTTCCTTGACCTATTGGAGTTCGTTCAGTTTTTGGTTTAAGTATCGAAAATCGAAGGAATATATATAAAAATCATGTTTTTCGTGTGTAAAATCTTCTGAGGGATTTAGCAAGAAAAAATTCTTTCCCAGCTGGATTTTGGAGTTGAAAAGCTACTTTCCTGACCTATTGGAGTTCGTTCAGTTTTTGGTTTAAGTATCGAAAATCGAAAAAATATATATAAATATCATGTTTTTCGTGAGTAAAATCTTCTGAGGGATTTAGTAAGAGAAAATTCTTTCCCTGCTGGATTCTGGAGTTGAAAAGCTACTTCCTCGACCTATTGGAGTTCGTTCAGTTTTTGGTTTAAGTATCGATAATCGAAGAAATATATATAAAAATCATGTTTTTCGTGTGTAGAATCTTCTGAGGGATTTAGCAAGAGAAAATTCTTTCCCAGCTGGATTTTGGAGTTGAAAAGCTACTTCCCTGACCTATTGGAGTTCGTTCAGTTTTTGGTTTAAGTATCAAAAATCGAAAAAATATATATAAAAATCATGTTTTTCGTGTGTAGAATCTTCTGAGGGATTTAGCAAGGAACAATTCTTTCTCAGCTGGATTCTGGAGTTGGAAAGCTACTCCCTCGACCTATTGCAGTTTGTTCAGTTTTTGGTTTAAGTATCGAAAATCGAAAAAATATATATAAAAATCATGTTTTTCGTGTGTAGAATCTTCTGAGCGATTTAGCAAGGAACAATTCTTTCTCAGCTGGATTCTGGAGTTGAAAAGCTACTTCCTTGACCTGTTGGAGTTCGTTCTATTTTTGGTTTAAGTATCGAAAATCGAAGAAATATATATAAAAATCATGTTTTCGTGTGTAGAATCTTCTGAGGGATTTAGCAAGAAACAATTTTTTTTCAGCTGGATTCTGGAGTTGAAAAGCTACTTCCCTGACCTGTTGGAGTTCGTTCAGTTTTTGGTTTAAGTATCGAAAATCGAAAAAATATATATAAAAATCATGTTTTTCGTGTGTAGAATCTTGTGAGGGATTTAGCAAGAAACAATTCTCTCTCAGCTGGATTCTGGAGTTGAAAAGCTACTTCCCTGACCTATTGGAGTTCGTTCAGTTTTTGGTTTAAGTACCGAAAATCGAAAAAAATATATATGAAAATCATGTTTTTCGTGTGTAGAATCTTCTGAGGGATTGAGCAAGAAACAATTCTTTCTCAGTTGGATTCTGGAGTTGGAAAGCTACTTCCTTGACCTATTGGAGTTCGTTCAGTTTTTGGTTTAAGTATCGAAAATCGAAGAAATATATATAAAAATCATGTTTTTTGTGTGTAGAATCTTCTGGGGATTTTAGCAAGAAACAATTCTTTCTCAGCTGAATTCTGGAGTTGGAAAACTACTTCCTCGACCTATTGGAGTTTGTTCAGTTTTTGGTTTAAGTATCGAAAATCGAAGAAATATATATCAAAATCATGTTTTTCGTGTGTAGAATCTTCTGGGGGATTTAGCAAGAAACAATTCTTTCTCAGCTGGATTCTGGAGTTGAAAAGCTACTTCCCTGACCTATTGGAGTTCGTTCAGTTTTTGGTTTAAGTATCGAAAATCGAAGAAATATATATATAAAAAACATGTTTTTCGTGTGTAGAATCTTCTGGGGGATTTAGCAAGAAACAATTCTTACTCAGCTGGATTCTGGAGTTGAAAAGCTACTTCCTCGACCTATTGGAGTTCGTTCAGTTTTTGGTTTAAGTATCGAAAATCGAAAAAATATATATAAAAATCATGTTTTTCGTGTGTAGAATCTTCTGAGGGATTTAGCAAGAAACAATTCTTTCTCAGCTGGATTCTGGAGTTGAAAAGCTACTTCCTCGACCTATTGGAGTTCGTTCAGTTTTTGGTATAAGTATCGAAAATCGAAAAAATATATATAAAAACCATGTTTTTCGTGTGTAGAATCTTCTGAGAGATTTAGCAAGGAACAATTCTTTCTAAGCTGGATTCTGGAGTTGAAGAGCTACTTCCTCGACCTATTGCAATTTGTTCAGTTTTTGGTTCAAGTATCGAAAATCGAAAAAATATATATAAAAATCATGTTTTTCGTGTGTAGAATCTTCTGAGGGATTTAGCAAGAAACAATTCTCTCTCAGCTGGATTCTGGAGTTGAAAAGCTACTTCCCTGACCTATTGGAGTTCGTTCAGTTTTTGGTTTAAGTACCGAAAATCGAAAAAAATATATATAAAAATCATGTTTTTCGTGTGTAGAATCTTCTGAGGGATTAAGCAAGAAACAATTCTTTCTCAGCTGGATTCTGGAGTTTGGAAAGCTACTTCCTCGACCAATTGGAGTTCGTTCAGTTTTTGGTTTAAGTATCGAAAATCGAAGAAATATAAATAAAAATCATGTTTTTTGTGTGTAGAATCTTCTGGGGATTTAGCAAGAAACAATTCTTTCTCAGCTGAATTCTGGAGTTGAAAAGCTACTTCCTCGACCTATTGGAGTTCGTTCAGTTTTTGGTTTAAGTATCGAAAATCGAAAAAATATATATAAAAATCATGTTTTTCGTGTGTAGAATCTTCTGAGGGATTGAGCAAGAAACAATTCTTTCTCAGTTGGATTCTGGAGTTGAAAAGCTACTTTCCTGACCTATTGGAGTTCGTTCAGTTTTTGGTTTGAGTATCGAAAATCGAAGAAATATATTATAAAAAACATGTTTTTCGTGTGTAGAATCTTCTGGGGATTTAGCAAGAAACAATTCTTACTCAGCTGGATTCTGGAGTTGAAAAGCTACTTCCTCGACCTATTGGAGTTCGTTCAGTTTTTGGTTTAAGTATCGAAAATCGAAAAAATATATATAAAAATCATGTTTTTCGTGTGTAGAATCTTCTGAGGGATTTAGCAAGAAACAATTCTTTCTCAGCTGGATTCTGGAGTTGAAAAGCTACTTCCCTGACCTATTGGAGTTCGTTCAGTTTTTGGTTTAAGTATCGAAAATCGAAGAAATATATATATAAAAATCATGTTTTTCGTGTGTAGAATCTTCTGGGGGATTTAGCAAGAAAAAGTTTTTCCTCAGCTGGATTCTGGAGTTGAAAAGCTACTTGCCTGACCTATTGGAGTTCGTTCAGTTTTTGGTTTAAGTATCGAAAATCGAAAAAATATATATAAAAATCATGTTTTTCGTGTGTAGAATCTTCTGAGGGATTTAGCAAGGAACAATTCTTTCTCAGCTGGATTCTGGAGTTGAAAAGCTACTCCCTCGACCTATTGCAGTTCGTTCAGTTTTTGGTTTAAGTATCGAAAATCGAAAAAATATATATAAAAATCATGTTTTTCGTGTGTAGAATCTTCTGAGGGATTTAGCAAGGAACAATTCTTTCTCAGCTGGATTCTGGAGTTGAAGAGCTACTTCCTCGACCTATTGCAGTTCGTTCAGTTTTTGGTTTAAGTATCGAAAATCGAAGAAATATATATAAAAATCATGTTTTTCGTGTGTAGAATCTTCTGTGGAATTTAGCAAGAAACAATTCTTCCTCAGCTGGATTCTGGAGTTAGAAAGCTACTTCCTCGACCTATTGGAGTTCTTTCAGTTTTTGGTTTAAGTATCGAAAATCGAAGAAATATATATAAAAATCATGTTTTTCGTGTGTAGAATCTTCTGAGGAATTTAGCAAGAAACAATTATTTCTCAGCTGGATTCTACAGTTGAAAAGCTACCTCCCTGACCTAGTGAAGTTCGATCAGTTTCTGGTTTAAATATAGAAAATCGATGAAAGTTTTTTTTGAGTGTATAATTCTTTGTGGGATCTATTAGGGGATCCTCCTCTGGCTGCTGTATCATAGACACATATTTGTGCCCCAAACTATATATTCAAACATCAGTTCTGCCCTCCTGAATTACTTTAATGTCTGTATAAAAGTATATGTCGTGCATTTCATGATTGCGATACCACAAATGGGTTCAAATCAATGTATATCCTTCTTCGATTGAAGACAGCTTCCTCAATAATTTTTCAGTCGAGTCAAAATCAATCTGCAATCGATTCTTGTGCCTAGTCTGAAACATTCCAATTGAAATAAAAGCATCACGTTACCCTAAAAGGGAGGAAACTAGCGCGCGCCACTGACGAGCGCATTCGGAAGTATTCGGAAATTTGGCCGCTCACTCCTGGCTGCTACCTTCACATAGGTAAAATGTCCGGTGTTAGGAGAGAAATAACATGTACAAAAGTATCTGGCCAAATATTTCGCGAGAAATCATTAATAAATTAGAATATTTATTCATCAAAATTTTTCTCATCTCATGATAGGAGATGGAAGAAAAAGAATTGAGAGCGGTGGAGCATTCAATTCCCATTGATATTTTGAATGACCTTTTGACGTTAGTACCCTCTATTTTATTTATAATGTTCTGAACTGTCCTATAATGTATCATAATAGAATATTATACACTAAGAGACTGAGGTGACTATCTAATCCCGCGAATGGATTTTCTTTCTGACGACTCTGCCCGAGGTTACCCACCCAAAGGATTTGTCACTTTAGTCCAAGGACACTGTTATTCCATCATAACAAATTGAACCCTGTTTCACCCATAACAGTTCAATTCAAAAATATATTTCACTAACCCTTACCAGACCAGTTGTGTTGGATCATCAAAATCATACATAATTTCATAAAACTGACTCAATATGAGATTTCAAAAACAAATCCAATTCTGTAATGGCAAAACAGAAAGATATTTCTGGACGCTGAATTTTGTCTCACACCTTATACCTAAGAAGGTAGAAATATATGTATACTTCACTGCAAATATTCGAATTTTAAGCATTTTTATTAAGTCGTCTCAAATTTGGTGATTTCATTCCATCTTGCCAGTCTTTGAATCTATGGAGCAACCTTTGAAGCAGTCTTTGAAAAGTGTTTTTCTTCCATTCTATACTTGTTGTATATGTAATACCTATTACTCAGAATCAATCACTTCTGTTAATATTCCAAGAAAAAAATATGGATTATGATAATAATTATTTTATCTTAAATTTCATTAGTTTTTTACCTACAGACATCTACCTGTAGAAGCTACAATGATGAAACTTTGTATCTAAGTATATGATGTGTTCCTTCATGGAATGACCACTTCAGGTTATATAAACTCTTGACACTTTAATACAGAGAAAATCGAGAAACAAAAAATTTTGAAATTTGATATCAAATAACTTACAGTCTATAAGATATTGCTTTCAAATCTTGGGAGTATTTCAGCTATGTCCTGAATCGAAATAGTCCCAAATAATCTGAATAGTCGAAAAAGTAGTCGTTTTTTAAATTTTACCCCTTCAGCAAATAACAGTAAGTCTTTAAAATAGGAATATTCCAGGTTTGTCCACATTTTCAGAGAAAGTTTGTTGAGTACTATATCACAAAATTTTTATTTTCCAAAATCGGTGGACAGGTTTCAAATTGAGATGGTGTAGAGGTTTGAAATTACACACACTGTGAATTGATTTTTCACATAATTTTTCAGAAGATTTTTGATATGTGTGCCAGCATCGGCTAAGGAGAACTTGATAAGAATATGTTTTCAAATTGAGTTGGCACACTGGTTCTATTTGGATTTTTATGTTAGCAATGATAGTCATCTGAAAGCATGTAGCATATATGAATTTGCAGCTCATGTATTTCAGGTAAGTTATGTAATTTATGATGATATACTATGTATTTGAAAATATTTTTTTCCCAGCATATACCATTTTTGAAAAGCGAAAGTCACAAATTGAATGAAATCCTGGAAGAATGGAAGGAATACAAGCAAAGTGTTCCAACTTATGGGGCTATAATATTGTCTGAAAATATGTCCCATGTACTACTTGTTCAGAGTTATTGGGCCAAATCTTCATGGGGGTTTCCAAAGGGAAAAGTCAATGAAGAAGAGGATCCAGCTCACTGTGCCATCAGAGAGGTACTGGAAGAGACAGGATTTGATATAAGTGGATACATAGATTCAGAGGATTTTTTAGAATCAATCATAAATGATCAGCTTGTCAGGTAAGGAGCAAATTTTCATGAAGAAAGATTCACAGTAGGATTTCTTGAAGCTGCATACCTTTCATAAAAATATATGGTTTCTACCATGAAATACTGATATGGACATGAAAAAATGTTTCACAAGATACCACTTTTCAATATCATGTCAATCACATTCCCATATTGTTTAGGGATTTGGAAGCTGGTTACCAAAATGAAATATTGTGGTTGATTCAGCTGTGCTATGAACGAGTACACACCTCACAAATCTCCTGGGCTAGGAGGAATGGATTATGAATGATTACATTCTGAAAGAGTTAATGCCTCAACTTGGGGGAATATATACTGTGTGTCCATAAAGTAATGCATAAACTCATCATTTGCTAAATGAACAATAAAACTAGAAATTTCGGAAACAGGTCGATTTTTGATTATATTTTACTATTTTTTCAAATCATAATCTAATATATAGGGTGAACTACCTTCGTGTGATGACGAAATTGCCATTTTTTTTAATGGAATCCCCCTCTTTTTCAATTACCTAATTGCCCTCGCTGAGCTGATTCCAAAAATGCATAATACATTGCCTCAAATTGGTACAGGGTGGGCAAAAATGCAAAAATTTCAAATAAGTTACAAAGTAATAAATAAAGCATAAATATATTAAACACATCAAATGAAATCACATATTATTATACAACCATTTCAATGAACTATCAAAAACACCCTGCATTATTTTTAACATTGTATCCAACAGCTATTATTATCCAGTGATTTATAATGTAGTGATCCAAGCCTGTGAACTATATAAATATTCTTGAACATTTACCAAAATAATTACGTAACTTCATAATTCTATTTAATGTGTTTATTACATTCAGTAAAGTATAACTTTCCATTAAACAATTTACCATATTTGCCCACCCTGTACCAATTTGAAGCAATGTTTTTTACATTTTTGGAATCAGCTCAGCAAGGGCAATCCGAGAATTGTAAAAAAAGGGGGTTCCATTTCAGAAAATGGTGATGACGTCATCACACGAAGATGGTTCACCCTGTATATTAGGTTATGATTTACAAAAATAGTAATTCAAGATGGAAAATCGACTTGTTTAGGGAATTTCTAATTTTATTGTTTATTTAGCCAATAATGAATTTATGTGTTAGTTTTTGGATGCACTGTAGAGTGGTTTAACTTGAGACAGTCTCATATCTCAACAAACCATTTTGGAAACGAAGCAAATGATCAAAGCTGTTTCATTTCAAAAGTAGAGTAGAGTAGTGACGTAATTTTCTAACCTTGGGGTCTTTTTGAGATCATTGCAACATCGACTTTGTTTTTTCAAAAAGAATCCTCTATTTTCCTCTATCTAATTTTGACAAAACAATATTACCAAATTATGATGCCTTTCCAAGAAATTCATTTTTGAAGCTTAGTTGACATGCATTTTTTTTAAGATTCATTTTATCAGATTGTTATTTTCAGTGGATATCCACCACTTCCCTGAACATTCAATGAAATCTGATCAAAGTAAAATATAGGTTGCCATTTGGAGAAAGAATTAACCTTGCAATGATCTTGAAAAGGACCCTAAAGGCAGGAATGGCATTCGTCACTATTTCTACTCCATTTCTGAAATGAACTAACTTTGAACTTTTTTTTTAGATGCATGGTTTCCGAGATACAGAATAGAATAAAATAAAAAAATATTTATTATAATGATAAAATTATCACAAGAAGAGTATGTTATAATTCTCTGATAATAATAATTGCATCATGTATCCATTATTTTTATACATTATATTATACCAATTAAATTCGATTACGAAGGTAATAATAATAATACAAAAAAACAATACAGGTATTATGTTTACACTGATTGTTTGAAAATGATGCGCCATCACCTTTTTGTTGAGTGACATTGGTTGATTTCTATTTTCAAAACTCACTTGAAACGGAATTCCCAATTATCAAGCGTTGAGACTCCCCTATTCATTAGATGAAGTGAGAAACCGCATATTGTTGAAGAACTAATTCGATAAGTACCTTTCAAATGTCTCATCACTTGCCATAGCCTACCATTTAGGGAGCTGAAAGGGAGAGGACTTAATTGACACTTATGATATGTGGATTGTAGATTATAAACCTCTCGCCAAATAAAAAATCGAGATCACCAGGCGATATATTGCTAGCTTAGTGCCGGTTTAGAATAATTTCACACTAAAAGAAAATACTGAACACAGAAAGAAGGAAAATATCTGAAATGAGCCCCATTTGGGAGGCATTCGGAACGCGATGTTATAAAAATTAGTTAAAGTCGACAATCATTAGCGCAATGCGCCGGCTTCCAGACATGGGCTGTTGGTCTTGGGTGGTAAATTTCTAATTGTCGACATGGTGAATTCTTATTAAAACGACGTTTTCATGTGATTATTTTTTTGTATTGAAATTCGTTGAATTATGTTTTCTCTATTATTCTCTTATTATAAAGATGTACAGTGAATCCCAATTTGGTTGAGACTGCCAGGTTTCTCGGTTGTTATTGAATTTGGCGCCTTCCGGTTTTCATGTTCCTGTCCTACTGTTCCTTGAAACTCAAGATGGTCCTATCAGATTTTGCCCAACTGTTTCCGTTCAAAAGTAGAGGGCAAGAATTATTTCTTTTCGGACCCCTTCTATATCTACGAAGTTATTGGAAATACTATCGAGCTTGGAACTACGTCTAATAGAGAATTTTGCGCAGAATCCAGTGACAGTGATACAGATTTCAATGGAACACCCCGTATTTTATCATCTCATTAATTCATTTTTCAAAATGATATATAAAACTCTCTAGATTGGATTCTCAGAAATGCTGAAAAACACTAACTCATTGCATTATGATGGATTTTTGCTAGTAGGTAGGCCACGGATTTTCCATATACAGTGTGGAACAGCCAAATGGAATAAATTCGATAACGAATAAAGGACAGCGTGTTGGGAAAAACGCTTGGACACGTCGATTTGTATTTTCAGATGCGCATTTTTTTCAAGAAAAAAATAATTATGTAAGGTGTGTCATGTGACAGTGGCCGATACCAACTTTCTTATTTTAAATACAACCCCTTGTATATTATTAGTTTTTTGGATTCTTCAGAAAATTCCAGACATAATTCATGTGCAATGTCTCATACCTATTTTCAACTGTTTTGGAAATTCTAAGTGTTTTCAGATGTATTACAAACATTAACATTAAAAGAACATGAACATCTCTTACATTGAAATTAATGTTTTTCTACATTATTTGTGAAATAAAATAATTTTCTTTCTTTGACTTTTGTAATACATCTGAAACACTTAATGTTTCCGGAACAGTTGAAGATAGGTATGGGACATTGTACAGGCTGTCCCATTTTCGATGTCCTTATGGGATATCTCGCTTATTTTTGAAGATACAGATTTGCGGTTTTCGCGAACGTTGGCTACTTTTTTTGTGAAACTCACGAAACCGTGAACAAAATTTCCATAGCCCGCTTATTTCCTGAGGTACAGGGCGAAATTGAAAATATTGCATTTTGGGACCCCCCTGTATCTCAGCTATCTTTCAACTTAGAGGAAAAGTGAGAACTGTTTCTTTCACAATTTTTCATGTAGATAGTAGTTAGTAGTAGTTATTTAGATATAACCCAAAGTTATACCTCTTAAATAGAACACCTTGTATATTTTTCAATATTTGAAACAAGAAAGCTTTGCGCTTTTCAAAAATATATAACACTTATATTATATTTTGAGTATCAGTCCTGTATTTGGGTAATTTTCAGTTATTTATGGCAAGTCAAGACAAATAAATTCTACTTTTAGAATAGATATTCTGGCGCAATGATTAAATACCACTCATTTATATAGGGTAGAATGAGAAGTATTCACTTAAAATGATAATTCAATTAACAATTTGATAAAAACAATTTGATAAAACAATTAAACATAGAACAATTTGATAAAACAATAAATTCAAACACTACTACAAAACAATTCTATTAATTTTTCTCCTGTTGAAAATGTCTTATAAATATTGTTCAAATTGCTGCCCATTCTGTTGAAGACACAGCCGACATCTTCTGAGGATAGCGTCAATCGACCGGAGTAAAAATATAGGTCTCATACGTAAATATTCGAAAGCTTCTCTCGTAGCATTCATCAGTGAATCTCGATTTTCATGCCGCGTGTGATATATTTTATTTTTTATATAGCCCCATAAGAAGAAATCTAATATCGATAAGTCAGGGGACCTTGGCGGCCAGTGAATGGGACCATTATTACCAATCCACTCGCCATTGTATGAAAAATTTGTAAACTTTGACAGGTAGGTGACAAGAATTGTAAAAAATCTGCATTTGTTTTTTTTTTTTCATAGCTACCTACTAATTAGGTCCACAGCTTTCATAGTCAATTAATAGTACTGAATATTGGTAAATGTGGTAAGTGTGTGACGAAACACTGTGTCAGCAATGAGGGAAATATGAAAATTTGTGAAGTGGATAATGTTGCCACATTTTTACAAGGCCTATTAATAAGAAACATACATAAAAAACTGAAAATTGCCCAAATACAGGACTAATACTCAAAATATCATATAAGTGTTATATATTTTTGAGAAGCGCAAAGCTTTCTTGTTTCAAATATTGAAAAGTATACAAGGTGTTTTATTCCAAAAAACATAACTTTGGGTTATATCTACATAACGACAGCTCATTAAAAAAAATCTGACTACGCCACTGGATTCTACGTGAAAAAATGTGAAAGTTGAAAGATAGCTGAGATTTCAATTTCGCCCTGTATCTCAGGAACGAAGCGGGCTATGGAAATTTTGTCCATGGTTTCGTGAGTTTCACAAAAAAGTAGCCAACGTTCGCGAAAACCGCAAATCTGTATTTTCAAAAATAAGCGAGATATAACGTAAGGACATTGAAAATGGGACAGCCAGTACATGAATTATGTCTAGAAGGATCCAAAAATCTAAAAATATACAGGGGGTTGTATTTAAAATGAGAAAATTGGTATCGGCCACTGTCACATGACATACCCTATATAATTATTTTTTTAAATGCGCATCTGAAAATAGAAATCGATGTGTCAAAGCGGTTTTCTCAACACGCTCTCATTTATTCGTTATCGAATTTATTTCATTTGGCTGTTCCACACTGTATAATAGGTCCCAATTGAGGAATTTTCATCTATGAATTCTTATTGGAGAGAGCGAATTAGAAGGATGCGAACACTAATTCACTAACGAAAAACAAAAAAAGGTACCTAATATGTTTTGTGTTATTGAATTAGATTCTTCTTCTTTGCTCACTCTCCTGTGGAAAAATCAAAAATAAAAATTCCTCAATTAGCACTTGATTTATATTGCAAATACGTGGCCTACTATCCATCATAATACAATGATTCGCTGTTCTTTAGCATTTCTGAGAATCCAATCTAGAGAGTTTTATATATCATTTTGAAGAAAATAAATATAGAATTTAATGAGATAATAAAATACATGGTGTTCTATTGAAAACAAATATTAGTTTGTGTCGAATGTCCAAAACCATGACCCAATATTTTTCGAGTACGCTACTGGATTCTGCGCAAAATTATTTATTACACGAAGTGAAAAAATCGTTGTTATTTATATCTGGATAATAATGGATGAAATATTTATGATTCAAGTGAGAAAGGTTTTAGTACTATAAATTCTCGAGTAAACCAGTTGTTGTCGACTGATCTTGTTCGCCAAATCATATTGTAAGCATGAAATCACTATAAAAAGTGATATATCAGTGAATGTAGGATTATAGAGTCAAAAATCATGAAACAGTGTCGTATTGAAACAATAATCAAGAATAGAAAATTTTGTAGTACAACTGACATTTCCACCAGGAAGCTCATCAAAAGATGCTTCATGTTCATTTTTTATAGGTGTGGTATTAACACATCAAAACAAAATCAAATCTAAGACCGGAATATTAGTCATTCCAAAATATCTCGGAAATTGATAATGATATCAAACTTGTTTTACACTCATATGAATGGCCCTTTAGTGACTCATTTTTTTCTCACTCACTGCTTCTGACGTCTTACTTTGTCTGGAAGTGGCAGAAAAAGTTACATTCACCATTAGACAAAGTACGTCTGCAAATTTTTGAAAAGGAGCATTTGATTCATTTAGGTAAATATCACCATTTTCCTATGAAAGACAATTATTATCTTGTACACAGTATAGAACTATAATAATAATTTTTTTACAACTTTTTAATACTTGTACAAAAAGCTCAAATTTGGTTTTAGAAAAAATACGATAATATCAGGGTGTCTTCATTTTATATGAAACAATCTCATATAAAGAAATGAGATGAATGAGATATGTATATGCATATATTATCGAACACCATATACCTTCGATCATTGAACAGACTAGATAAGTAATCCATAACCCTGGCAATACAGTTTGTTTGGAAGCAACATCTATAGTATCTATCTTATTCTAAACGAGGAAAGCAGGAGCTGATTCTCCCAGCACCAGTGCCGTGTTGTCAGAGGGGATCGAATTTATTATTAATTCATGATGAAACCAAATCGAAATTTCAGTGGTACTTTCGAGGGTACTTTTTAGCATTTCTTGGTGGGAAAATGAACATCTTTATACTTCCTTCACATTGTTACGAGAAATTCGAATACATACAATCCTATGGTGATTTTTGTAACTTGCTTGTATTCTCAACGCCATATGGAACAATATACTCACTATTCAGTATACAGTTGTCTACTTATACTTTATCATAAATAACGTTCAATTTCAATAATGAACATTTATATCTTTGGCGATCAGTGACAGTGCATGTAAGTATATTTACAATTTCAAAGTTCAGTACCTACTAGTGGAAATAATTTTCAAAAAAGTGAAAAACTCTTTTTTAAGGCGAATAGATATGATTGCATATTTGAATGTAATTTTCAAATCTGAAGATGAAACTTTTTTATATCATTTCACGATATCATCAAAAATGAAGGAGGTTTTATCTTGAGCAGAATTCATATATTTTGACGCAAAAAATTGATATTTCAATTCATGTAGATAGATGAAAATCGATAATGAATATGTGTTGGCAAGTATTATGACGAAATGTTATATCCACAATGAAATCATGACTCATGTGAAGATGTAGCAAATAGCAGTGTTTCTTATTTGAAACAGAACTGAAATGAAAAACAACCATGGATAATCGCACAAATAATTTATTGATTTTTGAATAGGATTGTTTTTGTTAACATACTTCTTACTCTAACTTCCGTTGAATCTTTCAATTTGTTTGCCTCATGATGAAGTCTCACAGTGAAATATTTCTTCAAATTAGTTTGACTAGTTCCGAGAACAGTCAACGGTAAATTTCTCAGTGTTGTGTGTACAAGAAGTATACAAATATCCTTATATTTTTCATCAAAAATATTAATTGAGTTCATCATTATTCTCAGTGATTTTTCAGCAGCTTCGCATATTTTGACTACAAATAAGGAAGCATTTATCAGTGCTCCATATTTCACCACAAGACACTTTCGCAGCTGACCTATGAGTATAATCAATATAATCTAATCAATTTAATTTAAATTCATTTTCATCCATTCCATTTGGGAAAATGCTTCAAAATCTCGAATGATACGACAATGGTAACTCACCTATGAAATGACGTGTTTCGATCGCCGGTTCAATTGTCTTTAACACACCTCACAACGTCTCTCCATTATATCAAATCACCAAAACAGGAAATAAACTGAGTTCCTGATGAATTCTGAGTACACAAAACTGAACACAAGTTGAATAATATCGATAAATCAAAACGTAAATAATGACAGATACCAAACAAAGCAATAATCGCCGTTGACTGTCAATATCAAATTGCGGTGTCGCAACGTTGAGCAAAAAGTATTCATGATACCTAAGCTGGTCCTCGAGCCCCCAAGAAAGTAAAATTGCTAAGTATCAGAATAATGTAGCAATCTTCTATTAATCAGAACTGATTCATAATCGTCATGACCCAAATTTATTATTATATTTGTGCATTGAACTACATGAATTCATTAGGGACTTTAAATATTATGGACTATTCATCACTTTTTGATGATTGGATATGACAACACTGGCGACGATTGGGTACTAATATTATGATAATTCTGGGAATCCATGTTAGCATCAGAATATTTGTTTTGTGATCCTTCTAGTGGGTTTGTTGTTCGGAGCCATATACCATGTATATACCAAAGTAACCATATATTAAAATTTTATAAATTCTTCAATTATTTCAACTATTCAAGGTTATATATCATCAGAAATGTCCCGATGACAACAAAGTTCTGTCCTAAGACGCGCTGTGAAATTAAAGCATGCTCTTGGTTTGCTATAACCGATTTGCCTAACAACAAGAAAGATTCTACCCCAAAGTTGAAGATGGGGGTGAACCCCAATGCCTTCTTCATGGTACTACCATTCGTCAAAAGACTGAAACAAATTTGTATTGGCGGCGGTATAAGGAGAAACAGACACAAATCCACTAGTATTTGTGAAGAAGTGCACACCAAGCAGAGGTAAGAACAAAATACAGATTCCCATAGAACACATCCGAATTCAGCTATTGCCATATTCCTTGAAAAGAATGAAAATAAATGAAATTGTGTTCGAGATATGAAGGCCAATTATGGTTATAGTGGAAACTGTGAAATACAGATTTGATTGAATGAAATGAAAGCATTATTGAAAGTCTATCAAGTTGGGACTGAGAATCCTTAGATTTTTCGTTTCTCTGGCGTTATCAACTCTTGCATTTAAATGTTCAAAAATGTATGTATTCAAAATATTCACTCAGAAAATAATATCATTATAATTACTGGATTAACGGTACGGAATTGAAACGAGAAGAACGAATGAAAGATTATTTTTGATCAGAAACTCAGTTTCTCTTAGCATATAAATGAAATAACCTGCCCCACAGAAAGGGTGCTTGGCCTCATCTTCAGGACATGCAAGGATTTCAAGAAAAGGGAATGTTATACAACTCTATATGTTGGATATGGTAGGTCGCGACCATTAGTCTGGTCACCAATACAAAATACAAACATTCAACAATTTGAATCTGTACGAGTATTCATGAAATACATTGCATTCAGGCCAGATAAGACATATCAGGACCAAGGAACTGATAATGAAATCCTTCTATCTAGATTAGCTTATTGTCTCTGGAAAATCGTAGACTGTACTATTCTTGCCTTTTCATGTAAAAACTTATAAATAATCCGATCGATTGTCCTGAATTGCTTGCATAAACCAACTTTGTAATACCAAATGCACAAGAATGATACTTTTGGAATGACGACCAATTACATCATTTCCATAATTCGTTGATTATTATTAATTATTAGTTTATTATTATTAATACATAAGTTCGTTCTCGCTTTACTTGTTGAATGGGTGGAAATTTCGTAAACGACTGTGGTTAGTATATCAGATCATCTCTGTTTGAGAGTGGCAGCCGAATGGCACGGATATTGACGTCACTAGACCTGTTCGTGTCCTGCTAATATGAATTTCAATAATTATTTGAAAACGTAGGAAGTACTTAGCTAGTTTGAGTGAGTACTATCGAATGATTATTTTTTGCTAAACATACCCATTGCTATTAGAAGCTTAATAAATGAATATTCAGAGAACTACAATCATTTGATATATGAAAATATCAAATTTCAGAGTTCCTTATAAATTACCCTGTAGGATTTTTGTGAAGATGAAGTAAGGACAAATTAGAATATGTGAAAGAATATTTTGTGTTCTATTTAAAAAAATCCCCGTGAAGCCCCGCCTCCAAAAAACAGCGTGTAGGTATCAAAATAATTTCAATTTGTAGACCCTTCGATATTGAGCATGGCACTTTTGGATCTGAAATAAAAAGATACAGATTTGTCTTTGAAATATTATTCAATGATCATCATAAAACAAGTACATTATGATTTAATTACATTTCGAGTCTATTGATGAACATCCACAAAAATTCAAGATGACTATCAAGAAAACAACAACGTCATTATCATAGATTTAACATGTGTTTTTGATCTATGCCATTATTATAGTGCATTGAAAGTTTTGATAAAAAACTTCTGCAAGTGTTGATGTCACTTCATTATTAATATTAAGGGTTTGCAAATCCAGTTTTTTCAGCATAACTCAATAATAATTTTATCGGGAACTTTTTGTTCCTCCAATTATACAACTCATAGATTGCCATTCTCCATACCACCATCAGGTTGTTGTAACTTTAATTTCATTAACTTCGTTAGGACGAAATCCATACAGAAGGCGGACTCTGTTGGTTTGAAACATATCAAGAAACGCCAGGAGAAAAGAAATTCTAAAAGACAGTTATTCATGGACGAAGATAATTGTGTGGCCGACTTTTATGCTCCTTCATGGTTGAATTTCCAATTCGACAAAATCGCCATCATGGAGTGCATGCCATGAACGGGTGAAATGGTTGGTTGTTGACAGTGTTTTGATATTTAATCTGTGGATTCGCCTACTCCACTTCAATGAGGAAGAATACAATTTTATAAATAGCCAATTTTCATAGCATAGAAGTAAAAGAAAATTTTCATTTCACATATTTTTGCTGACATAATTATTGAAGATCGCATTTTATTAATGATCATTTGGATGGGTAGAATAAAAGCTATTACAGTATCTGTAGACCCTTCAAAACAAATGAACAAAATGTGCAGAAATGGAAGTCTATCTACAAAAATTGATACTGTAATATTTTATGCTGTTTAACATTTCTAATAAAACATTGTTTGACGATACTTTCTAATGAAGGAGAAATAGTATTTTGGTCAGATTTTGAGATGAGATCTTTGTTTTACTGCACTATTGTTTGATTAAATTTCTTGAATGTTGCATGTTTTATTGCTGTTGATATAATTTTAATTGTTGTTATATTTTTCAGTCAATATAAAGTAGGTAAAAAAGGCTGAATATTATGTAAGATCTCATGTATTATTTGCAAACTAGTTCACTTGAAATGCCTTCTTTTTTAAGTCAGAATATGTATTTCTTTCTTGCTGAACATTTCTCAATGCTCATTGTGCCAGTATAGTATACAAATCAATATTTCACCAATGACAATATTTTTTTATGATAATTATCCATCATCTAATAGAAATGAAAACATTGATTTTGGTCACGTGTTTTATTGAACTATCATAAACATCAACAAAAAATAAAACATTGGAATGAAAACTGAGCTAGAAATGTAAGGATTGATCAAAATGTATAACCAAACAAAAAATTCACTGAATTAATTCACATAAATCAAATCCAGTGTTTGCATATTTCTCTTGTCTACATCTCATGTCAACTTTCAATAGTGCATCATATCACATGTTGGATGTTGAGTTCAGTCAACAACTAAACAAAGAAAGCAAACCCAAATGATATTTCAAAATTCCTCATGGTTCATTATACATTGTCAATATGATGTCTCATGAAAATGTTTCTCAAATAGGAAGTACCAAAACAAGTATTTCCACAAATCACCTCTAGAAGACACTACCAAGTATATTGAATTATAAATTATTTCCTTCATAAACCTCCACAATAAGAAGTCATGAATGTTAAGATAAACAGAGCACATGATTTGTTGACAAATAATGCATCACCAATATAGGTAGATGTTGAGTACATAAAATGACATGATTCCCATTGAACATACTGATAGTCATCCAGGTTAACAGTTTTTACACTATCCAATAGCTTAGTACTAGATGACAAATAAATATTTACATGTTACATGTGCACTTGTGGACATGTACTGTTTCTGAATAATTTTTTTATTTTCCATGAGAAGTTAACCTCATGATGAAATCAAATATTTTCTGAAGAGGATATGTTTATCTAAATTGTGAAAAAGGTTTCTTCTCTGTGAAAAAGTTTTTCAGTACAAATACTTGGCCAAAGGCAATTGTAATAACAGCTAGAGTCTCCATGATTGACCACCACAGTACTCTTTCATTTAGATCTTCAGCACGTTTCCTTCCTTGTGCTTCTCTCAGCCTATGATGTGTCTGGTAGTCTAGAATTGTGTTCAAGGACTTGTGTATATCTTGTGCAGATGCTTCCAACTGGAATAGAATTAAGCTTATGTACAAATAAAATTGAATCAAAGTTAAGTTCAGTATTAATATAATCCATTATCAATTCCATAAAATGTATAACATGACAACTTCAAAACATACATGAAGTCATCGACTCATTTTATTTTTGCTCCTGTGAACATTTGAAACAAACCTGTGTTAAAACGGTTGCGTGTTCACCTAATCCCGGCAGAGATTGTTCATCTCCTACTTGAAAATCCATGTAAACAAGTTTATGTGAAAAAGTTGAGAATTCGTTGCTAAAGCACACTTTGTATATCCCAAACATTTGGGCTACAAATGTATGAGAATCGAACTGCATTTTAATCTGTTTATATAAAACATTCCCCCTTGGATCCTCAAGAACGACGTCAACGTCATACTGGCCCCCAGTAACAACCTCAAAAAGAAAATGGAATGTTAG
Source organism: Gastrophysa polygoni (assembly GCA_963576655.1). NCBI lineage: Eukaryota > Metazoa > Arthropoda > Insecta > Coleoptera > Chrysomelidae > Gastrophysa > Gastrophysa polygoni. Next base: position 16,440,230 of record OY755083.1, on the reverse strand, counting down.
GTTAAACCCAAGATATCATTTCAGATATTTGTGTACCTGGAATTCTAAGGTGCAACTAGTATTTTGTTTAATTTCCTCGTAAAAACACTCTTTAGCACTATCTGGTAGTTCAAACGTTAATTCCGTGGCAGAGCTACATTGTAAAAGCCCGAAAACTAAAATGACTACCACACTTCTGTTCACCATTTTTTTGTCCTATGTTACTTCGACAATAACTGATTGATTCACACTATTATTTTAGTTTCTCATTATCCGAAGTACCATAATTTTAATAGTGAGAATACATTACAACCAGGTAAAATTTGACGTAAACGTAACACATCAGACATTTCGTTATCGTTAACGATGATCATGAATGACATTCGTGACGTACTCAACTCTTCTTCTTTATTCTTACATAAATGTCAGCAAACAGGATTCTTAACTAGGATGCCAACTTCTCAAAACCACAGAATGGAGATACGCTGGGAGCGTAGCGTATCTCTATTCTGTGCTCAAAACGTGACGACCGAATGAAAGAGTATATACAGGGTGAGTCAAAAATGTGTACCGAGCTTTCTGGGGGTGATAGACCATTGAAAAATAAGTGTAGTTTGATGATTCCAATGATGATGATTCCAAAGTTGATAAAATTTAAATAATTTCTCCGCATAACTTCTGAACGATGAAAGCCACCCGATTGAAATTTTGTGCATGAATGTATGTTGTCAAAATACATTTTTTCGTCACATTTCCACATTTCTGATATTGTTATAAAGGGTGTTTTCAGAGGGTGAGTCATGATTCTTTGTAGAAAACTTTTTTCCTTGTATTATTTTCGGTGAAAAAACAGGGGCATTTGATGGAGCGAAGAAAATTACATGAAAAAGGTACTCTAATTCAAATACAAAAAATTGAGCCGTTCGTGAGATATTTGAGTTTTTGTAGTTACATGATATCAGCAGATTGATTTTATTCATCGCGAGATTCATCGGTAACAATAATTTAGCAGGCCATGATGAATAATTTTGTTCTCAATTTTGACGTTCATGTCATCAACATTCGAGTCAACATTGTTGTAGTCGATTTGTTCGTGTGGTTTTTCTGTGTCATTTATCACTGCGATTATCAACTGAGATTTTAAGAAATATGGCAGGTTATTCGTTCTCTGAACAAACTGATATGCTTCTAATGCTTGGCGAGTGCTTCGGAAATGCAAATGCTGCTGTGAGACGATATGCAGAGATGTTTCTCGCTCGACGCGTTCCAAATTCGAAAACAATTTTGAGGATTGTACAAAGACTGCGTGAAACAGGATGTTTGAAAACCTCTAATAGAAATGGTGGCCGACCCAGAAGTGCGAGAACTGTAGAAGTTGAAGAAAAAGTATTAAATACTGTGGAACAGGATCCGGAAATAAGTACAAGGAAATTAGCAAGACGAATAGACGCAACACAAGCGAATGTAACCAGGATTCTCAGAGAGCAACAGCTACACCCTTATCATTATTTGCAGGTACAAGAACTGTTACCACGAGACAATGAAATAAGATTGAGATTTTGCGAAGAGTTGCTGGAACGAACTCGAAGATGTCCTGAGTTTTTAAACAAAATATTGTTCACAGACGAAGCAACTTTTACTAGAAACGGTGTTTTCAATTCGCGCAACACTCATTTCTGGGCTGACGAAAATCCACACGTTGTTAAAGTAACGCATTTTCAATATAATTTCAAAGTGAACGTGCGACTTTAGGAGACAAATTCGTTGGATACTACATGTTCCCAGGGTCTCTGAATGGTGCAATGTACCTCAACTTCTTAGAAAATGAGTTAGGTACGATATTAGAAGACATTCCTCTCAACATACGTAGGGAAATCTGCTGTATGCATGATGGAGCACCACCTCATTATGTAAGAGTTGTACGTGAATGGCTTAATGATAATTTTCCTGATAGGTGGATAGGACGAGGCATAGACGCTTCTATTTCCTGGCCCGCTCGTTCGCCTGACCTCAATCCACCATATTTTTCGATCTGGGGTTACATGAAATCTAGGGTTTATTCAAGCGAAATTCGGAATGTTGAGGAGCTGAGGCAAAAAATTGTGAACGAATTTACGTTGTTGAAAAATGATCACCAAACTATGAACGGTTTGATGAATAATTTACGTAAACGCCTCAGTTTATGTATAACCGAAAACGGTGGACATTTCGAACAGCTAGTTTAATTTGTTTTTTTCCTTTTTCTTCCATTCAAAATTATGTATTAATTAAAAGTACCAAAAACATTATCAAACTTTTATTTTTGTTCAAACCTTGTTGGGACAGACTTATGCTATGTACTTATTGCTCAGTAACGTGGCACAGGGAGGTGATATTATCGACAAAATTGAAAACAAAATTGTTCATGGCCTGCTGAAATATCGTTGTACCGATGAATCTCGCGATGAATAAAATCAATCTGCTGATATCATGTAACTACAAAAACTCAAATATCTCACGAACGGCTCAATTTTTTGTATTTGGATAAGAGTACCTTTTTCATGTAATTTTTTTCGTTTCATCAAATGCTCCTGTTTTTTCACCGAAAATAATACAGGGAAAAAAGTTTTCTACAAAAAATCATGACTCACCCTCTGAAAACACCCTTTATAACAATATCAGAAATGTGGAAGTGTGACGAAAAAATGTATTTTGACAACATACATTCATGCACAAAATTTCAATCAGGTAGCTTTTATCGTTCAGAAGTTATGCGGAGAAATTATTTTAATTTCATCAACTTTGGAAGGATATATCTCCCTTAATATGCATCTTGGGCCATGAGTTTAATCATCAAACTACACTTATTTTTCAATGTTCTATCACCCCCAGAAAGCTCGGTACACATTTTTGACTCACCCTGTATATAGAAAATAATTATTCTATGACCGTATTCCGTCGGTAAAGGTGACGATGCGAATATGTCATCCGGTGGACATTTTTGAACTAACTTCTGGAGTGCATATTTTGGCGCCTTTGGCATCTAATTTATTATTTTCTGCTAGTCTTGGATGGAATACCAAAATTTCATTATGAATTTTGGACCAGAAAGTATTGAGAAAATGTTTATTGAATATTAGTTTTGTATTTATATAGAAACTCGATGGAAGTGAAGCGTGAATCAAGAGAAATCTTGTGAGAAAAATCACGAGAACAAATCGTATTTGTTCATTGCATTCCACTCAGGACCAACAACGATGTACAGAACACTGGTGTAGCTATTCTGTCTATTTGCCTATTTAAGTTCTTCAACCAAAACTCTAACGTACAGCTAACTTGATAACAGCATTTCATTCATTACAGCGGAAAATCACTCAAATGTTAGTTGTTAGATGGCGACACAAAAATGAAATCAGTATTATTGATAATAGCACAATTAGTGTTATAAAAATGTTGATTCAGAAGTAATAATTTAGGTTACTCCTCAATGAATGATCGAACTACATAATTACAATCCCAAAACATCAACTATTTGTACAGAAATCTGTAAAAATGTCACAATCTTCTGGGGAGTTTGATAACTATTGGGCCATTATAGCGGAAAATGACTTAAGCGTTTTTGACGAAACAAAACACAATCAGTGTTTTGTACATCGTTGGACCAACCAATTTTTTTTACCAAGTAGGTAAGTCGAAAATTAGGTCAACAAATATGGACTATTCATGAATAATTGCAGTTACATAAAGTAGTTTCCATTTATAATACAGTTTCATTCAACAGAGGCTAATTAGGAGAAGTGCATACATATTTTTTTCAATATGATATATTCTAACAATGTTTGAAAATACAATTTGAAAAAAATTCTCTATGAATATTATTTTATTTATTTTATTATTTACATATTATATTTCATTTTTTTGATTGAAAACGTATCTACAGATATCAGTTTGATAATTTCAATTTTGATATAACACAAATCTTTGGGTAATTTTGCACTTATCATGACCTCAGGAACCCGAATTTCACAATAAAAACGTGCGCAAACTTATATCTCTCCAGATATTCCAGGAAAAAGTATGAAAATTTCCCTTGTATATACGGACCCAAGGTCGGTATATACAAGGTTGTCTCATTTTTCCTGGCCAATAGCAGTACGCCTTCGGATGACGTCACTCGTTTACCCTGAGCATCTTGGCGATTGCCAGGCGGCTATCTTTTTTGATAAATTACACTGTGGCTCTTGCGGCGAGTAAATGACTCCACTTTTTAAACAAACATGTTTAATAGTACAAAAACATTACAAATTGCGTTCAAAACAACTCAAACATTCGAGAGACAAAAATCACTATCCTGTGTCGTGCTGTCGTGTCTCGAACCCCCGAGAGAGAGAGAGAGAGAGAGAGAGAGCGAAATCGACAGTTGACGTCGACGTCCCTGCTGACAACGCCTATCTGACACATGTAACCAGCGTTGCCATGCTTCTTCGAGTACAGCCAACCTTCAACGCATGTCTATGGCCAAGAGTGGATCTGCTTCATTAATCCGCCACGGGGTTCCCCCCCCCCCCCCCCCCCAGAGAGCGAGCGGTTCTGTTGGCATGTGTTGAGCAGCAGACGGTTGGCGTATGAATGTTCCTCCAACTGCCGATGCGACGCTGGGATATACGCTGGTTTGAGTCGGTCCATAGACACTCGTTGAGGGACATTCTGGACATCCACGGTCAGGAACTTGTCATATCGCTGTAGTACTCGATACGGGCCGGTATACGGAGGTGTTAGCGGAGGCTTCACTTTGTCCGTACGAATGAACACATGTGTTGTTGTCTGTAGGTCTGGTTGAACATTGGCGGTGCGGGCCGAATGATTGCTCGTTGGTACCGGCCGTAACGCGCCCATGGTTTCTCGGAGCCGTTGGACAAATCGGTGTTCGTCGTGTCTCGAACCCCCGAGAGAGAGAGAGAGAGAGAGAGAGAGAGAGAGAGAGAGAGAGAGAGAGAGCAAAATCGACAGTTGACGTCGACGTCCCTGCTGACAACGCCTATCTGACACATGTAACCAGCGTTACATGTACAGCCAACCTTCGACGCATGTCTGTGGCCAAGAGTGGATCTGCTCCATTAATCCGCCACAGGGCTTCCCTTCCCCCCCGCTGGTTGCGAGCGGTTCTGTTGGCATGTGTTGAGCAGCAGACGGTTGGCGTATGAATGTTCCTCCAACTGCCGATGCGACGCTGGGATATAAGCTGGTTTGAGTCGGTCCATAGAGACTCGTTGAGGGACATTCTAGACATCCACGGTCAGGAACTTGTCATGTCGCTCTAGTACTCGATACGGGCCGCTATACGGAGGTGTTAGCGGAGGCTTCACTTTGTCCGTACGAATGAACACATGTGTTGTCATCTGTAGGTCTGGGTGAACAAAGGCGGTGCGTGCCGAATGATTGCTCGTTGGTACCGGCCGTAACGCGCCCATGGTTTCTCGGAGCCGTTGGACAAATCGGTGTTCGTCAGGTGCGGTTGCACTGGGGACGAGTAGCTGTCCGGGAAGGCGAACTGGTGTGCCGTACACTAACTCAGAGGCGGTGCACATAATGTCTTGTTTGAAGGTATTGCGTAGGCTCAACATAACCTTGGGAAGGGCTTCAACCCAAGATACCACGTCAGCGGCGATGATGGCGGCTTTGAGAGTTCGGTGAAAGCGCTCAATACACCCATTTGACTGTGGATGATGAGCAGTCGTCTTTATGTGCTGCACTCCTAGCGTTGTATTGAGCTGACGAAACAATTGACTCTCAAATTGTCTTCCCCGGTCCATAGTTATGGTCACCGGCACACCATAACGAGATATCCAGTTTCTGTACCACTATCTCGGCAGTTATCTCCGGGATGGGTATAGCTTCGGGCCACCTCGTAAATCGGTCGATGATAGTGAGCAGGTATCGGAAGTCGTGACTAGGTGGGAGTGGTCCTACAATGTCAATATGTATGTGAGCGGATCGGTCATCTGGCATTCCCAATGGTGTCACAGGCGTGTTAGTGTGACGTCCGACTTTGGCACGTTGACATTGGATGCACTCTCGTGCCCACTCTTTGAACTGACGGTTCATGTTGTGCCACACAAAGCGCTCGGAGATTATTCGTAGTGTAGCAGCGTGTCCTGGGTGAGACTGAGTGTGAAACTTTAAGAAAACACCTCTTTGTAAAGTTGTCGGCACATACACACGCACCAGCCCATCTTGGATGGCACAATAGAGGGGCCGTTCGCTACCTGGTAAGACGATACATTGGAGGCGTAAGGAGCTGGCAGGATCGTCTAGAATCTGCTGCAGTCTCTCATCTGTAGCTTGGGCTCCAACCTGCCGGTTAAAGTCAATGGAGATGGGTGCTGTAAGGACGTCTACTTCCGATCGCGAGGCAATCGGCGACGACGTTCGCTGCACCCTGTACATGTCGAATGTCATGCGAGAAATGGCCAATGAATTCAAGCTGGCGAATTTGTCGTGGAGACTGGCGATCGTGCCGTTGTTGGAAGGCGTATATCAGAGGCTTGTGGTCGGTATAAATGGTGAACTGCCTACCTTCCAGAAAATGGCGGAAGTGGTGGATGCCACAGAATATAGCCAACAGCTGACGGTCGTAGGTACTGTAGTTTTTCTGCGTCGCGGTTAGCTCCCGTGAAAAGAAAGCAATAGGCTGCAGGTGCTCGTCGATGAGCTGTTGCAGCACTCCACCAATTGCAGCATCGGAGGAGTCGACTGTCATGCTCAGCTGGGCATGCTGTGCAGGGAAAACCAACTCGGCAGAGAACTAGAAGTTCCTTAACTCTGGTGAATGCACCAATGGCTGATGGGGGTAACTCGAGATTCTGTTGCTTCTTCTTTTGTTGTGACAATAGCTCGGTTAGCGGCATGAGCTCGGTTGCAGCGCCTGGTATCCAACGTCGGTAGAAGTTGACCTTCCCCATAAAACGACGTAATTGTCGGTATGTGGTAGGATGTGGAACTCACGGTTGGCGCTGACTTTAGCTGGCAAAGGCCGGACACCAGTTGGAGACACTGTGACGCCCAGGAACTTTGCTTCGTGGGTCCGAAATTTAGACTTATCTCGGTTGATTTGGAGCCCATTCGCCTCCAGGATCCGGAGGACTGTTGCCAGGTGCTGTTCATGTTCTGCTTCCGTTTCGGAGGCTACCAAGATGTCGTCGATGTATATATTGTTATGATATAGAATATGATGTGTGAATATGGAATGACGAAGAATGGAGAATTGATCACAATGCATCACACAAGTCCCTTGTTGGATTGTTTTTACTGTGTTGCTGGTTTGTTCGCTTCACAATCTGCAACCTTTTTCAGCTTTGATCGGTTTTCCAGAGCTCAGAAGGAAGTTAGCGTGGCGTGTTCATGTTCGGCATGACATTTCAGGAGATGTTGAACTTCGTCTCAACCTAGAAATTTTCAAAATTCATTTTGGAAATTCCATCACAAAATCTATTCATTTGAAATAAAAAAAAACATCCTGTATATGATTTCGGACACAAACTTAGAAATGACAGATCTATGTCAGATGTCAGTGAATTTTGGGATTTGAATCGGGTTGGAATACTAAGGGGCAACAAGAATATGCCTATTATGACTATTTTTCATTGTGAATATTTTTTCATCATTCATCAATTCAGAAATAGAAAATAAAATACCTGTTATTGTGGGTGTTTTCTGTTGCCATTATAGATATTCAATCTTGTTTTTTTTCTCTTCATGAATCCCCAGTAAACATACAAGTTTCGAAATTCAGTTGAAGGGCAACATAAAATCACCAACAGAGGCGCTGTTTGAATCCACCTGAGGCAAGTCATCATTGGCGTACCGAACTGAGTTGTTGGAGGAGGGATCCTGGTTGAGAGAGGAAAAAGATTCAAGTGACATAGGCGTCACAGCTGGGACACTTTCAACAAGGTGCTTGGTAATTATATATTGTGTTAATTTGATCTGTATTCCATTCATTCTTCATTTGATATTTTTTTGTTGCATATCGTAACAAGATCCAAAATACATTTATATAAAATATACAATCTAGCAAATATTACAATTTGAAAGATCATTTCAATACAATATAAAGGGGCATCCTCGAAAGAGGTGGTCCAGGTACCGCCGCAAAGTCTGAGCGGCATTTCGCAACCCGAAGGGCATTCGCAGAAATTCGTATAGTCCAAATGGCTTGATAACAGCCGTTTTCTGTACGTCTTTCGGACGGACGGGGATTTGGTAGAAAGCACGTACAAGGTCAATGGTGGAGAAAAACTTTCTTGCCATGTAACTGGTTTGCGAAATCTTGTATGTGCGGCACTGGATACCGGTCGGGCTTGGTGATGTTTAAACGGCGGAAATCTCCGCAAGCGCGCCACTGGCCGTTGGATTTTTGGACCAAGTGGAGCGGGCTGGCCCACGGCGATTTCGATGGTTGAACAATGCCTGATCGCATCAGTTCATTGAATTCGGCTCGTGCAGCTTGTAAGCGGTCTGGTGGGAGCCTGCGTGGCTTCGAGAATACCGGTGAGCCTTGGGTGTCAATGAAGTGCTGCACAGGATTGTCTGGCGTGCTGGTTGGGCGATCGTATGGATGTGCCGAAGATAGTCCAACTTCAGGGTCCTGACTCGTCGGGACACACACGTGATGCTGCAAGGGGCGGCTGGGTTGACAAGGCGCTTGTTCCGCATGTCTACAGTGAGACCATGGTAAGTTAGAAAGTCAGCGCCTAGAATGGCGGTGGTGACGTCTGCAACCACGAAGGTCCATGTGACTGGTTGGCCAAGTCCGAGGTTCAATACCAGTTGCTTCTGCCCATTCCTTTTTCATGCCGGAACCGTTAGCAGAGTACAGGCATACGGTACTGGGTTGTGTAGCGGTACGGATCTTACGTGGCAGCACACTTAGATCGGCTCCGGTGTCAATTAGGAACTGGAGTTGAAGTGCTTCATCAATAATAAAGAGGCGACGTGGTTTGTGGGGAGCGACAGATGTCGCCACTACAGCGCCCCCTGGTTGTTTTTTGGAAAAGCACATGGTGGTCTGCACTTCTTGGCTTGAGGTCCAAATCGTCGATGGTAATAGCAGTACCCATCAGGAGGTGAGCTGGTCGTCGCTTGAGCAGATTGAGACTTTCGAGCCCTGGCGTCAAGATCTGCTTGCTTAGACAAGGCATTCACCTGATCACTAAGCTTGGCTACTGCTTGGTCTAAAGTAGGCTTCTCGTCAATGGACATGACTGGTAAGTGTACATACTTGTCAGCTAACTGTGTCGTGCTGTCGTGTCTCGAACCCCCGAGAGAGAGAGAGAGAGCGAAAGCGACAGTTGACGTCGACGTCCCTGCTGACAACGCCTATCTGACACATGTAACCAGCGTTGCCATGCTTCTTGGAGTACAGCCAACCTTCGACGCATGTCTGTGGCCAAGAGTGGATCTGCTCCATGAATCCGCCACAACACATCGTTCAATTGTAGGTTAGAATTTGACATCATTTGCTGATTTTGATATCCTCATTTGGGGTAAGATTTGATTCTTCAGACTGCCAATTTTAGGTTGATTTTCAGCGAACGAATAATCCAACCTTTGTTATAAGGCTAGTATTCCTATCATATCATGTAATTTTATAATGAGCAGTGAAATTGGTTCGATATGGTATAAGGTAGATGCTCAAATGGAACTGCACAACAATGATATTATTCTATATGTTACTGCACTAATGAACTGCCATAAATATATTATTGTGACTACTCAAATTCCAAAAACCCCTGCCATTCTGAAAAAATGATCGGAAACAGTAGCAGACAAAGTAGAAACTAATTCCAGTCCAAGAACTAGTGGAGAGTGCATCGGGGAAGATAAGAGGAAACCAAATATTATAGATTTATTACTTACACGATGATGATTTGTAATCAATTTCCAAGCGAATATTTCAATGATATCTAAATTGGAATTCAAATATCGATGAATAACAGTTGTGACACAAGAACATAATGAAACATGATACTATAATGAAATGAGAATAGTGAATGCACTGATGCGGGTTTTCCTGAAGATGGCAACATTATTATACAAAAAATTGCGTTTCAAATTCCATGGTGTCTTGAAAATGTTTTGATTCCACTCATTCTAATCTTTCCAACATGATTTCATCAAATATACAACAATTAGATACACAAAAGTCTATTTATGTTCCAATTTTGTTTTATTGAAAGTTTGGTAGACCTGTAGTTCTCACTGTTTTCAGTTCTGCCACCCTAAATTTAGTCGAATAATAGTGCCCTCTTCTGGAGAACTAGTGACTCTTACAGTATACAGGTAAAGCGATTTGGTTTAATTTTCTAACCTTGCATTGGATAGGAATGCGCGCACCTGTCTTATTTCATCATGCACAAGACCCACAGAAATCAAATTCTAATAAGATGGGGGAACAGTATCGTCATATTTTCACTCCCTGCTACCCGCGCATCCCTCACCCTAATACCCCCTTATGAGATAACCTTGTATACAGGGTGTCCCATAAACATATCGACAAACTTTGAGGGATGGTAGAGGACATCAAAATAAACATTTTTGCTCGATAAACATGAGTCCGGAAACTCTTTGTTTTCGAGATACAGGGTGTTGAATTATATTTGAAAAATAGTATCGGTCTTGAAATTGGTATCTGTGGAATTTTATTGTGGAAACAATGTTTGTTCCCAACATCAAATGTAGTTAAATCAAGAAATGTAAACCAAAGTCAGTGGTGTTCAACTAAACTGAGAGTTAATTCAGTTATTTTTATTTTATTTAAAACATTTTATTGCTTTAGCACCCTTTATTCATCGGTATGTTTTGGATACTATTTCCAAGATATTGAAAATTACGAATATTTTCCAATTAAATACAAAACAAAAAATGATTGAAAGTCATTCATAATAATTAATGATTAGTAAAAAAATTTATTGGAAGTTTTGTTAGTTTTTCAATATTTCAATAAACGCATTGGTAAAATGTAAGGTATAATTTTGAAGCATTTAATTTTTTTTTCATAGATGTAAGAGATATGGTATTCATTTTTTTCTTCAAAATTTCAAGGGACAAAAAAGTTGCATTTTTAGTTGTTCATTTGAAAAAAATTATCATAATTACAAAAAATCTACTGGGCGATATTTTTTTTGTGCAAAAACTATCCGACATAGCCCGTGGGCACGCCCCTGAAATTATTGGGCAAATTCTAATAGCTCCAAAAGATACATTATAAATGTATCAATAATCTGTGGAAATTTCATTGAATTCGACAAAATCGTTTTTACGGCATCAATAAAAAATCGATTTTTTTTTAAAAAATTCAACACCCTGTATCTCGAAAACGAAGAGTTTCCGGACATATGTTTATCGAGCAAAAATTTTTATTTTGATATCATCTACCATCCCTTAGAGTTTGTCGGTATGTTTATGGGACACCCTGTATATGGACCTTGGGATCCACCCACCTCCAAAAGATGCTGAAGAACGTTGATTTGACTAATTCGATGATGTTTTCCCTTCTCTTTGACTTCTTGAATGTGGCACGAGAAAGTGGCTTTACATTATTTTCCTTACAAAACTCATTCCTATACTCCTTGAATAGCTATGCTTTGTACTCCCAAATAGGTTCTAAATATAATTTAGTCGAACTAGCACGGCAATAGTGCGATTCGAGTTTCGGAAAGATTTCAAGGAATGCATTTAAATTTTCCATTCCAACATCCTTCCCGTGTTCAACCTCCTCTGAATTTTTTTTCACAGCAGATGATCGCACCCATTTCTTCACCGCAACCTCACCAAGACCTAATGTTTTGTAAAAACATTCTCTCACAAACGCGAATTTGCCTGCCATCATGTTTCAGATAGAATTCTTTTGATGTTGACCTCCTTTTGACACTACCTCAATCCCTCTCTTCCTGGATGTTGCTTTCACATTCATGAGTGTTCTTAGAAATAATTTTTTTCCGCCCATGTCAATTTCCAGAAGGTTTCAAATATTGTCTTTCTATCCTCTTCAAGTATAGATCTACATTTGAGTACACAGTTCTCATTCTCACTAAGTTTGCAGAAACACGGAGGTTTGAGTTCTTTCTTAAGCTTTTTTATGTCGTATTTCCAACTTTCAACAATTCTCTTCTTACCATAATATTATAATCCCAACTCCCTCATTCGATGACTTATTTCTTTCCCATCTCTTTTAACATTCTTCTCAGACCTGTGTTTTTTAAGTTTACGACCTGTGACTTCTTTTCAAATTCAGACTCATTTTTCTTGGAATCGAGCTGGCTATCAAGTTCAGAATCATCACTATCTGAATTTTGATCATTTTGTGGAACGTAGTCTGGGGGTCTATTCTCAAACTGTGACATTTAATGTCGCATGCGAGATATCCACTTTGTCGAACAAGAATTGTATTTGTCTATTCTCAAATGTCGCATTCGAAAATTTTTGATGGAAAAATTGTCGAATGATGTCAAAGCAATCGACAATCAATGTCGAATGCGACCCATACGAATCCACGAATTCAACGATAGATTCTCATCAATTTTATAGGTTAAGAATTTGAGATTTGCGAAGCAGTTGAACAAAGTCAACAGTGCCATGACATGGCAGCTCCAGCAGGCAGCTTTATTAGCAGCCTATATAATATATAATATTATATATGACATAGGTACCTACCTATGTTCTTCTATAAGATTTACCTATTTTCAATTTCCACAGGTTCTTGTGGCATTACATTTTTATGCCACTGGTTCCTACCAAAATGCTGTAGGAGACAATAAAAGTTTTGCACTGTCTCAGTCCTCTGTAATCAGATTGTCAAGATTTGTTAAATTTCCTTCTTCTACTGCTTTCAGTCCAGGGGTGGAATTGAGAACTGAGGCGATATTCTGCCACTTACTTTTTGCGTGTTGAAAAGTAAAACTCTGAGAAAATTTGCCAGATAGAAGAGACTCATTTTCTTTTTCTTTCATCAAATTATTCAACGTTTTTTTTTGATTCTGTGTGCAATAATTCTTTTTTTCGGCGGTCATTATATTCATTATTATTATTGTTTACTAACAAGAGTCAAGACCAAATCACATAGGCATAAAACATGAAGGATCGTCATATATAGGTGTTGCCAGCTCATCGTATTCGACAAAATTTGTCTCATGTGACTTTGATGTCGAAACCAATAGAGAATACCACAATTCAGTGTTGTGCGACAATTTTCATCCATATGTCGAATTCGACAAATTTGACTCGACATTCGAGAATCGACCCCCTGAGTCTTGATTGTTGCCTTCTTCCTCTTCTATGCTGTTAAAACTTTCAGAAGGTCCTATGAGCCCTGTAACAGTTGATTGTCCTTCTTTATCCGCAGGATCTGCATAGGTTTGTGAATGGCCAACGGACTCTAAGATAGCAGTTGATGGTAAATAGCCTGTAAACTCTGCGACAGTTGTACTTTTTCATTCACAAAATTCATAGCAGCTACTTCATTGATGAAAATGAAATCGTCGATATCAGCATTGATGATGAAGTTTTCCATTCTCTGCCACAATTGCCAACGATAATATTATTATTCTCTAAAAAAATCGAGTGCGTGAGGACGATTTTGAATTATTTTTTCTACTCTGAAAAGTATGATGTAGTACTCACCTCTACAGAGGATGACGATGATGAGGATGACGTATTGTGCCACTGGTACCAGGAGATGCAAGATAATTGGAAGCCATATATGTATTAACTACAATATTGACCAAACGCCATAAGAGCAATGTTAGAAAAGTGATGCTTCATTATATACGTCTTTCCTTGTCTAATTGGCAACGATGTTCGAGGGCGCATGCGCAAAATTCAAATTTTGAAACTTCATGTATAATGTGTCAATCTCTTCAGTTTACAGGTTATGTTTGTACTACTTATCTGGAAAATATTTATTTGAATATGTATATATATTGATGGTAGACAACATAACATATACTTAGCTTTGATATAGAGTGATCTGGTTATACATTTCAGATTGAATAGAATGGAGCTATCGATATTTAAAAAATGATAGAAATCTCGGTAGAAATATAAGATATCCTCAGTATTGAAATGATGTAAATGAACATTCATCATGGAAGGAACACATATCCGTGTGATGAATATCTTACCGATGATATGAATTGGAGCTCTTAGAGTCGCAGAGAAAACAAATATGTACGTTTTTGCGGACATTTTGTGAAAAGTTACAAACTTAAACTACGAATACCACCAACAACAACAACAACTATAAACTAACGTCCAAACACAAATACTGAATAATCCAGAACCGAAAAAAAAAACAATTACTAACAATAACGCTAATTACGAGTGATAAAAATATTAAATTCTGAAACATAGACAAGACGACAGTTCAAAGAATCTGGTTGTTTGAACAATTGCGCTACACAAAAAGTATTAGGTATAAGACACGACGCACGATCATTCCCAATTTGAGTAGCAACGACAGGCGTAAGAGTGAAACAACACTAAGAGAGTCTGTCATCTTCCACTTTCATTTCGGCGCATGCGCATGAATAAATCCTTGCCAATTGCACTCTTTTATTTTGACATCAGATAGGCTGTCCTTATTATCAATATTCGTAGTTAATACATACATGATGGAAGCATTTTAAGGCTCTGAATTATTGTTACTTTCATATCGTTCATTTGCCATTTTTATAATTGTTGATATTCTGGACAGTTTTTTGGCTTGAAAAAGATTTTTTTTGTCATGATGGATGATGAATGGTGGCCAATTGAGTTTGAACACCGGCGATATTCAGGATTGAAATATTCATCGTGACAAAAATCTTGAAAATTATACCCAGCAGTAGAATCTCTTGGAAACTTTCAACATGGATATTTTCAAGAACGTTTTCGATCAATATGTACGTAAATATCGCCGGTATCAACCCTTGAACGGACACCCGGTTACAAATAGAGCATTAATACACTTTTTTGAATGTGCCCGCGAATGACTCAACTCCAAGAAAAGAATCATTTGGATGAGAGCAAAAAATGCTTAACTCCATGATGACGATTATAACTCAAATTCAATTGATTTTTGTTGATATTGATGATTATCAAGCATGCATCATTTAGTATAGTTGTTTATATTAACTTTCCCATTGTTAGATTGCATATTTTGTCACTATAATAAACCAAAAGTTGATGATATATTGTCGAGCATGTAAACAATAGACATGCTACGTAAAAAATACGATTGAACTAGGAGATACGAAAATTGCCGATCATAAAATGGCGCGCTGGAGTTACGACTTATAGTCAGTTTATTCTGCTGGAGAAATTTTTTTGGAGTTGGACCATTTTCCAACATATCCGTTAAATTTTTTCCCAACAGATGGCACATAACTGTCAATTTGACCCAATATTGGAGTTACGCACATTACACCAACGATATGCTACTTTCGGCTTGAAACGAAATTATTACCGGTTAGTACTAGTAGTATCAGTTGCAAGTCTATAGTACTAATTTCAAGTTGCAACTCAGAATAAATAAATAGATATCGCATGTCTGTTACACGGTTTTGTACATTGATGGAAAACGAAACTTTTTCCATCCCTCTTTCTACACCAATGTTGTTCATTCCATAGTTCCTGACGTCACTACAAAAAAGCCCATGGAATAAAAAACGCGGCCACCATCGTTATTTGAAGTCCTTATGACATATGGTACAGAAAATGGTTCAGTTTCTGTACCAAATTGCAGGAGTACTACTACTACTACTACTAGTATGGCAATAGACATTTATGAATTCGTTTGACGTTGAAGTTGACACGGATAGCCATGTTTTAACTTTTGCTGTTGACGTTCTGTTGCCGTTCAACCGCCAACCAATGAGATCGTTGATAAATAGTCACGTGGTCTCTATATCCTTATTTGTATGGTTAGAAATGTCAGAGGCTATGTCAATTTCATTTAAATTCATCACAATAAAATATACTCCATTTATTAGGTCAGTTTCGACTGATATTTCTTCGCGAATCAAATGATTTGTTATTCCATTGTTGATTGTTGTCACCTCGATGTCAAGTTTATAAATGAATCAGATGAATGTCAGACGAACCGCAACTGCAAACGGCAACAGCAACTTCAACGTCAAGTTAATGAATACAGCTTTACTCCACCTGAGAATGAAAACCTTTTTTTCTCCACTAATAAATTTTCTGATATTTACTGGTTTGATTTCTATAAGAGCAAAGAGAATGAATATCAAGGGGGCTTACTCTCTGTTAATACTGTTGTATATTTTGTCTTCTGTACATCGTTGTTGAGATTGCTACGACTACGACAGTATTTAAGATTTCGTCACAAAACATATATATACGTACTCTTCGATTTTGTCATTGTGACTGGGAGACTTGACATGAGACTCCGTACATGAGTAGTCTGTGCTTGAGACCATGGAAAACACAGACTATATGAGCACTCTTTGAAATGAGACTGTTGCCCACTGTTGCCGTGTTGCCACAGAAGAGCTGTTGCTGTTGAGTTGAGAAAGAATGAGCTCTTGAGTATAGTGTTGTGTTGGGATGTTGGATGTTGTTTTGCTGATAATTTTCTTTGTTCGCTGTGATTTACATTACATTATGTGATCCAAAACATTGGTTATTCATTTAGGTGGTGTTTTTGGTTTTCATATAAATTTATAATACGTGTATCGGTCATGGCTGCCACTTTAACACACGAACAGGAAAATGTAAGTAAAAACAAATGTCATCTCACTCCATGATTTGTTTGAATACATTCCGAATTATTCAGGACTCTGAGTATTTGGTACGTGTGTTGATGGTAATTTCTGATGGTGCATTTATTTCTGCAATTTTGATAATAATCATTTCCAAGAAGTTCAAAGAGTTTTGAACTTTTTCTAACAATCAAATACACAGTATTGAGATACACTCAAAATTCGAACCACAAAAAACTCGTCACCTGGCTAGTGGGTATCATTATGGCAAATATCACAATCGATTAATTATTGGAAAGAAAGTATTTTATTTGTTCATTAAATGAATCGATTCAAAATTACTTGAAAATAAATAGTATGCTCATCCGAAATATTTTCACTTGACGGAAAACTATGACAATTGCTCAACGAATTCAATAGAACTTCTTTTGAGTCATCAGCTCTTATCATTGAGAGGTTTATACAGTGTGGAACAGCCAAATGAAATAAATTCGATAACGAATAAATGAGAGCGTGTTGGGAAAAACGCTTGTACACGCCGATTTGTATTTTCACATGCGCTTTTTAAAAAAAAACAATTATATAGGGTGTCATGTGACAGTGGCCGATACCAACTTTCTTATTTCAAATATATTATTAGTATATTATATATTATTAGTTATTAGTTATATTATTAGTTTTTTGGATTATTCAGAAAATTCTAGACATAATTCATGTCCAATGTCCCATACCTATCTTCCAACTGTTTCGGAAATATTAAGTTTTTTCAGATGTATTTCAAAAATTAACAGTGAAAAAGAAAATTAAAAATAGAGCACATTTACACTCAACGGTCATGTTAATCGTCAAAATTGCAGCTATTGGTCTAATGAGAATCCTCACTGGATGAGAGAGGAACATACGCAATATCCTGAAAAAGTAAATGTTTGGACAGGAATTGTTGGAAATTATATCGTAGGTGCCTTTTCCATTGATGTCAACTTGAATGGAGATTAATATTTAGAACTGCTCCAAAATAATGTTGTGCCAACTTTTACAAACTTATATCCTGACCCAGCAAACCCACAAGTTCCTGCCAATATACTATGGTTTCAGCAAGATGGAGCACCGCCCCATCACCAAATCATGTCCGGCAGTACCTGAACCAAAATTTTCCAAATCGGTGGATAGGGAGGCGCGGATTGATAGAATGGCCAGCATTATCTCCTGATCTGACGTCATTAGACTTCTTTTTGTGGGGATATGTCAAAAGTATTGTAAACCAAACTAAACCACTCAACTTAGATGACTTAAAAAGACGAATCACGCTTGCGATTAGATCAGTCACGCCTGAGATGTTGACTAATGTTAAAAGACATTTCTATACCAGATTAGCATGTTGCCAAGACGTTCGCGGCGAACATTTTGAACATCTCTCACATTGAAATAAATGTTTTTTTTCACATTATATGTGAAATAAAATAATTTTCTTTTTTTAATGTTAATTTTTGTAATACTACTGAAAACACTTAATATTTCCGAAACAGTTGAAGATAGGTAAGGGATATTGTACATGAATTATGTCTACAAATTTCTGAAGAATCAAAAAACTAATAATATACAGGGGGTTGTAGTCAAAAAAGAAAGTTGGCATCGGCCACTGTCACACGACACACCCTATATAATTATTTTTTTTGAAAAAAATGGGCATCTGAAAATACAAATCGACGTGTCCAAGCGTTTTTCCCAACACGCTCTCATTTATTCGTTATCGAATTTATTCCACTTGGCTGTTCCACACTGTATAGTGTGAACAAGATGAGGATGCAATGGCACAGTTGCATAGCAGAGAGATCTCGGAATTCACGGAAACGGTAGGAGATACAAATTTGGTCCAATGGAGAAAAAGTTGTGCATTCAGAGGGCCATGCCATCAGCCTTTGAAAATCATTTATAGTTTTTCAATTATATTGAACAAAGTAAATTTTTGAAAAATCTATTTTATTATTCTCAACTTTATTGATAGGAATAGAGATAAACTAAAAACATTTCTTTATAGCAACTCCTGATATGATTCAAAATGATAAATATCAAATTATTGGACGTTTTTCATCCATTTAATCATACTAAAGAAGCTAGGAAAGCCACACACAAATTTCAACTCCACAAAATTTGCATAATTTAAGGCTCATTATAGGCTAAATTTTGACCCTATTCTAGAATTTTCTGCTCATCTCCATCATAGGAAAATCTGTAGATTTGCTAGCTTTGGCCAAATTCTGCAGTGTTGATTTGAAAAACGAAAGATTTTTTATATTCCATCAAGTGAATTTTGTGGAGATAATTTTAGGCTAATTTATTACTATATTTTTGATGATTTCAGACAGTGAAACTCTTAAACTAATTTTACGCTGATTAATTACCCTATTTTCGAATTTTTCAATCCACGTTTCCAGTTAGAAAACCGTGAAAACGCAAGGGTTGGGAGATATTCACAAAGTCAATTAACTTAGCAGAGTAACCCCATTAGAAACAAAAAAAATAAGGGCGCGACAAATTATTTCCTTCACGACAAATATACTGTGGTCATTCAATAATGATTTGGTGAATGTCAAAACAAAAATTTTTAATTTTTTAGTGAATTTCATTTTATAGTATAGTTTACTCGATGAACCTTCAGACTTTTCGGGAACTCTTTGTAGTCGGCAATTCAATTCTGAAATCTAATCACGAGGCTAATTATATCACAGTTAATATAGGTGCATATTTTGAAGTGCCGTTTATTTTAACAGGAGTCGAGCTCCATGAATGAGTAAATAGACATTTCCGGTTACTGTCGTCAGATCCGCTGTTGATTTCTTGACGAATTTTCATCTCCATTTTTTTATACTGCTTATGCGCCAGTTACTGATTTCATTGGAGAGATGAAATGTATTTACAAAAATTGAAGTTTGCTGATCAACAATTGATTTGAACTCTTGTTCCATACCTCATATCATCCCCCTGGTAAGGGTAATTCACTCTTGCAAAAAAAAAATTGCTGATCTCACATTTCGAATTCGAATTTCAACTTTCCCTCACTTCTAATGTACTTCGGACAATTACTCGACAACTATTGAAAGTTCAATTATTGATTTATCGTAGTGTTATCGTAAGTTAGCAGAGTCACCCTATTTAAAAAAAAACTAGAGGCGCGGCAAATTATTTTCGTTGACGACAAATATGGTCATTCGACAAATGTTTGGTGAATGTCAACGCGAACAAAATCACTCCAACCAAGTTACGGTAATGGAAATTACTAGTCTTCAACTGGACTTCGGCAATTAATCGACAATTTTCTGTCACTTCTGCTAACTCATTAGTAGGTCACTCTATTAAAAAAAACTGAGGGCGCGATAAATTATTTTTTTTTTGACAAATATGATTTGGTCTTTCGACAATTGTTTGACGAATTTCAAAGCGAACGAAACAACTTGAAACAAGTTACACGGATTGCGTATGCGGATGTGCGTATCTTCAATCATATAGATATAATGTTTTTCTAATTTGATATCGAGTTCAATATCGAGGAAGATTTGGTATAAATTATAGAAAGATTCATCACTTCAATGAAACTTCTCGTGGAGTCGAAATATGAGTACCGTGTTGCTAAATACTCGAAATTTTCACGGATTCTAGGGTATCCCATGAAAATTACAAATATTTGCATTTAAAAAATGTTAAATGAAATTTGAAGTGCAATCGTCGATGTATCGTTGTGGCTTTGCTAACTCAATATTAAGTTAGCAAAGCCACCCCATATAAAAAAAAACTTTTGCTTCCACGACAAATTCTCGACAATTATTCGACAAGTAATAAACTTGGTTTCATTGATTTTCTATCAAATGGTTCTGTCAACTTTATAGAGGTTCGAATGGTGAATGAAGACGAGTCGGTTTGATTAAATGGAAAAATTTTTTTGATATCCATAACGGAGAATTATGGTGAATTTGTCGTATAACTTTGATGATCGATATTTCAGAAGTTATTCATCGTAATCTGCTGATATCGTCCAGCGATGTATCTTCATTGAGACTATATAAAATGGCCTGGTATAAAGAAAAAAGGGGCCGGACTTGGAAAGAAATTGGCAGATTCTGGAAGAGCAAACAAAACGCGATAGGAAGTGCTCTTCAAATTGCACGGCACACTTACAATTTACCACCAATTGGACTTCGAACCTTCATTTATTAAGCTTATTTCTTTATCGCTAACAGATTCAGAAAATTGGTTCACAATTATTTTACCTTTTATAGGAGTTGGGTGTTGTTTCACTGATATCTGATCTGAAGACAAAGTCAATATTAATGAAAAATCAAGAATATATGAAATACATTGCGATGAATGTGACATGAAATGAATTGGACAAACACGTCGAAACATAGGAACTAGATTCAAAGAACATATTGCTCATTTCAGGTAAAATCGGTTCGACAGGCATCCAATATTCTATTCCATCGAAGAGTATCTAGAAAGCGACTTTAATATATAAATGTATTCGTCTCTTTACTTGATGTCTGTCTTCCTATGTATTGTATCTTGCCCAACAAGCTTACGCTACTATTGTCATTTGTTATATTATTTTGTACTAACTGTAACATTTTTTTTTCTCTCTCTTTTTTTTATATCTGACCTGTAAAAGCACCTCAGTGTAATACCTTGCCAATAAATAAACTTAACTAAACTAAACTAAATAACCTTAGAAAATTTGAAACTCCTTGAACATGTAATGAACAATCAAAAATTGAATAATTTGCAAAATATTTTCATTCATTGTAATAGGACCTTGGTCCTATTCCATACTCTCGATTATTCGAGTTGCTGACTTGACAATCATTGAATTGTTATGGTTCTTTAAATTGCAACGGTTCATTGAACCATGATATAATTTCATATATAAATAGACTGATGAGTAATCACTCTCGATGGTAATTTCTGGAGAATATTCCTACTGAGGATTCGCTAGTCTCCTTCACTTTTCATATCTACAGAAGATGGCAACTTACTTGTCAAAATACGTATTTAGGATTTTCTAAATATTATATTGGTTTTTGGTTCTTTATTTATTCCTCGATCTATTTTGTATTGTGACACAAGTTAATGGTACATAAACATTTTGTGGATATAACGTGAAATACTCATTTTGTGTCGAAATTATCGTCAAGTTAACTGAGACATTGGACACCGTAATCAATGAAGTCAAAATCTCGTTCAGAATGACCTTATATATAGTATTTTTCAAACCATTGATTCCTTATATTTTTATTTTTTGAAATCGGATAGCAACTGGCGTAATGTATCATTCCAATTCTCAGTTCAGTAATTATATGTTTTAGTTTTTGAAGTAGTACGCGGCAATACGGTAATTGAATTCAGAAAACCTAAGCATTTGGCAAGCAAGTATTTCTTGTTGGTGACTCTGATGAAATCGATTTATCCCGTGTCGTTTTCTCTAGTGAACTCTATTTCAGAGATAGAGGACTGTACGATTTGAACATGCTGTATAAGTAGAAGTTACGTATTACAATACACAATATATGTATATCTTTAGAAATCTTATGCTTTTGAAACTTTTGAAGAATACATATTTTGCATTCTCACAGCCTCTACTCAAATATGGTATTTTTAACATGTCAGGGGGCGCAACAAGAACGAATATGCAAAAAAATATTATTGCTCAAGGCGAGGCTCGGAGACTTCTTGAGCATATTTTATGTGAATCAAGAATGTTAGCTACTTATATATCTACACAGAAAGAAGGGTTGTCAAAATCAAAGAATACGTCCTTTCAATGTTGAATGTATTACTTCAAAAATAAACACATCTCAACACCTTTGGATCTCAAGTATAGTACCAGGGCCAAATCACAAAACAAATGTATTATTATGTGGGTAAGTTTTCAATATTATTGATGATGATATATCGCATTTAATGGCTCGCATGCGATCTTTTCAATGAAAATTAAGGAGCGGATAAGAAAATTCTATGCAGTGATCAACTCAATAATCAAATAATTCTGAATGTGTCACGAACTGAAGAATAAATTTATCGAATACCAATAATTATTATCAATCTAGAATACATGTTTTTCACACACAAACCGAAAGGTTTCATTAGCATGTAATGGATTACACACAAAATTGTATCGCTTGATGTATTGTAATCAGATATATTTTATTCAATTTAATCTAGTCTATTCTATCCTTTGATGAAAGCATTTGATAGGAATTAGTGGTTGAAGTTACCTTTGAAGTGAACCTTACTAAAAAGAATAGTTGTGGTATATCATTTTAACTTTTTACCCATTTTTTGATCTGGACAACGATATTTGGATATTGAAACAAATTCATTGTTTTTCTTTCATTTCAGGCAACTAAGGAGTTTTTGGAGAAGGTTAACGCAAAATACCGCCGAAAAATTGGTCCAACAACTTGGTCAACTGCAGTACGATTTTTGTATGCGAGAAAGTTTGACGTTCTGAGAGCACTAGCTCTCTTTGACACACATGAACTAACGAGACAACGAGAAGGCCTAACCCGTTTTGATCCGCTGCACGAACCTCTTTATTCTGAACTGCTTACAGGAAAATTCACCGTTTTGGTAAGTACTGACGACGATGATTTTAAGGTCTATGTATCGTCGATTTACTTGAGAATACAGAGATTTATTCAGTTGTTTGTCCCCACAAAAAAGTGTTTGTGAATGAAAAAAAAATAATGAAATGAAGGATATAAAAAATATCTTATAATAATCAAACAATGCATGCCCATGACGGTAGACATTGACCTTTCTATATCACATATCGCGGGGATCTTGGCGGAGACCGATACGTGATGTAGGTATACATATTCAAATCTTCATCGGAGTTGTTTCAGTTCCAGGCGTATCACTTGCTTGCTCTGGGTTCTGTACCAAGATAGTTAGGTATTACATTTGTTCACACCAAATTTTTCATGAAAATCAACAAATGGAAATCTAAATCCGATCAAAATGGTAATCGGTGCATTATCTAACGCACGTGTCTCCAAACAACGGCCTGTGGGCCAAATTCGGTTTGTTACAGTAAATGACTAATGCCTTTACAGACCGGTCCACGGAAGCTGATGGTTTATTCCTGTTATTGTTGCTGTCATAAGTTGGATATAAAAACACAGAATGACAGTAACTTGGTTTTATTTATTTGCTAGGTTTCAGAACTTCAGACACATCCAAACATTTTCCTCACGAAGATGGATGATACAATGTAAGATTATTAGTATTGAGCCATCATCATTTTTTACACTCCTTTATTTTCACGACTCCTGTTCTTGCCCCCATCAGCTGTAAATAGATTCTCGAATATATTCCAAGTTTTTCCATCAAAGTTTCTGTATGAATGGCATTTTCAGCTCCCTCAAAAATATCCTTCCCCTGTATTCTTTCCATGAATACTATCAATATCAAGAAGTGCTTCACACACTTCATAGCTCCTCAACTGAACATCAACACCTGAGCAGTAGGTGACATATCCGTTGACTCCATATCCATATCCGGAGAAAACCACTGAAGATTTTCATTTTTGTGAGACAGTTGAGATGATATATTTTCTGCGATGACTTGTACGCTCCGTGCCACGGTGTTTGGTGACAAACAGACAGTTTTAAATACAATACCATTTCGGGGCATATTTCTTCCGCTACTGCAATTATGATTTCTTCGATCATTTCTCTATCGGTGAATGGTTGCACACGTTTTGTGTTCCCAAGAGTATACTAGTAAATCACACTAAAAAACAACAAATTAAATCTAAATACTGTTACGTATGTGCGTTGGTCGGTTCGAAGATTTCCATCAAACGTGGCTACGCACTACTTGATTCCATAACAAGCAATTTTGCTTCATTCGCCTTCCATAGGCAGAATGACTCGCGGTCGCACCGCTAGCCTTTTTATACTACAATTACTGCCATCTCGAAGTGAGTGGCTAACACTACACCATAAAGAACTAAACCCACTTGTCTACGGTGCTACAACCAACGAGGTTAGGCACGAATGAATTTTAACTTCTCTTTCAAAAGGACTACTAGCGCCTCCTGTAGGATACTTCCACTACCTATTTCCGCGTTTGACCACCAGATTTCGCTAAATGTTACAGTTGTAACAATACACAATTCGCGAAACCCACGAAGTGGGCGACATCTAGGTTACATAATTCGAACTACAAACTGGGGGAAATCAAACTATTTTCCATAAGATAATGTGTTGGTTCATTTTGGATTTTCTTTGATTTTGAACTGGTTAAATAAGTTTAGTGAACAGTTTAGTTTACTTTAGACACTACTGGGCGGCTTTTTCCATCTAAGTAAAGCAAAATATCTGCCAAAAGAATTTCTACAACAGGCATTATTGACGATTTCAATTGAATATTAACAAATATCAAGAAATTTAACAATTTATGAGCACACAAGCTTATGGGATTAGGTTTGTTTTCCCCCAGTTTTGAAATGGAACGATGACAATCTAGCGTCACAGAGCGCCACCTGGTGACATTGATTCTCGCGAATAGTAATTCAACTAGCGAACTTAGCAAGCGTATGCTCGCTCAGGGCGCGTATTCTGCGACTAGACTAGAAATTATAGATAATGGCAGGAGAATTGAATCGGTTTTGACCCTTGGAACTCTGGAGTAATCAGTATTGCCCAAAGATATGATATAATGTATTGTCTACTAAATGCATCCTTGCCTCATCGACTTATGAGGAGCATTCAAATGAATACAAGAAAAAAGAAGATCTATGGTTTCTTTTGATGTGCCAGGAAGAAACGTGTAATTTTCCCAACAGTCATCTGATCACTACTGGTTGCCTCTTTCTCGTTTGCTGTTTTCATTTGTTGGATTCCTC
This sequence comes from Gastrophysa polygoni, assembly GCA_963576655.1. NCBI lineage: Eukaryota > Metazoa > Arthropoda > Insecta > Coleoptera > Chrysomelidae > Gastrophysa > Gastrophysa polygoni. The sequence goes on along the minus strand of OY755083.1, from coordinate 16,414,613 downwards.
CTTCTTTCTCCAGGCGCGAACTAGGGTCTATTTGAAATTTGTTTAATATTTTTCAATGATTTACATATGAAATGATATACCTATTCTGATCTTTTTTGAATCTATTAGAACAGCCATTGGCTGAACAGGACAACAACATCTCGAACAAAGTTTCAAAATCCTTTCTTGAACAAACTAAACCACCTAGGATTATTTACCAATTTTTAATATTTATAGAACTGGGTAAAACTAAGTCTGTTAATGATAACCAACTTCTTGTGGCCTAAAGTGGACGATATAAATTGTGTGGTTCCAACAGGACTTGCCACACAGCGCATGTCACAATGCAATTTTAGGGCAATTCTAGAGCATGGTTATATCTCCAGGTCATGGAGGCCATCTAGGCCATTGATTTTATTCCTTCAGACTTGTTCATTTGGAGCTATATGCATTTCGTCATGAGCAATAAAAATTAACTACAATATTTTTTCAATACAGGGTTGTTCAAAAATACTGTTGTTTCGTTCGTTTGAAATAGTGTCTGAAAGTTGATTATGCCCAACGGAACACCCTGTATATTGTCATTGTTCTTAAATTTGCCATGTGTGTACATCATGCTTATACCTGAGTGGTCAAGTTTCTGACTCACGTGCATCCATTTGTACAAATATCCCATGAACATGGTTTCCCCATTCAGCTCTTTGTAAGTAGGCCATAATTAGTATTTAACAGTAAAGTTGTGTCATTTTCAAGAGTTCCTATAAATTTTTTTATTATTTGTGGAAAGTGTAATGAAATTATCAGCAGGATATGTAGAAAGTTTGGTGAAATGTATAACTATATGTAATAGTTCTTGATGGCTACTTGCCCATTTCCCTCAACTGAAAACGTTTGACAGTTCTAAAGGTCTTCTCTGAATCATTGTTGTTTCTACAGAGTCACGATATCTTCTACATGAATATCGGACGTCAATACTTGTGAGCACGAAGTGAATATTCATTGTGCTCGTCATCCGCTTATTACAATAATGTATTGCCAAATAAAGACCTACTTTGTATCTGTCGGACTTACTTTGTATCTGTCGGTAAGTTAAGCGAATATACATGCTATGAACCTTTCCTCATGTTCTATATGGGATATACACTTTTTTATGAATTCCATAAGTATTGCCGAAATATTTTCCTGCAGAGATCGTCACTTGGGCAGTCTTGGTCCCTCAGAAGTGGTTCGGAGTCCATTCTAGGCGATTCTAGAGACAAAAACTGAAGTATATAATATATGGATTTAATGAGGATGTGACAAAACTAAACATGATAAAATCTCAAATACTCATATTTTGAATATTGTGGATGATTTCTATATTCGTGGAGATATTTGTTTTGGTCCATACCCAGTGAGTCTCACATCGAGAGTTTGAAATCTTTTTTTTAATAATTATTGATCTTATCGTATTATCGATGTGTCGATAATTTTTCAACCGATATTTTCCGATAAATTTGGCCGCCCCTAGTCGTAACATTCTTTTTTAGCGTTACTCTTCTTAAATTTCGTTGAATTCTCAAAATGTTTTCAGATTAGAATGGATAATATTTAGTCAACCAACTAAAATTGAATGAAAAAAAAAACTATCCACTCTAGAGTATCATGGAATTAAAGGCACAATAATATATTGTCAATATCTAGGGAATGAAAGCATCATTTCAGTCCCTAAAATTTAAGGATTGAAAGTATCATTTCAGTCCCTGAAATTAGTTATTGTGGTCATTATCTTTTCAACCATGGCAATGGTGTGGATGAACATAGATGAATATAGTGAACAAAAATTTCATAATGCTTGAAACATTTTAGTCGTCTCAAGTCACGACACCTATGGTATTTGTCAAATAGTTACGAATATTTTATAGATGATTTGGAATATTTTCTCCTTTTTTTTTTTTTGAAAAACTCTTTCAGATAATCTAATTTCACGCGTAGTCTGTGTGAGAATTAAAATGTTCATGTGAAGAATGAGAGTGAGAAACGTTTCATCAATTGAATCAATCACTTCGTACAAAAAGTATCTATCACTTACAGGATGGAAAGTTATAACATCAAAAGAACTTACTCAAAGTGAAGTTCGATCTCAATTATTTTTTTTTATCTTTGGACAACACGAAACGGAAACCTATAATGTTCGAGGAACATCGTGTTAGCCAGCGGTGGAATTTTGGGAGAGAAGGAAGGTGTTGGAATTTTTCTTGAAAGTTTGGAGGTTGTAAGCATCAGGAAATCACTAGGCAAAGAATTCCACAACTTTGCCGTTCTATTGATGAATGATGCTCGGTATAGCGATGTTCGACAGGCGAGTCGACAGGTCTCGAGCCTGACAGTGTGGGAGTGACCAGCCTGAGCTTGTCTGTTTTGTCTACTAGGAATCGCGCGTGGTGGCATAATAGATGATATTTCCGTTGAGCACCGACCGTGAAAGTACCCATAAAAAAGGGAAAGATCGCCGACCTTTCTACGATGATCTAGAGAGGTCAATGATTTGGTGAGTGTTGTGTCATCGACTAGGCGAATAGCTCTCTTCTGAATTGAATCTAAGAGCTTTAGCGTATGTGTGGGGGCTGAGATCCAAACATGTGAACAGTACTCCAGGACAGGTCGAATTTGTGCTTTGTAGATCATGAGCAGTTGCTGGGATGTGAAGTATCTCTTCGCACGGAATATAAAACCTAGTTCTTGTGAAGCTGTTTTCGCAATGGACCTCACATGATCGTCCCATGACAGAGCACTGTTGGTGGTGACACCCAGCATGGATATTGACGACCTCATAGGAACAGTGGTACCCGACATCATCAGATTGGGCATTGTGTGATCAGCCTTCTTGGTGAACATACAAGCTTGAGTTTTAGTTGCATTGAACTGTACTAGATTCTCAGATCCCCATTTCAGAATTCCTGTCAGATCATCATTTAAAGCATCGACCTGTCTTCGCCTTGCACCTCTGGCCTCGTTGGATGATGTAGGGGCTCTAGAGGAAAAGGCGGAATGTAGTGTACTATCATCCGCAAAGCTATGAACTGGGCTGAAGGTCCCATTCAACAAATCATTGATGTGGAGCAAGAACAAAGTTGCTGCCAAGACAGATGCTTGTGGAACACCACCATTGATCGTCATGTATTATATGAACGTCTCGTTCGAGCTGACCACATGTGTAGTACCCTCACTACCCCAAAAGTTAACCACAACAATTTTAAAGTTAGGATTTTTTCCCGCTCAACTGTTGATACCCCCGCCCCTCCAGGACCATATTAATTTCTTCATTATTTCTTAATTTTTGCATGCATATGCTTGCATAACAAGAGGTACATAATCAGCTGTCCAATCTTTTTTCGACCATATCGTGTTGACAGGGTGTTCAGTAGTTTATGAAAATGGAACATTGACGAAGTGAGTTTTATAGCTACCTTACTCAATATGTCTGTTATAACTTTGCGAAAATATCGCGAGAATTATTATATCAATATGAGGCAGTGAAATAAAATCTGTGTTTTGGTGTGTTCAAGAATACCTACAATTTTCAGTGCGGGTACAGCGTCTTAGGAGAGTCAATTATTTGTTTTTTTGAAAGTTAGCAGAACAAAGAGTGACTCATAACCCCACCAGGTTGCATCTCGAGTTACACCACATTATATCTATAATGGATGGATCCATGGGCGGCGCGTTGCTGAAAGAAGGAATGTTATTATTCTTTCTTCAATTTCACATTATTTGAATTCATTTTTGAAGGGACAACTGAAAGAATACTTTTCAACATTCAGATAAATCATCATGTATATCATATACATAATTATATAGAATAAACATAATATGTTGAAAATACTGATTGTGATTTGTTCTACACGAAACAGTAATTTATATGCGCAAATTTATGAAGCCTGTGTTGCGAAAATATTGTGCAGTTTGATTATTGATTTAGAACACCTTGCCATAAGACTTCTAACAGATCACATGTGAATGAATTTCTATTATATTTCTTCAGTAAAATACTGATATCATATCATGTTGTATATCATAGAAGCAATAGTTCAATTCATCTCCATCACATATTCAATATCTCCCTAATCCGATAGATTTTATGAACCTTCGGTATTTTCATTCCAGCCAATAAGAGATTCTGCAGAGGCCGCCATAGCTGTGTTCACTGCTCACAAGCATATACCTGCCAACAGCACCCACCAGACCACTCTACAGGGTCTCGTCTATCAGCTCGACTGTGCCTTGCAAAACCCCGTTACACAGAAGGCGGGTATTGTGTTCATCTACGATATGTCGAATTCAAAGTACTCTAACTTTGATTATGAATTGTCTCAAAAGATTCTCACACTCTTGAAGGTAAGTCATTTTGCAGACAAGTTTTTCGATTTTTTTTGAGAAAGTAGTACTTTTCCGGTCCATTCCAGGAACTACGTATTTCCTGAACTAGGCTGGGAAGAATTACATAGTTGAGAGATACATACATAAAGAGATTGAGAAGAATCCAGTTGACATTACTATAGCAATGAAAAACCGATTCACCAATTTGACATTAAAATTGCTGCATTTTTTTTTTAAATTTTCCATGGTTTCTGATCGCGATTATTGTAATGGATAATGGAAAGTAGCAGTGTAAGCGCAGTCCAGTCGCAGCTAAAAACGTTTTCCTGACTCGTTACCTGATAGTATATTCTTCAATGAGCATAAAATTAATGTTGCCTGTTATTCTCGAGGATGGAAATGCCGAAACTGGACTACGGATCGGATCATCATCCAAGAAAATAATACTATAAGACTATACTTTCTTCATGACTTCCACAAGTTTTTGCCAAAATAAGAAAAAGTCTTATATCCCAGTCATAAATGACGATGTACTCATCATTAATGAAGGTATATGAATTTTTCATATCTGCCCACGTGTATATATATATATATATATATATATATATATATATATACAGGGTGTTCCGGTGATCATGTTACAAACTTCTAGGGTAGATAAAACACACGAAAATAAGAAAAAAAGTTCATGTGCACATGGGTCCGGAAACCGAGCCGGAAACGCTTCTTCAGGGAGCTAGGGCCCTTCGAAGATGACCTCCAAAAATTACTTTTCGTTTTATAGCTTCGGTACTACTGCAGCTATCGCAACCAATTTTGGAACATGAAATCTAGTTCGTAGGTTCATCAATTTGAGCCTTCCGGATTTTGTCACCTTTAACCAGGGGCATACAAACCAGGGGGGTATTTGGGTAAATTTGACCCTACTCCTCTCAGGCTTACCATTTTTATATCTGATTATGATTCCCCAATGCCTTTTACATAAAAAAGGTACTCTTGTAAAAATCACTATCTGTCACCGTTTCCTCCGAAAATGGCTAAATCCAATCGATAATAAATTATTGGTCTTATCCTTGACTCACTCGTTGAACCTGTTTGTGTTACTTGTTTATTTTGTACTTTTGAAACTTCAAAACTTCAAGTTTTTCATTGGTGCTCGTGAATGAATTATTGCAAATTTATCATTAGTTTTGCTTGTGTAGGTTCAATTGTTTTTTTTCGAAATAAGTTGTATACGTTCCCTTTTACTTTTTATACCCCCAATTTCGAAAAGGCAATAAATTTCTCTAATTTAATTTATTTTCATTAAAGAAGAAGATTTGACTAACTAATAATGCTCACTATCTGTACTGAACTTCATTTTCATATTTCAACGTAATAATTGGTTTAAGACCAATAATTTATTATTGATTAGATTTAGCCATTTTCGGAGGAAACGGTGACAGATAGCGATTTTTACAAGAGTACCTTTTTTATGTAATAGGCATTGGAGAATCATAATCAGATATAAAAATGGTAAGAAATTGAAGCCTAAGAGGAGTAAGGTCAAATTTGCCCAAATACCCCCCTGGTTTGTACGCCCCTGGTTAAAGGTGACAAAATCCGGAAGGCTCAAATTGATGAACCTACGAACTAGATTTCATGTTCCAAAATTGGTTGCGATAGCTGCAGTAGTACCGAAGCTATAAAACGAAAAGTAGTTTTTAGAGGTCATCTTCGAAGGGCCCTAGCTCCCTGAAGAAGCGTTTCCGGACCCATGTTCACATGAACTTTTTTTCTTATTTTCGTGTGTTTTATATACCCTAGAAGTTTGTAACATGATCAACGGAACACCCTGTATATATACTATTCGTACTGAATTACAGATTTTATTGTTCTTGAGAAAGATTTTTTGTTGTGACAAATACGATTTGCGGCAATCGGAATAACAAGGGTTTTCATATATTTGATCAGACGAATTATCGAATCACAATGTTTATGGAGTTTTAATGTTAGTCGAAATATAATTCCAATCATCGAAATATATAAAATAATAAAAACGAACACAACAAAATGTGTTATTCCCTTGGATATCTTTTGAATTTCAAATAATTCATTTATATGTATTGAAGGCGTAACATTCATGACGTTCTTCAAAACAGAAAGATTATTGAGAAGTATTCTTTGATAAATATATATTTCGCAACTGACTATAATCAATCATTTCAAGTGAAGTGAATACTATCAAGTGCATTTACAATAGTGGTAATTATATTGGCCACAATTATGAACATTTGGGGTATGAGTCTAATGAAACACAAGTAGATAAAGTTGTATTTAATATAAATATTTGTATTGGAAATCAAAATACAGAAACACTGTTGTTACACCATAATCAGTGCATTATTTTCAAGTATTTAGATAATTCACAAAATAATCATCAATGCATGAAGGTAAATACATTTGTACGAATAGACATAACGCATCTAATAAGGAATCATGGGTTCAAAATTTTTCAACAAATTACATTTCAGATAGGTACCATAAAAGAAATTGAATCAAAATGGATAAATCGAATTGAATGAATTGAAAAAATACTGTGTGTAGGTTAATCGAGGTGTGATATGTTCATTTCGTTTCTAAAAATGAAAATAGGAAATATGATGAATATTTCAATATACCTATTTGTAGTAAGGACAGATCAGTGATCTGGTCCAAGATGTCAATGCATTTAGAATTCTGGATCACTTACGATACCTATAAGAGAATTTCTTTGCTAATAGTCATTGAAATGAGAGAGAAAATCCCAAAAAATCTGGGGTTATGAATTCAACATTTCATTTCACTATTTTTGTCGTCTTGCGTTTTCGTATTGTAGAAGTTTCTTTGATAGTTTTGTTCAATTATCCCATTTTGAAATACATTTTTTTCTATTCTTTTCTCACGCTTTTTCTGCGTAGGAATTGGATTCATTGATGGTATTGGAATGTTGAGGAAGGTATGGCATCATCTTTCAATTTCCATTTCTGAATGGGTAATTCTAACAGTTTTTCTTGCAATCTATAGTCGTCGTCTGAGAAATGCTTCGAACATATTCTGGCTGTTTTTACATTGAACTTCTTCTTCTGAAAGCAATTTTTCACCCACAAACCGCAAGTTTCTTTCGATGAAGGAAAAGTGAAGTAACGACATGTCGATGCAGTTTTACATATTTTATTATTGTTACTGGAACAACCCACCACAGCACACTGAACCATAGTTTCTCAGTATGAAATATAAATAAACAATTAGATGAATTAAGCAAAATTATTCGCACCGACACTACTAAAAAACACAATTTAAAACGATAAACGCACTGAAATGTTCGCTTAACCTCGAAGCGCCAACAGAAATATGTCACGGAGTGACGTATACTGTGCAAGAGAGACAGAAATAAAACATGCGCGTGGGTTTACCTTCTCAGTTATAATATCATGAGCTATATAAAATGGTTGGTTAATTTTACAACCTTCTGTGAAAACAGATGGTTCCATAGAAAATTATGGTCATTTATTTTGTGACGAAGTTTAAATCTACTTAGATCAAAGTCAGTTTGAACTTTTTCAGATCTTGTCTATTGTGAAGAAGATTTCAATCATTAATGTATAACATGTTTCATTGGTGGCTTAAAACTTCAATTCAAATTTATTTCCATTCATTCGGCTACGTCCCTGCAAATACGTAAAAGAGAGAAGATTATCTTGTGTGTGTGTTTGTGTGTGTCTGCGCTTGCATGCCAGCGTGCCCCCAATATTTTTATGAAGTTGGCCCCCATGGCGAACGACGTTAATTATTATCAATTTCTAATGCTTTTCAGTTATTACCATAAAATCTCAAATTGCGCTCAATCTCAGATCCTATTCAGACGGTCAGCACTGTCATCAATGTTTGATGATATGCTTGAAAATTTCACTGTCATTATAACTCGCCTCAACTATAAAAAATAGTGGCGTAGCTACCATAGGTTAGTTCGGTGCGCCGTACCGGGGCATTGGGGTCCCGCCACCCAAACTCAAACTTAGATTTGTCACATATGTAATAACAGAAGAAAAATTAAAATTGGTGTATTGAAAGCCGAAAATGTTTCATATGAAAGCTCACGACGTTTGGTAAAGAGGAACTTTGGTTTTCGGGTATTGACTGAAATAATCACCTCAATGAGAACTTGCAATATGAAACATCCAGAATTTCGCATCAAATAAAAGCAGGACTGATTCAATACCAGTTTTCGAGTAATTTCTATGGTAGGTATCTAACTCATATCTACATCGTTACAACCCATAAAATGTTATGAGTTTGATGAATGAGAAAATTGAATTTTATTAATTTTCACAATCAGTGAGCTTGAAAGATTCAGAAAATAACGGTAATAATGTTGATCACTATAGTGAATTATTAACAGAACATGAAAGTATCCATTGATGAAATTGATAGATATAATAGTATAGTATTGTTTGGACAGCTAAAATTTTGAATTCCATTCATTATGTACATGTACAAGTTTTTTTTAGGATTTGGAGATAGTAAAAGTAATGATCCTGAATCCTAAATAATAAATAAATTATGAAATGAAAATCATAAAAATATAATGAGTAGTATCTTGGAAAGGACTCATATTCTTCAGATGGGTAATAAGCGATGTATTCAATGTACAGGGAATCTCATCCGAGAAAATCGATTCAACCCAGGATCAAAGGATGATTTGTTGTATCCCTTATATTGAATTCTCTTCGCCTTGTCTATTTTGTGAAACTAGGAGCATTGCGGTCATCAGAAATTTCATACGGTCAGATCGAAAAAGTGGAAAAATAACAAACTTTATGAAAAATACAGGAGTAGAAAAATTTATGTATTGAGGGAATTCTAAGGGCCATTATTACCGATGGCAAAGTTTGTGTCCCAATTGCATGAGTTTATTAAGGCTCATTAATTCTTGTGGTACATAGATTATATTATTCTTGTCCGATTTCAATAAAATTTTGTTCATTTTCAAAACGGAATAAATGTACCAATGTCACTTGTTTGTAAACATGACTTTGTTATAATATGTGAAATGTAAAGGGAATTATAGAATCTATAATGTCACAAGGGAGTTATGACCCTCTTTATTGATAGAGTAACTACTATAACATTGAAATAAACGTGAAAATAACCAGAAGTACAAGGTACTTGTATGGTTGATCCAATTATTCACATACATAATATTCACATACATATATACATATACATATACATGCATACCCATACATACACATACATATATACATACATGCATACATACACATACATACACACGTATTATGCCGGGCGATCATTCATCTCTAAAAGAACAACGTTCTTGACAGTGAGAATGTGTGATCGGTTACCTTCACAAAAGTGAATTCATACCTTTTTGTAGCAACTGTATATAAATGGAATATGAATTAAATCTACTAAACTATACATAGTTGAATTTAGGGTAAAGTGATGGTTAATATGATACATAAATAAATAAACGAATAAATGCAAATTACAAGGTAATCACTATTTTTGAATTTCGAATTCTAGTTGATAGCATTCAGAATTTCATGAATGATAATTCTAGGTATTTTATGAAGCCATTTTTTTATTTGTTATTTGAATTTGATATTTAGGTTTTTCATTTCGAGAGGGAGAATATCAAATATTTTGAGAGCTAAGTGAGCATGGTTTCTCAGACCAATTGTTTTTTTAACATTTCGTTTTTCTGTTACGAGGTTTTTATTTTTGGTATTGTACAGATGTTGTTTGTAACGAATTTTGTGTTTGTTTTTGAAAGTGTTCATTAACAGTGTTTGTCCGTATATTTGTCTCAGGTCGAACATTCCTGATTCTCGATATAGCTCATCTGTAGGATATGTACGTTTTTTGTTGAAAATTATTTTCAGAAGCCATTTTTGTACCACTTCAACGTGTTTCATATATGTTATGGTGGCACTTCCCCATCCTATTATGCCATATGATAGTTGAGACTGTACAAGAGAGTAATATAAAATTTTTAGTTGGGGTAGTGACAAGAATTGTTTGAGAAACTTGATTTTAGGTAGTAACATTTACTAAATAATTTACATGCGAATCCCATCTAAAGTGTCTATCTATCATGATGCCGAGATATTTTATGCTTCTTGCCTCCTCAATTTCAATTATGGTTTCTCCTAAATGATTACGGATATTCAAAGTGTGATAATCAGGTAAGTGTGTTTGGTAGGTAGTAAAGGGCATATACTTCGTTTTTTCAGGGTTTACAGTTAGAACATTTACATCGAACCAATTTTTTATTTTCAGAAAATCCTCTTCCACTATATCTTTCAACTGTTGCCAGGTATCTGCATTATAAATGATCACTGTGTCGTCTGCGAAGCTAAATATTTCTCCTCTTCTGCTTATGTTGAGTAAGTCATTTAAGTATATGTTGAATAGAACTGGACCAAGTACTGTGCCTTGAGGTACACCGTGTGCAATTGTTCGTAGTTCACTTTTGATGTTATCAATTTTAACGTATTGTTTTCGATTCCTGAGATAGTCTTTCATTAAATTTAAAGAGTTTCCTCGAAAACCGATATTTTCTAATTTCATCAACAGCCTCGAATGGTCAACAGTGTCGAACGCCTTCCCCAAATCAACAAAAATTGCTAAGGATTTTTCACTGTGATCTAAATTTTCATAGATTATATTTGTGACTTGAGCTATAGCATCTTCTGTGTTCTTACCTGATTGAAATCCGAATTGCCTTCCTGAGATGATTTTATGTTTGATTAGAAAGCTGTCTGTTCGCTTTTTGATAAGTTTCTCTAGTACTTTGGCTATGCTTGAAATCAGAGAAATCGGTCTGTAATTCATGACTTTCGTTTTGTCACCATTTTTATATAGTGGTTTAATTACACCCAATTTGAGTATATTAGGAAATTGACCGTTTTCGAAAACTTTATTAACGAGGTGGCTCAGAGGACCACACAGAGTATTGCAGTTCATTTTAAGTATTTCCAAAGTTATTCCGTCATCTCCTGGAGCTTTTCCTGATTTCAGACTTTTTACAATTTCTGTCACTTCCATTGGGTTGGTTGGGAATAAGTACAAAGTTTCATTTATTCTTACATGGCTTTCAACGTAGTTTTGAGGGATAGTAATTTTACTTGCGTGATTTTTTCCCATATTCACGTAATGTTCATTGAAAATATTTCATATTCATCGCTTGTTACTAATGCATTGTCTGTTCTTACCTCCTTGATAATAGTTTCTTTTTTATTTTCATTACAGATTTTTTTCACCGCGTTCCACAATCCCTTCGAATAACCTTGATTTTTTTCAATTTCTTTGTTGAAATAATCTAATTTTGCATTCTTTATCAATAAGTTTAGTTTGTTTCTGTAAGTTTTATAGTTTTTTTTGTATAATTACGTCATTCGGGTGAAGTTTTGCCTCTTTGAATAATTTTTTTTTATTCACGGATACAGTAAGTGCCTTCGTAATCCAGTTTTTCTTTTGATCATTTTTTTTTAATTTTAACAATTGCGTATTTTGTTCTATGCTAGTTTTGATTTTTCGTATGATCAATTCTGCCGCAGTATTCACATCGTTAGCTTGATATATTTCATTCTAATTTTCTTCATCAATATTCTTTTTTATTTTCTCGAAATTCAAAAATGTCTTATATTTTTGAACTAAAATTTCCTTTCTTTTCTTTTCGATCCTGAGGCTAAGTATTTGTGAGTAATGATCTGTTATTCCTGATTCAAAAATAATGGGTAGAAATTTTTCGGATTCCATTTTAGTTTTAATGAAAATGTGGTCTATACAACTTTTGGTGTCTGTGGTAACTCTAGTGTAATCATTTATATACGATACAAAGCCGTTCAAGGACATAATATTCTGATATTGTTCAGAGTAGTCTACATCAGCAAGCAAGTTTATGTTGATATCTCCAATTATTATACAAGTTTCAGTGTTTAGGTCCTTGAAGTTTTGTAGGAATTCAAACAAATTATCGTTAAACTGATGAGGACAAGTAGCTGGTGGCCTGTAAATAGCCATTATTCTTATTTTGTTCTTGGGGCTTAGTGTTATTAGAATGTTCAAAATTTTATGGATTCCTATGGTTTCAGTAGTGCAACAATAATCATGATTTTCTTTCAAATACAATACAACCCCGTCATTCTGATTGATATTTCCTTGGTTGTAAAGAGTAGTATATCCTTGTTTATTGTGCATTTTTATATTTTTTATATTGAATGTTTCTGTTAGTACAATCAAATCAAACTTTTCTTCAAAAGATTCTAGAAATACATTGGCTTCATCAAGATTCTTGGCTATACTTCTTCTATTGGTATGAAATATTTGAAATGATTTATTCCTAAACTCATGTGAAACTGATTCGAATTCTTGGATAGTGCTTAACTTATATGTTTCTATTGGATTATATTCAAGTTCCTGGATATATGGATCCATTTCATTACATAAGTAGAACAGACAGGATAATTTATCATTCACATAAACAAAACAAGAGATCTTTAACGATAATTATTTGTTGTATTTTTTTGCAGTCGGCGAAGAATTGTGCTTATCTTCGAGAGTCCTCTTCGAGTTGGATCTAGTATGTATTATGCTCTTCTTCAGTTCTGGTCCAGTTAGAGATGTTGAAACAAGCGAGTTTGTTATTTTGTTATGGATATCTTGTTGACTTGGTCCTGCCTCTGTTATAGTGGGTGTGGAAGGTTCACTATTGTTTTTGTAGAAGATATGTTCCTTAACTTCTGTTTCCTTTTCTTGTTCTATGAGTTGTTGGTATGTAAAAACTTCTCCATTCACTATAAGTTTATTTCCTATTATTTTATCTTGATTTTGTTGTTCCCTTGCAATTTTGAGGTTTATATATAATACTTTATGTTGTTTGAATTTGAATTTCGCGACTGCTTTGAATATTTCAGTTTTCTTGATATTTCTGACAAACTCTAGTAATACAGCTCGAGATGTATTATTTTTCTGAATCCCAAGTCTGCTGATGTTATTGATTTCAGTTTCTTCCAGTCCTATCTCCAGCTTTTCTTCCACGGCTTTTTTAAAATAGGTCAGTGCGTTTTCTTCCTCTGGGATTCCAAATATTACTATATTATTACTTCTGAGTTTGCGCTCAGTAAATTTCAGTTTTTCGTTCAGAATGCAGTTATTACTTTCAAGTGTCTTAATTTTGCCGATATAATCATATAATATCTCGGTCATAAATGAACACATGTTTGGTACGTCCTTTAAGAATGACCTGCCTTCAGGTTGGTTCATATTTTTCAATTTGAAATCAACTCCCCATCTCCCCTTCTTGCTCCGAGGCCCTGTTTTCTCTCATTTCGCCTTGGAAACACTGAAATGCACTAAAAACAGAAATTCATCTCTGTGGTACTGATATCCAAAAACTATTACACAGAAAATATCATGGAAAATATGCACTTCATGATAACAATCTTCGTTTTCAGTGGGATCTGAAATAATTTTGAGCTCTAATTTAATTAAACCTGTTATCGACCAACATATCACTATACTCGATACATTTCATCACCCGTTGGCAAGAAAAAAAATCGATGCATCTTTCAAAGACGAAATAAATACCCAAAACAACCTAATCATATTTTAATACGTTTTTTCGTAGTTGCCGTCTTCTATAGAGCCAGAACGAGAAATATAATATTTAGCTGATTCCTTTGTATCTCCCAAGATGTTCTTTGAAAAATCGAGAGTTTTTATTAGCTACAGGAAACGCATAGTCACCCCAATCTAATGAAATATTAAACTTAAAACGGCGTATTAGAACTTTATACAATCTGAACTTTAGAAGGCTACAAATACGAATTAATACGCCGATGTTTATGAGTAATATATTTCCGTAAGTAATTGGTCCAAGCCGTGCTGGCGCTCTTCTTAAACCCACACAAGTTTCTGTTTTTGAAGTCCCATTTGAAACACATTTTTGACAGTTGAGAACAAAAATTTTCTTAACCATTCCTGAAATGGAAACTTCCATAATACATAGTTTCACATAGCTTCTGAATAGATTGTTTTTTTACTCATAGGAAATGGAGAGATAAAGGTGAGTTTTTGCAGGAAATAAATGATATGAATCTGCTGTAGATAATATTATAATAACAATTTTGATGGCCTACGCGTTTGGAGAACTTAGGATTCTACTGGTTCTTCTCATAATTGACACAAATCTTGATTGCTGAATGAATAATTATCGACTATGCAAAACAATGAGATGAACAATAAATTATTTGACATACTTTACGTGACTTTGAGAAGCAGTCCAAGGATTTCGACATCCCGATAAGTATTGTACTCTCAAAATGAATAAAACTATCCGTTTTCCTTGGTAATCGCAGAATCTAGACTTTTAGAATTCTCTTCAGATTAATTTATTTAGTAGTTTGTAGCACTAGCGCATTTCTTAGGGAGGGGAAACGTGGAAGTCCATGATGAAATTCATACAGTGTGTCTCACTTCTGATGGAACCATCCCCGTATCTTCCATAAATATCGGGTTAAGATGCTCAAATTTACAGGAGCAAGAGAGCTTCACTCAACGACACAGTTTGGTTATCTTCATTGATATACACTGCTTGCCAGCTTCAACGGAAATGATAAGGATTCGAAATCGAGATATCAAATTGACTTAGTGTACAATTTTTTCCAGTAGATTTTTCAGTTCTAAAAATATTATTTTTTTCTCACTTTTCATTGAAAGACCCCCGTATCTTCCTCAACTTTTTTGTTATCATCCTGAAATTCACATGAGGGGAAGAGATATCGAAGAAACACTCATCGCTTATATTCATGTTCAGTGATGTAAACTGCTCGCCAGCTGGCATTAAATTACCGAATATTCCATGGCAGCTGGCGGGCAATGTACTCAGTCGTTGAGAATATTTAAGGTATCTCTTTTGCTCTTGTAAATTTCAGAATCATATAACTCCAGTTTTTTGTACATTTCAATGAAAAATAATGTAGGCATTTTGTGTTACGTATTGCGTCAAAATAATATAATTTTAATAAATACCAATGTTTTTGAAGATCAAATGAATTTTTTTCAGTATTATAAAACCATAATTTTTTTCCATGGAAACTTCTCCAGCAAATATTATCATAGCGATTAGATTGTTTTAATTACGAATCTATGTGATCGATCAGTGGCGTACATTATCGGATTTTTCATTCATTAATCGTTATATATATTTTTGTGATGTACTTATTTCGAGAAATACCTTGAAGGAAAATTTGAACAACCATGAGATCTATTCATCAAGACCGATCACGTTCAATGCTGATCTGAAATTGAAAACAACTGAGTTTTCTCCACCAATCATTATGAAAACGATATGTTACTAGGGAAAATTCAAAAAGTTTGAAAGCTATGGAATTCATATCATATATCAGTTTGAGGATCAAAAGTTATACGGGATGATTCACGGTGAATGCCGTATTAGAACACTATTATGAAAATTCGTTTACGACAATAATCGTAAACCCTCTCTTCGTGTAAAATATTTCTATCGATTATTTATTTTATTTATTTCAGTTATTTCAAATAGAATACTCTCTGTGGAATATTTCATTTTTGATTTATTGAATCTATAAAAGTACTACGAGATGTACATGATAACTCATAAACTTTCAATGTTGATTCCCTTAACCCATCTGAAACTGTTTCCGAAACTTCTCAATAAAAGTGTAACATTCATGGAAATTTCAATTAATGTATGTACCATCTAATCAGTTCTTGTTCGTAATTATCATCACAATGCGAATGGTTTGGCAAGTATAGATGAAAAATTCCACGGAAGATGGCAATTTGTCTGTCAAAACACGTTTGTAAAAGATTCTAGAAACGAGTGATCTTATGTACATCAACCCATCCACAGTTTCCTAACCTTCGGTTCACTACAATCTAGAATTTATTAACGAACGTGCAAGCCGAGGTGCAAGCTTTGTATTGAACAATCTTTACCTGAATATCAAATGACACACCGTAAATATACTCCATGTACTTCGTGTGTATAAAACAAATACTTATCTATGGTACAATAGTCCTTATTACTCAACTCTGCTCGAATTTCTTGAGTGTTGTGTGCTTATGGCCCCTTGGTGTCTCTTGATGAGGCGCACCCTGTATACGAAAATGAAATCTATAACAATGAAATAATATCATGATGAAAGCTTCTGTGCCGTTGTTCCGGCGATGAGCAGAACAATGAATTCACCTTCGCCGCAGAGCACACACTGTTTAATTGTTATTAAAGATAATTTATGTACCACGCGAACTCATTCACGGAAAAGGCGCAGTGGTATAACTCGCATTCGGATTTGGCAGTTGTAGCGTTGTCTAGTTCCGCTCGTCCGTCGAAGCTTTTCTGTATTGAAAATTTCGGTTGCTCGTGTAGTTAGTTCTTAAACGTGTGCTGTGAGTACTTTATCATCAAATGTAAATGGAAAAGGTTCTGAGTACCAAGTTGAAAAATTAAAAGAGATGGAAGGAAATGGACCTATGTAACGATTGTAACATTCAGAGGGATTTTTCTAAGGGCAGAAACCGAAACATTATTTAAAGTGACAAGTGCAGGAAATCACAGAGGTAACGGTTATTTCTGTCTATTCGTGTATAAATGCCGAATCATTTATCTACGACAATCTATAGAAATAGAGATCCAATGATTTTATTGACAACATCACGAACTAGAAGACTATAGAAAAAGCTCTATTTCGGTTCGTCGTGTAGTGAGAATTTGAACTAATTCAAGTGCTTAACAGAATTGCAAAAGATTGCAAAAGTTTGGCGCTAACGTCAGTAACTTTCATAAGAAAGTGAGCTGAGCATCGTTTTGAATAAATATTGATATTCAATGCTATATTTATAATAATGGTTTTCATAGAACTTATTTTTATGTGACGACTGGAACTTATCCGAGGAATTTTAATTGATGAATTCGAGATTGAAGCCTTGATTGCACTAACCGAAAAAATTCCAGAAAATTGGTGATCTAGTTTTATAAGTTATTCATTAATTTGAACAGATACGTTGGTAAATTTTTGGTGTTTTGTTGTTAGCGGAAATGTGGACCTCGAATGTATTTCAAGAACGAAATTTCAAAAATGTTGCGCCGGGCCTAAGTGCCAGTGCTCAATCTAAGTTGAATCACTAAGAGAGAATGTTAACCAAAAGTTTATGTGTGTGTACTTGATGTTAATTGTTTTCAGTTCAGTCATATTTTGGTGAACCTCAATTATCGCAACCTTTCCTTATATACGTTTATCAGTAATTATTTTTTTTCGGTCCACTTTCTTCATTTTAATATTTTATAAAATTCATGATTTCTTGCTGTATTTCATTCACTGTCATTCGTATTCTTCGTTCGTATTCTTACGTTCTATCAGTGTTAGTTTTGTTAGTTTGTTTGTGTTCCATTATCTTAAGCTAAATTGAAATATTATAAATCACAGCGATGAGTAGTTGAATATTTAATGATTACTTCAGCTTGTATTTGGTTTCATTTGGAATTATTTCATTCAACACTTATTTTGAAGTTGTCAGGCATGAGTAGGTAATTCATGTTTACTTTCGAGCACATTATTTGCAATCCACTTGCAAGCATTCTGGTGTTCAATTTCCCCCGTATAACTATCGAGCGCGTGCTTATATTCGACTTGCCAAAACCTCGCGCAATCTGGTGCGCATGCTCTGGCAATACAGCGTCCCGACGCCGACGTCCAGTCATCGATTTAGTTACAAGAACATCGGGAACTGTTGCTCGATTAGTCATCCGTAGGGTGCATTTTGGAATTCGTTAAAAAGAGAGTTCGATTACTTGGGTAGTGAAACCACTCGAATCGATGGTGGTTTATATTTTGCAAAGTTGGTTTCAGTAGCAGGTGAGTTGTACGCGGTTGTCAGAAAAAAAATGCATGGTTTGATAGTGCGGTGCCACAAGAAACAATATTGCATGATATTCCGATGACTCCGAGATTGTTCCCCTTCTTCGGGACTCATTCTTTGGACCTCTATCACTAGTTATAATTTGATTTGCAGCTTTTGGATGTGTTTCGTGGAGAGGGGCCAACACAATATACTCTATTCCTTTATTGCTTGTTGGCCGTTTGATAGGTCAAAATACGTACTATGAGCCGCATCTCGTCATTGGATTTTATTGTTTAAATTTGAGTATAGTGGTAATAGTTGTAACTGATTATTGCATATTCAAAATCGATAGTTGACCTATTGACCTTCAGTCGGTTCATCCTGTACAATTTCGGAGCGGGTTGCAGATGATTTTGCTGCAATAGGTACTGTGTATATCGTCTCAGCTTGGATGCAGAGATCTTCTTTATAGATACAGAAAACATTCATGAATGGCACTATGCAAATGTATGAAAGAAGAAAAATATTCAATAAGAACTGTCGATTGCGTATTTTGAAGAAAAAATAATGCAGGAAAAACGCTCGTGATGTTAGTAGTACAGTTCAAACTTCATTAACATTAAAAAGAAGAAATAGAATAATAAAACCTCAGAGATCGGATTGACAGAGTGGAGAGCCTAATGAACATAGGACAGGTGTTATCTCGTAGTTAATCGAGTTGAATAGTGTATAAGGAATTGAGGTACAAAAGTCATATGTTTGCCTTGCTACAAATAACATAGTTGTCTTCTATAAGCAAATATTTATAGGGCATCTTGAATATAGAATATTTTTCATTCGATTTGTTCTCTTTTCTTGGATACTCAGGACAGTGCATTCGATTTCTTCCAGAATTTTCATCAGAACTTCTTGATATTTGTTTCTGTATATTGTTTCTTCGACCTTTCGTTTCACATGTGAGAATTTTAGCCTACCTAAAGACTCTGCCCATGATGGGAATCGATTTCGGGACGCGATGTATGTGTTGTTTTTCTTTATTATCTACATATTACGTTCAGCACATCATTACAACACGGCGAAAACCGAGTACGTTCAGAACACGGAGATATCCCAATCTATTTTCCGATCATATTTTATCAGCCATTACGCTAAGAATATTGAGTAATTTCACCTGCCTTGTGTGACAATGGAAACGATAAATTATAATTATCGCGATGTTTATCGACGAACCTCGGGGATAACAGTAGCCGGTGATTATAAACATACCTAACTGCGGATGAATAATGATCTGTCAGAACCGACTATTTGAAGATAACGTGTACCTACTTGTTGTCCCGAAACAACTAGCTCCTATTGAATTTTTATGCTATTTGATATTTTACCAGTTCAAAAATCAGGTGCTGAGAGGATCAAATTTAATTAAAAAAAAGAATCAGGAACTATCCTGGGATTGAGCCGGTTGTAATGTTTGAATTGCTCCATTTGTCGCGAGTTCTATATTCGAATTTATACTTTCATGGTCGGAACTCATGTCGATAAAATTTTACTTGAATTGAATTGAACTCGTCAAACTTGGCAGACAGAGCGTTATCCGAGAACACAATAAATTCGCGATGGATAAACGTCCATCCCTTGCAACACTTATTTCTTGAATGTTTCTAGAAAAACATTAATTCTATTAATACTCATTAACTATTTTTCTTATTAACAATCAGCGTTTTTGGTAGTACGTAAAATATTTTACTATATTCGTTTCTTAAATTGATATTACGTTCATGGGTTATCCCATCGATGGACGATGGAAAATCTCCATATCATATCGTAATATGATTCTTACTATACGTATAACGTAAATATCTATTGATCATCTTGAAGGTCGCTATATCGTTCTCTTAGAAGATATCTATTCGTAGAACATACGTAGAAGAAGTTTTGAAGTAAAATGTTATAATTGGACACCTGAGCTAGTCAATTTCGGAGCATGTATGTCAATCTGAGATAGTATTCAGACCACTGAAAATAGGTCAATTACGGCAGCGACTTTTTTTTTTTTTTCCAATTGGTATCGTATATTTTTTTTTGAATTGTTCATGTAAGAATTTTTTCTGAATCCGGTGATGTATAACAGTTGACTTTTGGCGTAAAATGCGTTTGCGTTTCGGTAGACAAGAAATAGATCTTTGAATTGAATGTTAAATAAGATAATTGAATTGTTTCATTTAGAAAATGAAGTATTATGAGTAGTTTGAAGATGTACCACGAATGTCACACGATCATGGCTACATAGTTGATTCAAATACATTTACAGACATGTTCAATGACCAAGCATAACATTAAATTGAATCATCTATTTCTTGATTGCGGAGCACACATTTTGCGCAACAAGCAACTTGTTTCGATTTTAACCACGTACCGAACTGCCGAAAAAATATATTTAAAGCAGAATTTTTTTCTACTTTTCGTCCTCAATCGACGATATTAGTAGTCAGAGTATTTGTGGAGTACTATATCTGAAGAATGTCTTCCCTAATAATTCTATATCTGAATCTAAATGGAACAAGAATCTTTCGAAATGTGGGTTTACGGCTCACGAAACGACACGTATAATCAAGATAAGCGTTAAGTGCTCTGTGAATGCAGTACTTCCCGTGATGTGATACTACTGAAATTGTCACGTAAAATAAGTCTCGATGGGTTAGGAAACCAGCAACTTATTAGTCATCAAACCCGTATGTCATTGAATCTAGTCTGCACTCATATATTAATTTATGTATACCGGATGACAATGAAATTACCAGAAAGCTTGTTGCATATTCTCGGAATGAATAGTTCAGCCTCTAAATGCGATATCCTAATAGGTCAGTTGGGAATCTATGTCGAATCTGAAGCACAGTACCACATATGCTGTGGATATGGTATTCTTCCTAAAGCCACTCTTGATGTTTTCTAATTTTTCTCAATGATTATGTTTTCCAATTAATTGATTTCAGCTTGAAATTATTATACACACATCTGAGGGGGTTGCTCCGAGAATTCGAATGCTATAATTGCAACATTTCTAGTTTACCTTCGTCCAACAAAAAAATATATTCCGCCTATATAATATTACGACTTATCAACTTTTATCTTTATATGCGTTAATGTCTCAATATTTGCCTTAGATTGCTGGATTGACAAGTTAGCATTTGAATGAATTGAATTGTTGAATTCGTGATGATTTCTAATAACTATAAATAATCACATAAAATTTTTTTCGAAAATACTCATTGGCTTAGGGGATAATCCGACTGTTCTATTCACGCTGCATATCTATTTATGCATTGAAATGTACTTTTTGTGTGCCCTCATTGTTAATGATATGTTGCCGATGAAGTGCTATTATAATTCCTCACTTGCAAAGTCAGCTGTTGATAATTATTATTCAGAAAGCGAGTCATAGGCATACCTATTCAATTATAATTATTTATTTTTGTGGTGACATATTTTGCGCTCAGAGAAACAGGACACGTACTATTTCAGAACTGAAATTCGGTACGTTGTCCTGGATTCAATGCATTCTCTAAAAAATCCTTAAGATACATTTCCAGGATAAAAGGAATAGCCCGCAAGTCACGATTTCAAATTATATAAATATTTGAAATGGAATTCTTGATATATTGATTTGCATCACCAATTTGATGATGATAATTATAATAACATCGATACAAATAAGGAATCAAAAAAAGGTAGATAAAGCTCAATTATTTGTCTGTGGTTTCCAGTAATTTTTTAAAACTATCGGCGGTATATCATCGTTCATTCATCTATGTGATAACTGAAGAGTCTATTGCTGAGTGCACGTTTTTTTTTATGCGCATGAAAAACTTTATGGACCACCTTGTATTGTCATTCTTCAAGTTCTCATCTATAGCATAGAATTAATATAACAGTAGGTCTACTTTGATTGTATGTTGTATATTATATGAGAGAACAACTCGAGGCAACTTTAGGTGAAATTACACTATGAAATGTGGGAGGATTTATGTGGAAGGAAGAGGCCTACAAGGTTTTAATAATTTCGAATTCCGAGAGTATAGATGAAGTTTCTACCTCTTGTTCAAATTCAATATCTATGATTGTCTGACGAATGTGTCGATTAAATTTGCAATTCTACGCCGAGAATTAACCTTTTTTGAACTTGAATGTGGCTGGCCACCTACTCGCAATAACTGATGAACAATCATTTTCATGCGATCATGTGTTCAGTTGAACCGATCAAACCGTGTTGGACCGAGGACCAAGGCTACTTAAACACGTTCCGGGGTAACTACGACATTGCTCTTTTCCGGTCTCAAATATAAGCCACCATGGATTCTATACTGTTTCATAACAGTTCATGGGATATTATATGAGTTCTGGCACTCTCCGGAATGCCGCTCCGATGTCGCTGGCTCCCTTCGCCGTCTAGACCACAGTAGAAAAGACTTGGCAGTAGATAAACCTTAGATGTGGATAAATTACACCTTTGAGATAGCTGCCAATTTTCCGTCGTCGACTAGAGAACATATAGGAACACGAAGGATTTTCTGTATTAGTGGTTGGAATTTGCAATGAAGGGTCCTCTAACCCTGAATATGAATGTTCTCGCTGTGAAGACTTCAGTTCTAATTTGTATCTTTTCGACAGTTTTCGGGTCACAGGAATTTAAGATTAATTATTTCGTGAATTCTGAATGAAATTCATTAGGTTTTGTCACCTTAGAAACATCTAGTAGAGCACAAACGTTTTATTTCCAAGATCATCTATTTTGTCTTCAATTGTTCATAAGCTTACTCGATACTATTCAATCTCAAGCTGATCAATAAGCGAATCCTTCGGACTATGATACTTCACTAGAATTATCTAGAATTGTTCATCTCTAGAATCTTCAGCGACATTCTTATTCGCTTTCTTATCATCGCGTTCGATAAGAACTTTCTCCGTCAGCAGCGGTTCGGTAGTTTTTGGCATGATGTCTCTCGTAACTTCATTCATATCCAGTTATTTCTATCCACTGCAGCGTTTCAGGAATCTTTCACAATTTTATTTGTATACCGGAAGCAAGAACCAGGTTCTGATTTATATTTCGTGTGGGTATCACCGAAAATGGTCTTCTGATTTGCGAATGAGATACCTATTTTGTATCCTCGATATTCCTCGGATCTAAATCGTTATCACATTTTACTTGTTTTGAAATTTTTTTCTTTGATATATCTAGATCGGTCTTTTTTAAGAAACACCTGTCAAACGCATGAGTTATATACCATGTGTAAAAGTTTCTTCAGGCAAGCCTTGGTGTCGAGAGTTCCGAGGGTATGAGATTCAAACTTGGCAGGGATATTGGATTGAAGAATTATTAAAGAATTATTGAAGAAAGTAAAGAGGAATTTATCAATATTTCAACATTCATGTCTATCAGGTTGGTTCAAGTAAGTCCAACGCAGAATGATAATGCGTTTCAAAAATAAATATACCAATTTTTAACTAACTCTCTCAACTATCTCAAAACTATGTGAAACATGGTATTCCATTTGGAATTCCCAATGAAACTGGTAGTAATGGGAGAGTATGAAATATAGAAGGAAAATTCTTCCAAATCCTCAAATAGGAAACCAATGTATTGGAGAATGCAGCAACGTGTAACAGAGAAACTCGTTTAAAGTTTATCTATGCTTTCAGCAATGATTATCTACATCATCAGGGATGATCTTTTTTGAGGTTGAATACAACGATGTTATAGTGAAGCATGGCACAAAGTGACATCAGTAAAAAAATATGTAAAAAACTGTACGGTACAAAAATGACATTACATTGACTTCTATTAAAATTTATAATTACTATTAATAATGATAGATAAAATTGAAAATTTTCTACCAAAAACATTCATTTACACTCCATTACCATTCGCCATAGAGATTACATCCGGAGTGACTAATATTTTCGAAGGTTTTCCAAACCGTTAAAAATTAAAAAAAAAAAGAATAACCTAACCTGACTTTCAGTCCATGTTTTGAGTAGCATGGTGCCGAAATTAAAAATTTAAATTACATATTGAATATTAATATGTGAACTTTTTCGAAACGTACTGAGAGAGAACTCAATATAATGTCACTTTTGTATCGTACAGTTTTTTTTTCATATTTTTACACCACTCAAAGACAAGATTGATGAATACGAAAATGTAGTTTCTCACTTTCGTATTGGTGTAAATATCGCCTCTAGCAGACGCGTTGTAGACCCATTCAATGAGATCGTAATAGTATCGTCACAGTTCGGACAACGTAATAGTGAAAAACTCCGACAAAATTATCCAATTCAAGCAAATCAACATTCAACTCCGTTTTATTTCGCGATTAGTCATATGTGTGTATACACACACAGGCACACCATGCACACTCTGTTCCTATTCCGCATTCATTGTTATTTGTTGTTTCTATTTCTGTAATAGATTTGCGCTGTCAACGAAGTGATTCATATTACTGGAAAATGTAAGTTTGTTTCAGTTTTGGATGTTCTCGACCTTGGTGACAACTTGAATGTGTATAGTAATCGAATGCAAAACGTTTTGAATTTGTGCAGTTATATGGGTTATATACTCTGGTATGGATTTATAAAATACTTTTCGGTGAATCAATGCCATAATGATCTTTTTGGGCCAAATCAGAAAGTTGCAGCCAAGGCAAAGAATGAATAATTACTTCATTGAGGTGTTGAATATCATATCGATTGATAAGATGACGATTTAGCCGGATATATCACAAATTTTCAACCACCGATACAAAACAAAACGGTAGTACGTAAGTACTGCCGTGACTCATGACACTGTAAGAACGATATCGGATTCGTGAAGCGTCAATTTTAATGTCAGCCTGAAATCTCACACACATTTTTTAATCCGACCTTTCAATAGAGGAGGCTGAATGAGAAATGTGAAAGTGATGGACTTCCACTGGGCCAATTAGTTTACCAATCTGTAGCACAGCCACATGATCAGTATAACTAAATATTGCCCAGAACGAACCGAAGGGGAGGTGTATAGTCGTATGGTAATATAATAATATCTTAATTCATATCCTAATTCGCGAAACCAAGAAATAAACATTTCGATCGACTGGTCCGTCCGTCCGGGATTATCTTCGAAGCAATCTGACGGTCGAAGCTGTCCTCCCAACTGCCGCGAGATTTCCACGTGCTGCTTATACACGAATTTCATTCGTTCAAATGCTACTCTCCTTATGATGTTGCCAAGTCGCGAATTTGGATTACACTTTGAATACCTTTAATTAGCAGTATTGTTGTCAGAAATCTCAATTACTGATGAATGTCAGCGATTTCTGTGTATATTTCATACAAGTATATATAATTATTCGTTGTATGAAAACTTGAGGACGCTCAGCTTCCTTTGCCTCCTCTGAGAAGCGCCACTGGTTGGATTCACTGAGACTCTAGCTTCACCGCGGCAATTTGCATACGATCACCGACGACCCCTATGAATCGTTCACTGAGTAGGACCATGAATAAATAACTCTTTACCAATTCCACAACGTACATTCCTTTGTTCTGATTACAAAATCGCCCCATGTCGTATTTGGTGGCTGAACTTGTGTGTTGCTAATATAGATTTGAATCTTCAGGCGATTTTTTTTGTGTGGGAGTGACGAAAGAAATTAAAGTTGAATTATGGAGGAGAAATATTAACCATCTGCTACATCGTCAAACAATTCAGCGAGTCCTGGAATCTTGTAGGGTCATTCTTAAAATTCGGAAATCGATGTCGAGGAAGAGAGTTGATCTCACATCGAGGTACTGCACGTTTGTGGAGCCCCATCATGGTGAACTGACATTGTCATCCACAATATTTTTAGCGAATCGAAGTGAATATGAATCGGAATGACTCTAATGAAACACTTCAAAATACAATAAACGCGACCGAACACTAAATCGGTCAAACAGAAAATGAACAATTCATACGTCAATATCGAGAAATGCGCACAAAATGTCAAAAATGGCAGAACTGTGCCTAATATACTTGCGAATCGAAATCTTTCTCGGTAAGTTTGCACAAGAGTTCATCTATGACCAGGCACCATAAGAGTGGGGGCAATGACAGCTCCACCACAGCATGAGGATTATACAGTAGCGTCACTGTACCACAGTATATTGCTAGCAATATACTGTGACTGTACCCCGCAGCCCATGCATTTCATTAAGTACGTTTTCGCTGACCTTGAACATCCTGGAACGTGGCCAGCGCACATGTATTTGTCCGTCCGTGTGGAGAGTGCCGGACCGAATTAAGAAATTTCGATGGGTAGGTAGTATTGAAAGTGATAAATACGATGATGGATACAAGTTTATTATCCTGTACGAACGAGGAAATACAAATATATCATTATAACATAATTATATATATATATTCACAATGATATATTCATTCAGGAAATTCAATCAAACACGCAAAAACTTGACAGTGCGATGAATATTCACAAATGTTGATTGGTGTTTATTATAATAAAATTTTCGAGCAAGTGATATAAATCCTCTCAACATTGGAATCTCGTGAACTAGTAGATATACAGGGTTGGTCAAATAAGAGTGGAACTTCATTCGATAAGCGATGAGGTGAACTTTTGTTCACGCAAGGAATATCATGAAAATATTAGATTTTATACAGGGCGGACTACTTTCCATATATAGTGCCCAACTTCAGTTTTTTTTCATGGTGGACATATTGGATATCGATGCCATTGAAAAGAGCGAAAAAAAATATCACTCATCATATTCATCATCGAAGATATCAGAAAAGTTTCAGAATTCTACTTGACACCTCTGTTCATAACTTAAATCAGCCAGTTCACTTTATTTCCAACATTTTGCGAATCCTACTTGGAAACTGGTGATCTTTTATATATCCATATTTATCATATCGTTATTTCATCAGGGTTTCATCGAATGAGTATATGGGGAGTTTCACATAATTTTCAAATATTTGTTCCGCTCTTTACAATAGCACTGAAATCCATTATAGCCGCCATAATAAAAACTGAATCTGCATACTATAACTGGAAAATAGTTGTATTCCCTTTCTATTATTGGGGTTGTGTACCGATATTCGCTCCATCATCTATTTATCAAATGAATTGAAAATGGGATGAAATTAGTTTTCAATATTTTGCTATATTGTTAGATCATTTTTTCCATAAAATATCATTTTATCTTCTCTAATTTTAGTAACTCTGTTCCTCTACCACTTGATGAGATCCCAGTGGCAAGAGAGATGAGAAAATTATATGTATGATACACAAAAGTTTTATCTTGTATGAACACCTCCTCCGTATGTTTCATAAGCCTTCAAAAACAATATAAAGATGTATCGTCTGAATCTGAATTGTATTCATTTTCAACTGAAATCTCAGCGAAATCTCACTGAATACGTGCCTGATTGTTCTCAATACTCGAACGTGTGTTTTTATGGTCTCTCTGCATCTCCACCACGTGACGCTGCTGAATCTGAATGAATGAAGGCGATGTGGCAAACAAAGACAATATTCCGAAGTCGATTGATGGTTCTTCATAATTTGGGTTAAAAAGTTATTTTTTCTATTTGTGCTTCCAAACTAGTAAATTATGTTTACTGGTTGCCTGTCAGGAGTAACCAGGACTGTACTGGTAAAACCAGAACGAATGGTCGAATTAATATAGCCAACAATTATTATTAGTAGTTTTCGTGATTTGTGATCCGATAAAGAATCTTGTTGAAACATCCCAATACTAGATGATGATAATCATAAGTGCCTTAAAGAAGTCAGAATTTTATGTACATTTCCATTGAGTTCTTTTATGTCCCATCTATCGAATCGCCAGCTACTATTTTTGATGACATCATAATATAGCGGCAGGGATATCCCTAATATCATGGTAAATTACTCACTTTAGACTTTGGGTCGGAGACTAATCAAAGAAGGTAATAGGCGGAATAAATTATGAAGTGATTATAAAACATGTGATCATTGAAATTTCGTTTTACCGAGAATACATAAATTGTTTTCGACGTGTAGTCACAAGGAGCAAATATGCTTGGATATAAAATTATTCTAAGAATAAATGCTCACAGAGTATTCATAGGAATTGTTATTGGGTTATTCTCTTGATATACTGGTACATGATCTTTCCGATATTCTTCGTATACCAATGAACTCTTTCCATTCACAAGAAAACATAGATACATTCCCAGTTCTCATTCATGTCATGTTTAGATATAAATCTATAGTTTGGATATATATATATATATATATATATATATATATATATATATATATATATATATATATATATATATTCTATGTATTGTCTCGCTAAAAAATTCGACGTATAATAATAAATTATAGCATAAGCTCACTATGAAACAAATGGTCATTATGAGTAGGCAATCATAAAAATAGGTAACATATATAAAAGCCTGTTGAATCCAATTAACCTTGGTGTAACCCTCATGATATTCTTTTTTTTTATCTGTTGACAACACGAAAGGGAAACGTATAATGTTCGAGGAACATCGTGTTAGTTAGCCAGCGGTGGAATTTTGGGGAAGGAAGGTGTTGGGAGTTTTTCTTGAAAGTTCTGAGGCATCAGGAAAGACTTCACTAGGCAAAGAATTCCACAACGTCAGTAAAAGTATAATTTTTAACGCATGCTGTCAGTGTTGAAAGTAAATCACTTTTAGCACTAGTGCTAAAAGTGATTAATTTTTATGAGTAAAAATAAAAACATAATTCAAAATGAGGTGTTTATTCAATTATACGAAAAATTAGTGAAACTACAATTGAAATAAGAAACTCTATGGACAGTCTCATTCGTAGATGTAACAGAAACTAGCTGAGGAACTTCGGAAACAAATGTCCAGGATGAAGATGGGAATCAGGCAAATTTGTAAATTCAG
Organism: Gastrophysa polygoni; assembly: GCA_963576655.1. Lineage (NCBI taxonomy): Eukaryota > Metazoa > Arthropoda > Insecta > Coleoptera > Chrysomelidae > Gastrophysa > Gastrophysa polygoni. Next base: position 16,385,389 of record OY755083.1, on the reverse strand, counting down.
CAATTTTGGCAGACATCTTACCAAATGTGTTGATTCCAATTGGAATCCTGGCATATTTTTTTTATAATGCATTTTATAAAAACTCTTGAATGATTAATATCTACTGGACGAAGGGCTATGTAATTTTTATAGTAGTTCATATACAATGTACCACTTACAACAAGGCTTGTTGTACATTAGTTTTTGTGTCTAGTATGTACACAACTAGTGAAGTTCCGGAATCCTCGATATTAGTTGATGTGGAATCTCACAGTTCCTCTAGACGACAGGCTCCAAAAATACCGCAGCAACTTTCTGCGTTAGATATATTTCATCGGGGGCTTGTTGACTTTTTATCCTTCACCCTTTCGCTTCAAGAAAGCCACAACCTTGTAATATCTGCCATGATTATTCATGTTCATCATCGACTTTAACATAGAGTAATTCGACCAAAGCGTTGACAATTTCCATATTTCGGACTTTTCTTATGCAAGATGCAAGAAGCACTCTTTCAGTGGCCTCTTGCCAGTGACATTTTTCTGATCACACCATTTCAAGAAACGATCGTACTGTCACTTTGACTTACAAGGCAATTATTCAAAAGCAGCTTTATTGGCAGCTTCTTCAATTTCCGGCGGTAGAAATTCATTTTCTTGATCAGTTTCCATCGAGGAACGAAGAAACGAGAAAGAATAATTCCTGATTTGTTGACGTTAGTAGTCAACAAAGAGAAATCTATAAATTCAATTTTTGTTTACCTTGGCAACTTGTTTCATGAATAGATAAGATGAAATTGAATTCAAAACTAATAATCTCGAGGCTATTATTTTATCAATCATTCAATTCCAACACCTTCTTTCTCTCTCAAAATTCCACCGCTGGCTAACACGATGTTCCTAAAACATTATAGGTTTCCCTTTCGTGTTTTCCACAGATAAAAAAAGTGAAATAGGTATGCGTTAATTTGGACCTTTAATGGTGTGTTTGTAGAAAAAATAGTGTGATATACCTGCTAAAAGTGATTTTATTTTGTTTGTCCTTCTCACAAAATAAAATATCACTTTCAGCACTTATATCATAAATAACTATTTTCTTTTGTAATTTCCTACCAATTCACTCAAATAATAATTTGGCTTACTTCTACTATTCACTATTTTTATGAATATTGAATTGAATTTTCCATAGTAATTTTCATTTTGTCACGTGAAAATTAATAAATTTAACTCAATATTGAACACTAACCTAAATTTCTTTGCCAAATTATTCACCATCAATAATCAAAATATATACCAAACTGTTCCAAATGTTTCTTGTGAAATATGCGGCGCTTGGAATATTTTCGTAAAGTCCAGGTGAAAAATTCTGAAAAGTTTTCCTTTGTGATTATTGGGAACATAGGGATGGAGGTTCAACGTAAACTAAGTGATTGTTAAAATGAAAATTGAATCTGAATCAAGGACGAACTATTATTACGTCTATCATTACGAACCTCATAATCAGCAAATGTTCACGTTTTCACCTTATATTCAAAACATTTGTATTTTCTTTATCTTGAATGAAATTTCGGGGCACAGTTGCCGCCCTTAGGATTTATCTAAGTATAACTAAGTGAAAACAGGTGCAGAGTTGCACACCGGAAGGATACAGTCGGTAGTTGCTGAGTAATACTCCTTCCTTTCCAAATAAATTTCTTCCCAATTATAACCCTCCTAATGACAGTCGTCTGCAGTGGGCGTCTCTTATTTTTGGCTGGGGGAAGCTGCATTGGAGATAATTTCGTATGGCTAGGGTTGACGTTCTCTAAATTGATATGGAGGTATTTCCTGGCAGTAACATTTTTATTGAATTAGTGCGTCCTAGGGCAAGGAATCACGGATGTTATTTCTCAAGCTAACGTGAATAAAAATGTCTACACACGAAACCAATGTGAATCAGATCAATGACCATTTGTCTTGAACCGGAGAAGTTGAAAAATTATGAAAAATACCAGGTCCACGGTAGATGAAACGTTAGACGTTTCTGGTGAATAAGACAACGAATCACTTTGAAAGTTTGATGGAGAGCAAATACGGACATTCTCTTCTAAACTAAAATATTAACGAAAGTTCGGTATTGCCACTTCTATGAGGAAGTAGTAGCAACTTTCATATTTCTAATAGAACACATGTATATACTATTATTTTTAGAATCTTTAGCGATTTTTTAACACGATTCGCTTTCAAGTTTCTTACTTATGATCATTTGTTAGTGAAACTGTCCCTTGAAAATATTATCCCCATTCGGATTTCAGTAAATATGAGGCCATTACCATTTAACAGCAATATTTTAATAATAATAATAATTTTAATAAACTTCTTCTGAATTTGTTGAAAGAGTTTATAAAACACCCGTGCGTTGGATACCAAAACAGTCAGCACCCGCATTCGAACTGCCAGTTAGCGTTTCGACTATCGACTTCAAATATTCCAAATAATTGGTATTTTTATTAGTTATTTTCATCGATATTTCCACTATCATCAAGTTTCTTCGTGTTTTTCAGGTTGATCCAAACGCATTGAAATTTCTCTGAATTCGTTTGAATTTCTTGAGGGTCATATTGACGGCAGATAATAATAATCAATTTCTAGTAACTTTTTCAAACAAACAAAATAAACCTATGTTTGAACCATCCTGTATTGAAGTAACTGAGGTAAGGTTGAAGTGTGGAGAGCTACCAACTCCAAAACAAATTAGGTACGAGTAAAATTAATTTTAAAAAAATTTTCAATTCGAAAACGGTTATGATAGGTATGGGAAATCATCAGAAGTTGTTAGGAAATCGATAGAGGTACTAATAATGATAGTATATACATGGTATTCCATTTGAAATATCAAAGTAAGAACTGCTTTCTAATTGAAGTGGCAACACCGCATTATCAAAAATATTTTAGTTGGGTAGAGAGTTTCCGAGTATGGTCTCCATCAAATTTTCAGAGTGATCCATTGTCTGGTTCACTAGATACGTCTTATGTGCCATCCACTGTTAATCAGCCTGTATATACTGCTACCGAGAGATGATAAATGAATCTTATGAAATTATGTTAGGCTTGGATACTGTTCTGCATCTGCTGATCACCACTTGTAAGGGTCTGCTGTAGGCGAACAGTTTTCATATTGCAATCAATTTCATTTGCAATTGAACTTGTTGTTGAACTTATTCGTGCATAGTTTCTGTAGCGACTTTCTCAAAATTGTTCCAGAAACTGTCGTGTATTTATCATTTTTTATCATTTTCATTGAAATTTCTTTTCTTTCGAAGTAAAGATGAATCAATCATCATTGGTTCTACTGGACTCTTTCTCAGAACTTCTGAAAGATTGTTTCAATAAACAAATTCACTTTTATTGCAAATTTCATGATATTCCCAAATAGGTGACTTTTCATTCAATGATGCTTTTTCTTAATGCTTCTCGCGAACAAACAGTGATATTTATTAAGCTATACACACCTTGAGTAACACAATTTGATGGCACAATCAATAAATAATCCATGTTGTTACACGACCTACTAGCAAATGAAAGAAATACGCCCCGGGCGTAGGTACCGCACGCGCTTCAATGATGCAGGTCGGAACTGCTCATTTTATTCGTCATAGGGGAAAATCACTCATATGTTAGTTGTTAGATGGCGACACAAAGATTACAACAATATCAGTATTATTGATTGATAACTGCATAATCATTGTCATAAAAACGTTGATTCAGGAGTAGTAATCTAGGTTACTCGTCAAATAATGATCAAATTACCTTATTACAATCTCAAAACATCAACTATATGTACAGGAATCTGCAAAAATGTCGCCATCTTCTGAGAATTTTCATAACTTGAATGCCGTTATAGCGGAAAATGCCGTTAGTGTTTTTGGCGAAACAAAACACCATTAGTGACTGCACCAGTCTTCTGTTGTTATTCGGCAAAATCACGATTCGTGGAATTTCTAGTAAAAAGGATTCGACACATTCATTATTATAGGAAGCGTTTTCCAATATCGTTTTATTCTTTGCAGGGTGGCTACCCGGCGAAGCTGAAGAAGGTGCTGATAGTAACTGCGCCCTTGTGGTTCAAGGCGCCCTTCAAGATTCTGCGGCTGTTCGTGCGCGAGAAACTGCGCGAGCGAGTCTACACGGTGTCGGTAGCGCAGCTGTCTAGCCACATCCCTCGGGAATCGCTGCCCACTCAACTGGGGGGCTCGCTCGTCCTGGACCATAATGGTTGGTTGTCACACTGTCTGCTGTCAATGACTAGCTCAGGACCGGAGTCGCCTCTGTCGCATTACGGTAGCTATACTATACTATAATAAACCTTTTAATTTAGTTGACAAATTTTACCCTTCCTCCTCATGTAAGTTTTTTTCATCATTTCCATAATTCAAATCGCGGCATCATGTTCGTGATTTTCTGTAACCACATCAAGATGAAAGCAGATATGGATACTTCCTGTACAGAGCGACAATTCCGCATGTTTAGCTGCTTCGTCTATGCATGAAGTCATTTTCAGTCTCGTTCTTTGTCACTCAATTCTCAGATTTCTCTTTCACTCAATCTTCAATCCAAATATTCAATAATTCAATAATAATATATATATTCATTCCACTTTCGAAAAACAAAATGATGATCTTTATTTAAATCAACCAATGGCAGTGGAGGCATGAATTTTTTTCATGTAAGGTACAGAGTAAGTATTTTTTTTTATTTTGAATGAATCGACTTGTAAGTGAGGAGATGAGATAGTATGTAGAGAAAGTCACACCGTTAGAAGGTATTGTTACGAATTATTTTATTCCAAATTTCGTTATAGTTAGTATAAGGTAGATCTTAGCTTGAAGCATCTTCTGGGAAAGGCGAGGAAGAGGATGCATCTTGTATACTGAATAATTCAATTTGCTAGGTACACCATTCATATAATTTATTTAAAACTACTCTAGGAACTACTCATCAACATCTTATTGGTTCATCGTCTGAGAAGCATTGTGTGCTCTCACTGTCTGTGGAATTTGTATCATTCATATCAAATCTTTAAAAATTTGAATTTGCTTACCGCTCTATCAGATTTTTTGTTTCCGCATTTTTCAATCCTCTGCCTTTCAACGATCTTCTCAATTTACATGAGCTATTCCTAAGATTAGGTTCATTTTGTAATGATACAACACAACATTTTCAGTAAATTCATTTTTCAAAAACCGAGCACCAGATTCTAGTCATTGCGAGAGAACAGAATATAATTTTATGCACATAATCAATGGTAAAACATGAATAAAATTAGATCAAATCGAGGGTTAGGTTATGTGATGATAGCCGTAAGGTAGACTCCTCAATCCTCTTCAATCAACTCAGAAATTCATTCGACCCCTTAAAATTCATCGTAAAACCGCGGAAAACCTACCTGTGAAAGGTACGTCAAGTTTTTTTCATTTTAATCTTTTCCTAAAACAAGAAATTTGAGTACGATTTTCATTTGAAGAATCATATTCAACAGTCGAGTTGGAACAAATAAGTCACTTATTTGCGTAAGAATGGAAATATTGTAGTATGTCAAATGAAATATCTGGTCGATAACAAAATTGAAGAACGCCAGTAAAACCCCTTTTTGATTTGAAGGTGGATTTGAAGGTTACCGTCAACTTTGAAATGACCTATCGCAGGTTTTTGATTCGAAATTAGCCAACTAATGCATGCGTCTCACGAAAACCAACTAAATGAAAAGGTCTTTTCCAGATGAGAATGAAGCTGCTGGTGACTGTTTGACATCGCTTTTTATGGTTATATTCTAGACCCGTGGTTTTACATCCCTCGGTTTTTGAAACCAGATCGTTGATAGGATTCTACATTCGCAAATGATGTATATGTGGTTTCTTCCTCTTTCTGACCGAAAAGACAAATGCTATCTGCTAGACCCATGTTTTCTATGTGCTTATTTAGCCTATAAACTACTAGGACCTTCTACATTTGGCAGATCAGCTGCCAGTCTATCTGATGGGCATTTCTGGTATACTTACTAGCTTATCTACTATTACTAGTAGCTATATGGCTTTTCTCTAGTCATGGATAAGTAATCACCAGTTCTGTGCTTTATCACTTGTCCATTCATTTTATTTGTGCTCTCCGATATTTTGCTTCGTACTTTCTGGTCCTATTTAGGTTCATGTAGCTCTTTGCGTGGCTAGTATATCTGCCGCCTTCTCGTTACCTTCTATTCCTTGGTTATCCGGGTGGGTCATTTTATAGAAGTTGTTAGTTAAACAATATCAACTGTCTTAATAGTCTGGAATTGAAAACTAACACTCAATAAACTCTCTCATCATTTTGAAATATCCGTATTTAGCTAGTTTGCTGATGTTGAGTAGGCTTATGCCATCCAGTTTATTATTTATAATAATACGATGTAGTAAGACACGTTACCTATCTTTGATTTGTGTAAGCTGGAATCGGCTTGATGAAAACTCTGTTTACATTTTGTCTCTTTATTTTTGTTGTTTATTTTGGTGTATGGTGTGCTAGAAATTGTCAGACTTGTCAAAGTCATAACACAACGATCACAGTTAGGTGTTTCAGTTATTGCCGTCAGGTGAAGGTACTTGTTGATTTTTATCGCGAATACACTATCGATAATTGGACACCGATCTCGATTGATTGGTGAAGTTTTTGCCGATTCAAATCAAATCAAGTCAAATATTATTGGTGTTTCCAATTAACACTTACGTGCTTACACAAGTCAATAAGATGAAATTACACATAAGTCAAATTTAAAACAGTAATAGTATAGATCGTGGAGTATATAGTTTGAGGAAACCCAGAATATCGTATATTTCTATCTCATTTCAAATCAAATTACATTTCCAATGACTATCACAAGTTGACATTCACATTCCAAATGTAGACAAATCGACGATTTTTTTAAAAAACTGGTGCCTCCATTATCTTGCAAGAAACGAAAAGTTACTTCAAAATCTATTTGGTGTATTGAAATAATCTTTTTTCCTGGCACACACGAATTTCTAAAAAATTTGGTACCTTTATTATTTTGCCAGAAACAAATGATCACTTCAAAATCGTTTTGGTGCATTGAAATAACCATTTTTCTCACTGACTATAACTGTATTCTTACTATTTTTTTGTCATGTTTCTATTGAATTATCTTGAGTTTTTCCATTTGGGTTCCGATATCTCTAAAATCTCGGTATTTTCCATTTGTTATTTCCTAAGCCATTATTTTCAGTTAGCTTTCTAACCATTGCTAAATACATAATACTTTGAATACGTAGAAAGCAGGGAGATCAATTGTTTTGGAAAATGTCTCTATTTACCCATGTCGATGAATAATACAACGTTCAGATTGGATCTTATATTCCGAAGAGCAGTGCCTAACGACAACAAGAACTTTATAATCAGTGCTCATTTATTTCACAGCTTTCTACTTATTTTGAATATGAAGTATCGTTTGTTTCTTTGTTGAATAATTTATTAGATAAGATAACGAAATTGGTACCACAACCGGTCAAATTGGAAGTGATACCAAGTCGACTATACTGTCAAAATGTGCACTCACATATGCAACAGGCTCAAATTTAGACGACTCAATCGTTCAATTGACAGTATGGAAATTAAATTATTGAGACGACACAAGCAACACATTTTTTAATTGATATGGTGTGGATATTTTACCGAATCAAGCTATAAATTTCATCTGGGTTGCACTCAATTTATTTCTTTCTTCCTCAATATCAAAGGATGGTTCTTGTCGAGAATGTTATACTCCTGACTAGATGAGGAATCAATTAGTATTATTCATCCAGGGGAAAGAATATAAGTCCGCATAATTGTTGAAAATAATTTCATTTTGATTATAGTTTTAACGAGAAAAATTATCATGAATTATGTATCTATTTTCCCATCCCTATCTCTGTTGTACATCTCCATTATTTGTTGAGTTGTTTGGAATTGATTGCATTTCCATAATATTATTGAAATATGGACCTATATGCTAAGCAATTATTTAGTGTTTGATACAAATTACTTCCAATGAGAGGAAAATGTTGGAGTTGGAAATATAGGTACAGGGGAGGTGTATGCTAATGAAGTAAAGGATATATTCGATACACTGGTTCTGCTGAGCGTCTACCTCAAATAAGATGTCGATTAGCCTTCTTTTCGCACATTTTTTCAAAAAATTTAGAACACAATGTTCTAACATACATCAGTAAACAACCATAATTTCTAGATCTTGGTCTCGGATTATTGGTGAAATGCTTCAAGTAGATCCAATCATCTTGGATCATCTCAAGAATGGACACTGGACACTGAAACATTGGCAGAAACATTGAATAGTACTATCATGGAATATCCATGTCTCATCAAGAAAACGAAATTAATTCAAACCTCAATTTTCCACTTTTAGAAACATAATATTATTAAACAGTGAATACAATATGAGGTAGAGCGTAGGTAGTAATAATTTCTCGCCGTTAATCATCTTATCAGTATTTTCCATAGTGATAGGATCGGAAAGTAAACATCCAAGTCTATTTCTCAATGTAATTCTTCCTCTAACTGAATCCAGGTTCGTTACTCACATTTTCTTATAAACTTCTGATACAATTCCTGATTTTGATTGTCCATCAACATTAATATCTAATATTGGTTTATTTCATCACTGGGCTCTCTTAGAATCCACAAGACAATCATCATGTGCAGATGTTTTAGGTATTCTCACTACCTGATCTGTAGCTTTGCTGACTCTTACTGTGGCTGCTATTTGCTACAGAAAAAGTAATGCTGGGATTAATTATAATAAAACCTAAAGAACCATTAGTGTAGCCGCAATTATTAATATATCATTCACTACCATTATCATATCTATAAGATTCAGAGATATAATCATATACTTACTTCTCTCAAAGTGGAAGAATGGGCCTTATTATAACTTCCATTCTTGATATATTGTATCGATGATACAATCATTTGCTAGGCTTTCCTAGATAATGCTTTCGGCATTCATAATGCAATTCGCAATAATACACCAATAAATTCCCAGATATGTTATTAGAACAACAGAATTCCGACTATTGTTCGAAAAATTGAAAATTCGAATCGATCAGTTGATCACATAAAAATCGTTAATATTGAAATAAAACTGGCATTGTCGAGCAAGTATTTTTCATAGTGTAATATTGCTACGGATAATCATTAATTAAGGATGACGTGAAAGACCCATAGTTTATAGATCAACAACTCGGTGTTGTCTCACCTTCTCAATTCCATCTCAACACTGAGTACTGAGAATGCAACGAGGTCTCAAAAAATGATGTCCCATTCGCAGATGGGAAGACTCCGTCTCCCCAGAAACGCGCCCCGGCGGCCGGCGACGTCGACATCTCGTGCTCCGTCGACGCGTGGACGGAGGAGGCGAATCCGAACCCGCCTAGCAGCGCCTCTAGCGGCTTCTCCGACGATGACAGCTTGCACGGCGATGGCGCAGCGGTGACGGCCGGCCAGCTGGTGGACTATGTGCGCGACAGGGGCAGGGCTGGACTGATGCAGGAGTACCAGGAAATCAGGTGAGCAGGAGCGCGGCGTAAATAATAGTTTACCGAGTGTCCCAGATCTTTTCATGCCACCAATATCTCAGGTATGCTTCTTAGAAAAAATTACTCGAGGTGGAACAATATGTCTGTCAAATTCAGTTTTTGTCAAATTACCCCTGTGAGATCATCCCCAACTTAATCATTCAAATGACACCCTATATATATATTTTTTTTTTGCCTTCTGAAGTGTTTCGAAACTCAGAAAACAAGAAACTCTGATTAATAATGTAAAAAATATAATTGCTTTGTAACGTTTCAAATTCATATTTTGTCGGGAGACGATATAGGTATTCAGTTTTCCTCCCCAGATATTCAAAATGGGACAAATGAACATTTCGTGCTGTTTTATACAGGTATTGAATCAGTTTTTATTTGATTTGTGAGTTCGAGTACGGGGTGAACTTTATGATTTGTAAGGCATTTTTTGTATCTGATACCTATTGTATGTGATATATATTTTTTATATATACGTTCATTTGCTTAAGATTTATAGAAATGAAGCTATTCGAGTTGTGTTTATCGAACAATTCTGTTTGTCTAGAATAATTACACATACCCTAATTCAAGTGATTATAAAGTCTCACAACAAATTGCTATCCATGCAAAGCGCCTATCCGTTCCCTCGTACGATATTGGCTAAACATTTCTTTCATTACTTTGTTGCAGGTGTGTACATTTTATCCTCAATCAATTCAAATCAATGGGTCTAGTTTCATACACAACTCGATTCGAATGAAGTACAGTGTCCCAGAAATGTATGCAATAAATCGTACTCTCTTAGGGATAGTTTGACATGAAATGAATTTTATAGACCAAATCAAATATATTTTTATTTTTTGGCTGTATTGAAAGTTCTGGAACACTTGTTATTACGTGAAAGCTTTGTGAATCGTATATTACGCACGAAGAGAGACGAGAGAGTTACAAATGGCCGCCCTGCGGCGAGTGTGTAACTCTCAAAGAGTGTCAAAAAGTTTGCTCCTCATAGATAGTTTCACTAAATTTTATTCTTGATAAAAGTTGGTGAATTGCAAAAAACATTCACGCATATCATCAAATTTCAAAATTTTAGAACGTATGCAAGGAAGAACAACAAATGAGAGTTTTGACCGATCGTAAAGTACCATTTTTTTCGACATTATCAGAAATAATTCATAAAGTGGTTTATGATGGAGAATCATATTTGAACTCACAGCCGCCTACATAATAAAATATATTTTTCAATTGTTCGTGGTTTTAGCTTTCATAAAGCCATCATAAACTTCAGAGATCTTCCTCTTATCACAACGTTTTTGATGCAGAATTTGGTTTTATTCATCATTTTTATTTAGATAATCGATTTTTGTTGCAAATATCAAGATTTTTGTAGGTTATTTGGTTTAATTTTTTGTTCTCCTTTGGGTCCCGTTGAAAAATTTAGAAATTTAATGATACATTCATTTTTCAGCTTTTTGTGGGATTTTCTCTCAAAAAGCTAAAAATGAATGTACCACCTCCTCGAAAAACTTACAGACAGTATTTAATGATACAAATTGAAGTTTTCCGCCAGGACAGTGAATTTTTTGACAAATCGCGAAAAAAAAAATGATATGTAAATAAGGCGTAAACATTCTCTCAGTATATCCTTCGAAGTGTGTATGTAGGTATGTGTGTACAACAATGTAGGAAACACTGGTACAGCCAGTTTATGAATTTTCCTATCCACTTTCTTCAACTAAAACTCTAACGTACAGCTAACTTGATAACGGCATTTTATTCAATATATCCAATCTTATGTTAGTTGTTAGATGGCGGCACAAAAATGACAACAAAATCAGTATTATCGATAATTGCACAATCAGTGCTATAAAAACGTTGATTCAGAAGTAGTAATTTCGGTATCTTCTCAATTAATGATCAAACTACATAGTTACAATTTCAAAACATCAACTTCGTGTACAGAAATTTGCAAAAATGTCGTCATAACTATTATGCCATTATAGCGTCCTTGTCAAACTGGAAATAAGTCAGTAAGTGGGGATGGAACATTGGAAACTAAGTTTTGTAAAAATTCTTTGATTGAAAAACTAACGCCAATACTCCCCAAATGGGAATTACCAAACCAATGTATACAACGATTCCTTTCAGTTCAAATATAACGCCGCTTGGGAATTAATACATCATTTAATAAAATCACTGGGGTGATTCAGTTCATCTACCATGAGAATTTCTTGGATGAGAATTTCGAGAATAGACTTTCAGATAAAGCTTGTATAATCTACTAACTTTCAAGGTTTCATTTTGTTCAACATTCTTGGAATAAATATCTAGGTAGGCTTATCTCTACTCCTTTGTTTATAAAGGTTCTCAAGTCATATATTTGGTGAACTTATGAAAACACGTTTCTTCTTCTTCTTCTTCTTTTATGTTTCTTGGTTTTATGACTCCATAAGGTGCCAATTTCACCAGATCCGGTAGGTTTTGTGTTTTAGGAATATTTCAGTGGGTTTGGTTATGTGAAAAGGTAATATTAGATCCAGTTAATTAATAGGGTGGGTTTGTTTATTACATTCATGGATTTCCCAAAAGACAACACACATCTACAAAAGGACAATAGTATAGATAAGAATAGAAACATAAAGAATTTCTCAAGCTTCATAATAATTATATGATGATATTGGTTTTTTAAGGTTTTTTCAATAAAGTCACTTGATATTTTGATTTTTACATGGTCCAAAAAAGAAGTGGTTTATGTCTCCTATTTCCCCGCATTCACATAGATTGTTGTCTTTAACTTTGATTCTGTATAGATGATCTGGCAGACAGCAGTGACCTACTCTAAGTCTCATTATGGATGTGAATATTTTTCGATTATAAAATTTACAATTACTGAACCATAGAATTTCTTGGATCTTAGGTTGAATTTCTTTAAATCGCGCACCTTTCTGAATGGAAGATCGGTTCCAAAATATTTGAAATTTATTTTTTATTACTCCTTTAAGAAATGGCGACAGATCTGAATTTTGTATTTGATTAATTTTAATTGGAATAGTTGCGTTTTTTGCAATTTCATCAGCTTTATCATTACCTTCAATATAACTATGACCAGGAATCCAACAAAGTTTGATTTTATAATGATTTCTCTGCTGTTCGAACCAACTCTCTTTTATTTTCCAATATAATTTATTTGTGTTTACCTTTAATTGATATTTTTGTAACCCGGAAATAGGTAAAATTCATCCAGAAATTTTCTTCAACTGTAATATCCGGAGGAATGTATATTGAGTATATTTTCACGTTTTTTACTTCAACTCCTACTATGTTGACTTTGTTAGGTATTCTAAAATTGCAAGACAATATCTTAAAATTTTTATTGTTCTTGAGGAGAACACCTGCCCCCCCTTTACCATCATCTCTGTTATGTAGTATGGCTTTGTATCCTTTGATAAATATACAATAGTTTGGTTTTATCCATGTTTCTGTCAGACATACTATGTCTGGTTCCATATTTTCCATTAAGCCATATGATTTGTTTTGTTGGCATGAAAGCTTCTCATATTCCAGTTGATAATCTTCAACTGGCCCATGAGCTCGTTTCTTGGTTTAATTCTGAAGTGTCAGAAAGAAATGCATTATGAGCTATGATATAGTTAGGTGGAACGAATTACTTAATTAATTCGAGAAAGAGATTAGGATTATTAAAATAAATATCACTCATGTCATCCCTGACCTTTTGTTTATTATCTACTGACTTAGATGTTTGTCTTGAGGAAGCACCGACCAACACAGACACTAAGGGAGTCTCTCTAATTCGGCCCTCTGGGTTAATTAAACATTCTCTATGCTTTTCGTCTAATCCTCTTTTTGTGTTTTTTGTTTCCGTATTATCTCTATTTGGTGAGTGTTGTATATAATTTGTTAAGGTTTTGTTTTCAACTATTTTATTATATCCTTGAGGGACATTTATTTTGGGGGTTTTCTCATTTTGAGATTGTGCAATATTTTGCCTTGAAGTATGTATTTGGGGGAAATTATTTGTATTGAAATTAAATTTGTTACTTTTTTCAGCTATTTTTAGGTTAACTGTTTTGGGACCATTTTTGAGGCTTCGAAGAATGTAATATTTTTTTTCTGCAATTAGCTCTTTTATCCTCTTTTGTCTAGTAAACTCAGGGCAGGTTCTATTCCTAAATGATTTGTCTACTTCGTTTGTCAAGTGTTCTTCCCCACAATATAAGCACGATAACTGCATTTTTTCACAACTTTCCAAATCATGATTTTCAGAACATTTAGGACACTTCACTCTCCCTCTGCACTGACCTTTTGTATGACCGTATCTGAGGCAATTATGACATTGGATAACAGGCGCATAATAATTTAGGGTTTCAAATGTACATGAATACATATACACTCTGTTTGGAATCGATTTTCCCCTAAAAGTAACTAGAATTACCGGAATGTCCTTGTATTCAAAGGATGATCCTACAATTTTTTTCTTCAGTCTTCTAACATGGACAATTTTTCTATTTCCAATTGTTTTCGTATTTTGTGAAATTTCCTCTTCAGATAATGTAATAACAATATCTTTAAAACAATGGCATTACATGTTATCATGTTATTTGGAATGGTAGCTCTAAAATTGTTGGATGAAAGAAAGTTGTTGTCATTCAGTAAATTATTTGCTTCTTCCATTTCGTTAAATGTAATCATCAGTCTGTTTTCCCCCTTCTCTCAATAGAAGTTGGATTATATCTAGAATTTTGATGAAATATTTTCCCTACACCTAGATTCGAGAGATATCATATATTCTTATCTGTAGATTCTATATAGATATTGTATGGACCTAGGTCAGTTACTTCATATCTATTTTCAATAATACTCCTATCAATTGATTGTATATTTTCTTCCATGGCAATATTCACATCCATTTTTTCATTTGAATCAATAGTATCAATTTTAGGTCGCTTGGCTACCTTATCTTCGTTTTTTGTTGATTGAGGTTGGTTTTGATGGTTTTCATCAAGCTTTTTTTGTGAGTTGTTTGCTTGCTGGATGACAAGATCTAACAAGATTTTTACTCTCGCCGGGAGTTTAATTTTCAAGTCATTCTCTTCATTCAAAAAGTATACTTCTTTTATGGTTTCACCAAACTCATGAACAAAATTCTCATCAATGTTAATATAATACATTATATCCTTACATTTTTGTGGGTTATATTCATTTTTATTGGCAAATGCCAGCAAATTGCTAACGGCTTGTTTGATTGTTGTCTATTAGATTTTTACATATTGAAATATCATCTGAGCATTCCCAGGTCCCCCCGGGGTCTTCGGGGTGGTTGTCCCCCATTTGAAATTAAAAAACCTCTACTTAATTATTGCTAGCTATTGATATTTGATGGAATTTTATTATGAATTATTCAGAAATGGAAATTCTTTATAGAAAATACCCAGAAAGAGACACTACGAACACTTGCTTGTTATACTATTAGGATTAGTATTCAGGTTAGGTTCAGGTTCTTTTGGAAATTCGCTTTTGGTTTCTCGATATGCACTCTGTCACGTTCACCGCAAGAATCACAAGACACGTTTAAATTATGACATGTTGTAGCAACCAGTGCTTTTGTATACAAAATAATATGAGCTGGTTCTTCCTGAATATTGGCTTATAGTGCAATAAGCAAATATCTATTATTTTTCATGTGCCTCCAATCGTTGAACATTTTTCACTTTTCACTCTTCTTCATGACGCCTTCAGTATGTTCGATGATTCATCTTTCCTCAATATTCTATGTTCATAAACTTTTCTCTTATTAGGTATCTTATTTTTTATAGGTCGAGGCCACCTGATGGAACCTTCAATGTAGCCAAATCAAAGAATAACCTTCCTAAAAATAGGTATACCGATGTGCTGTGTTATGATCATAGTCGAGTTATTTTGTCTGAACTGGACAATGACAAAGATAGTGATTATATTCATGCCAATTTTGTAGATGGATACAAACAGAAGAATGCATTCATCAATACACAAGGTAAACTCTTCTTTGATGTTGTTATACAAACATGGAAAATTGAAAGACTGTCAGTCGCTGAAAATACAAAATATTGCTTTTTGATATACAGTTCTGAGCTGCTTTTTCAATGGATACATGGAATATGACACTTCCTAACCTCTTATTGAGTAGTAAGTGTAATATTTTATAGACGAATTCCTATTCCTCACCATCCGCCATGACAACCAGTGAGAATAAGGTCCATATCGCAATTGGTATACGATTAAAATTAACTAAATAAACGTCAACCTCAGAAATGATCTCATTCCCGGCATCTTGAGTAGAAAATGTTTGCAATTCGAAAGAAATGTAAACAACACAGATAATAAAAATAATGAGTACCCCAACACTAAGGCTGATCAGATCTCCTGTTCATATTTTTCTATTCTGTAACCTACATTTCCAAGATGTAGTAGTGCGTCACCATAGAAACAACTGCGCTGTGGCACTCAATAAGCAAGCAAAATGTACTGACAGCTCTGAAATCAGATTTGAAGTTCAATTTATGTCTGTTATAAAGCCGTAGTTAGTATAAAACTAGCATGGAATGCTCATTTCTTATGAAAGTGAAAATGAAACACATTCCGGTTCGTTGTACAATAAACTATTGTAGATCCTCATATTGGATCTACACTATTCTTCACATTCTTCACATGTGTAATTATGAAGATGATTATATGATGTTTATTCGTCAGGTCCTCTTCCGAAAACAACGCCGGATTTCTGGCGTATGATATGGGAACAACATACTCTAGTTATAGTGATGACGACTAGAGCCATGGAAAGAGGCAGACCAAAATGTCATCAATACTGGGAGCCCGAAACGGGAGGCGAAGTGGTGTATGGTCAATTTACCGTTAAGACTTTATCCGTGGAAACGGATACCGATTACACAGTCTCCACCATAAGTCTCACAAATAATAAAGTGAGTTTATCGACTTTTTGAAATGGTTTGTTTGATTCACTAGTAACGTTGGTGAGACTGATTTTTTAATTAATTGAATGAATTATCTATACAGAGTGTTTCATATTATATGCACAGGACTTCAGGATGTGATAGCTCGTCCAAAAGTATGAAATGAAGTTTCTATTAACTTACCCTCTAAAATGCACCATTTTCGAGATACAGGGTGTTGAAATTGAAAGTAAATTTTTTTTTTACGAATATCTCTGGAACTGTTCATCGCACAGAAAACAGCTTTCGTAAGGATTTCCTACCCATAATATGATATGGTTTTTGCTTTTTGCTTTTATTTTAAGTCATCATTGGTGAAGATTTTGAAGGAGTGGTGAGTGTTTTTCTCCTCGTTTTCTACTCCATTGAAAGAAGTACAGTTTTGAGCCACTCATTTGAACCGCTTTTCTACACATAAGCTCTCAAGTTGACCGTTTTCGAGGAAAATCAACTTTTGAGTTGAATAACATGGTAAATTTAAACAAAATCCATTCAAACGTTGGAACCAGGGACTAATTCATAATTGCAAAATTAAAGAAAAAACAGTATCATGTTGAATTAATTGTTGGAAATGTCATGTTAGCTTTAATGCACGTAGCAATTATTGGCAATCACTTTTCTACTCTCACAACGGAAAAGAAAGATGAAACGACTCTATTGGATACATACATTGGATCCCAATCCTCAAATAGTTCCATACAGATTCATAGCTAACATTCCACAAGCAGGGATATTTTTCGACCGCCGTAATTAAATTCTCGGTATCTCATATGGTTTCACATGTATTTTCTCTACATTCACTAATCAAAACTGATAAAACTGAAAAAAAAATAGACGTAGACAATGCAAACATAATGTACGGCTTGCCTCCCGGTAGTCGGATCAGACTTTTCATAGGTCCGATTGGTATGACGCACTGCTCTTGCATTGTCAGATGCATTGAGCCGACAATCGTTTCAGACAATCAGATATGTATATGTCAACTTGATTATAATCGATTGGGCATCAACAAAATTGTGATACGATTGAAAAATGCGTCATGAAAAACAAATCAACAAATTGACGTTTTTTCGCAAATAATATATATTAGGGAAATATCGAACTAATTCGATATCATCGTTCCACTCGGTATATATAAATGTTGATTTCATTCGAACTACGACTGGGATTGGATTTTGAGGCAATAAATATCTAGAACTTTCACCTCTGGCTTGGTTGGTAAGATTTCGTGACATATTATCGTTTTGTGTTCAAGACTGAAGAAACTAGGGAAGTGTCACATTGGCAGTTCACGTCGTGGCCAGATTACGGAGTGCCGCATTCGGCCAAAGCCATGTTAGAATTTTTAGAGAGAGTGCGACGGAAACAAGCATCAATGGTGGTGGCGCTCGGAGACACTTGGGCCGGGCATCCGAGAGGGCCCCCAATTATAGTTCATTGTAGTGCTGGAATAGGACGGACAGGTGAGTCAAATTACTTTTTCATTTTGATTTTTGGTCAAATATGTATCTGGTATTGATCTGATTCGGCACATAAATCCTGTGGAACAAGAACTGGCTGGCTTTCATTATAGCGACTTAACCATATTTAATTTATTCCATCTTAATTGTTGCAATGCACTTGAGAAAAATGACATTCTTGATTAGAGACTGAAGATACCTTTTAAATGATATATCACAAGCCTATACTTCCCATTCAAATAATTGGGGGCTGTACCTGTAAATCGAAAGGGGCATTTTAACGTGGAAGAATGTCAAGTTTCGGAATTTTTTTTACAAATTTACCAGGTGTCCTAGAGCTCTTAGGCCAGAAGATATTTCAGTTATTTGCAGAAAAGAAAATTGGATTTACGCAGTGTATACGGGTAATTATTGTGGTACACTGGTGCTCCAGGCTCCCAATCAACAATCGCGTAATCTCTATGGAATTTGATTTCATAACATGGGATTCTCATCAGAAATCATTTCTCTTGCCTGATGTGTATATTTGTTCAATGCTACCACGGACGATACCCATTCAATTATACGAGGTGACATTGGCAATGAAGGTAGCTGTAAATAGACCTCTGAATAGGTATTTGATTGAAGATGGTCTTGTCCTATCCCCTGCGGCCTCTGGAGAACTGTTAGTTATAGACAGAAGTTATCAGATTATATATGTACGTTAAGTTGGATGTCAATCGGTGTTTTGATTGAAATGGGACGGAACAAGGGATTCATATTTCGATGTATCTTGTTCTTCATGCTACATTGCGGGAGTAATATTGCAGAATTGGAATCTTTAATGAATAATTCAGATTTCGAAACTCTAACCTCAAAACTATCCGAGCTGCTGTTAATTTCCATTGAGTTTTTTGGGTTTAGATGTTCCGTAACAGAAACTTCATTATTAAAAAGTTTATTCTGCCACCGTCAGGGCAATAAGAATGAGTTTCCAAAGTGAAAATGTATTACAGTGTGTCCTTTTTCAATTTGAAATTTTCCAAATACTTTTTGGCGCAAAAGATGTTGTATTAGACCGATGATAATTTTTATTTTCAAGGGACGTTTTGTACCCTCGACATCTGCATATCGAGACTGGAAGATGTCGGTACAGCGGACATCCGCGGCACCGTCGAACGAATCCGGTCACAGCGCGCCTATTCCATCCAGATGCCGGATCAGTATGTCTTCTGTCATTTGGCGCTAATCGAGTACGCCTTGATGAAAGGCCACCTGGCGGACGTCGATCTGACAGGATTCGACCGCCCCGGCGACGAGGAGTCTGACTAGGCGAGCCACTAGGTTCCAATTTTTTTCTTGAAACCGGCCAAAGCATTGGTCCATCATCTGAACTAACAGATTAGTAAACCTTACAAACGAGGCCTCTCCTATTGCCGATAATTAGTTTCATTCATACACCTTTCATTAGGTTCAAGATGAAATGTCTTATGTGTTATTCATGAACAAATCAGTCACATTAAGGATTTACAGTATTTGCTAGATGATATTTCAACGATGCAACTTGATAAATGCTGTCTGTAAGCGAATCAAGGAGCTGATATATTAATTTTTCTAGATTTTTCACTGCATTTGGAATTCAACCTTCAGATACATAGAAGAGAAATTCTCTATTTGTCACTGACACCTTGTATTCCGCAAATTTTTGGTTAACAAACATATTCATAGTGAAATAGACGTTTCGAGAAACAAGTATGCTCCCGTTTTCAACACAGTTGGAATAAAATTACGAAGAAAATATAATTCCAATTATTCCAGATTATATCCTTATCACAAATATATTGAAAAAAATATTTAAGTTCCTATTTTCATTTTGAGAAGCGAGGAGATAACAAAAAATCTATGAAAATTAAACTTTATGAATGAATTGAGTGCCACAATAGCCAAATATTTGCGTATTGGAACATAATTTTGTGGTCGATTCTGACTGGCAAGGTTTACTAATCTGTTCCTCCATGGCTTGGTGTGATCGAGATTGACTGTTATGAATCGGAGTCAGATGCGGATCCAGATCTTTATTATTCATTCTGAATTATGGGCTGAATAGACTTAATTTGTTGAAACGTGTTGAGATTTACTATGGCATTTTGATGTTACTGACGAAGGTCATTTGTGTGCCTACTCGAATAAGTCTTGAGCTGCATCAAATGTTCCGAAAAATCATCATGTATTTTGAATTGGGTACGTAATTCTCGATTGATAATAGACCTTTTGAATCTCTGATCAATTCTCAAGATTATTAAGATGAATGAAAATTGCGAATACCACCAGTAATTGCCTTGATTTAACAATTCAATTCAAGAACCCATTTCTCTGTACATCTTAGGAAAATGAGATTCTGAGACCAGATTGCAAAGAATACTCGTTGATCTACTTCGAGTTCCGTCTTGGAAATCGCCCGATGGACGCAACATAGTGGTCATCAGTTATTCATTTGAAACTGATCACTATTCAATACTTTCCGCGGCTATTTCATGTATTTTCATATTTTTTTTTAATGTAGATATGTCATCGGAATTGGAAACTTTGAGAACTGATTTACTCGCAAAACAGAAAAGTTCAATTTCTTTACTAAATGTAAAATGTATGTACATTTCAATGGAAATTTCATGCAGCTTACTTAGTTCAATCTTGAAGGAAGAAGTACAAGAAGGACAACCCAATTTACACCCTCTAGGATCGCATCTGAGGTTCACCAATTTCTGATTTTGAAGGTCAATGTGATATAAGAAGTGAAGTAAATAATAAACTAGTCTATACATTTCTAATGTAGAGCGCGCGTGAAATAACGATTGATGTTGCCACTGATCACCAGAGCACGCTACTGACATGTGAGGTATCTTAATTCAGGTTATCCTCATCTTCACTCATGTGAAAAACTCTTGTGTAATTTTATATTGATGATGAGAACATCAAAGCAAATATTTATTGTGTTAGTGTTTATTTTTTCTCAGCAGTGTTTGCTTGGATCATCCGACAATCTTAAGGGTCATGCTCTAGTGATACTAACTAGCTACGAGAAAGGATGGCTCCCCTTATCCTGAAACGCTGCATACATATTTGGCTACTGAATTCTAAAAAATCAAATATTTATGGAAACTCCCAGCTTTCACTAATAACCAGCTAATCTAAATAATCTTGTTGACGCCTTGTCTAGATGTCTATTGGAATTCTTTCACGCGCGCTCTGGGCGAATGTGATAAAAAAAACCTAAAAGGGGCAGATAATGATCGCTGCAATTAGTATTGCAATAGTCATTTTCATAATACGAGCAGTGCTCAAATTCAACTTTGTTGCTGAATATTGACCATTGAAATCGAATTTTGGCGAAATGGAATGGTTTAGTTGGAATGAATGTTATATGACGGTGACTTGTGATTTTGTACGTGAGTAGTCTATAAAAATATTGATACTGCTCAAATTGAATGATAGAGAATATTTCGAATTTTATGCAATGCAAAAATAATTTTTATTTATATTTCTTTACATTCTAAGGACTCCTCTATAACCACATAAATATTGAATCAAAAAGAGAGGATTATACTAGTTTCTTCTGCAGTTGGGTAGTCTATGAGAATATTGATACTGCTCAAAGTGAATGATAGAGAATATTTCGAATTTTATGTAATGCAAAAATAATTTTTATTTATATTTCTTTACATTTCAAGGAGTCCTCTATAAACACATAAATATTGAATTAAAAAGAGGATTTTACTAGTTTCTTCTGCAGTTATTATTTGAAGATCAAATTTTCAATCATCAACTCGACTCATTTTTTTACTGGTTATGTTTGTTATAGTCTTTCATGATCTTCATAAAAAAGCTTATGTTGATGAGAAATTTGACGAATTATGATCTTACATCTCTAAAAAAGACCATTCATTATATCAACTAGTTATTAATCATTTGTAATCAGAAAAAATCGAGTATTTCCCAAAGTGTCTGAGCTTGGCTAATCCATCAATATTTCAGTGGTTGAGAGGCTTCAGATTTGGAACGTTCTTATATTCACAAAGTTGGTGGATAAATCATTGGGCATCTTTTCAATCCACCACACCAATTTGGTGAATATAAATATGTACCAATTATTTTCTTTGATTTATTTATTCAGAAGTGTGAACATTTCAAACCTGTGGTTTTCGAAAACTGATGTAAATATTTGTTGAAATTGTGATGAAGAATCCGTATATCGTGGTTAGTAGATGAAGTGATTCAGTTAGATGTATTTTTCAAGCTATTTTTCTAGACAGTTAAGCTTGTATTTCAATTAACAATTTCTAACATATCTTTCTATCCATGGGTCTGTTTTTACATTTCTATAATTTTATTTGAGAATGAGCATATGGCAGAACATATTTCACTGCAGACAACGACAGGAATTATAACCGTCCCCCAACCAGGAAAATTGAATCCTCTGTCCTGTTTAAATAAATCATCGGTGTGAGAATTATTTTTTCAATCTGTAATTCAACTCGATGAATATAAAATATTTCTATTTTTTGAAATCTAGTGCATTTTTTCCAGATTCTTTCGTTTGCTCATTATTTTCTAACCAAAAGTTATGCAGGTTCATCGCTGTGGACAAACAATAAAAAAATCATGTTTCACAAGTTAACAAATCGTTATATTATCCTGAATATTCATGCTAGAAAGTGACTGAGAACTATGTGAAATTGAAAAAAACACGGGAGGTGTCTTGAACGAAATATTGTTTTTACGTTCAAGCCACTCTGCTACTGAAATATTAATATTCAAAGGGAAATTGAGTTATGCAGAGCGACAGAGCGCTATTTTTCATTCGTTTTAAGAAATAATCAGAATGTCTTACGGATTCAGTTATGGACCTATTGAATTTGGGAATGAGTTTGAGAAATATCGAATAATCATGAATTTATTTATTGTAATAAATGTATATGTCATGCAGGATATTCAATTCTGCTGTATAAATGTAACCTTACAAGGAGTTTAGAATTATTTGGACATCCTAATATTTTTCATGATTTCAATCATTTGTTCATTCCTAATTTGCCGAAGGTGTTGACCTCGTGAATTTGGTCGCAATAAATATGAACATACACGAAATTTCTTATAATTTTATTGAAGTGGAACTGTTTTGTGTCCATTTAATTTTCATATACCTTGGATATTGAAGACTGCCCATTTTTAAATGGAAATTGTTCCAATATTTTTAATGTCTGTTTCACTAAACCCCATTATTGTTATAACTTTTATTTAAAATATTCAAATTTTGTTGCTTGAAGTATTATTGTGACTACAAACATATAATCTGTATTGTAAATAAATACTTTATTTATTATCATTTCTGCTTGATTCGATATTTTTTCCTCGATATTTAATAATAATAATAAGAATCTGGTTTTTACAATTGCCATAGTTTGTTCATTGTTTCATGTGTAGCAAATTGCTCGATCAAGCAACATTGAGTTTCTAGTGGAAGTCACTTAGGAATTTAGAGATTGTAATATAGACTTTTCTAGTGATTTCCAGGAAAAAAATAATTTTTTCCCAAGTGACTCATTAATACATTTGGAGATTATTCTAATTGGATCATAGATGACCAAATTCTAACTGAATAGGCAAGTGGACTGACCTTGAATCTCAGACTTTTATTCACTCTATCAACTAATTACAGATATGAATTTATTTTTGCATCCATCAGAATATGATTTTGATGCATTGATGGTGCATGAGCGTTCTTCAAAATCATTGAATATTGGAGCTCATTTCAAACGATGTCATGAACGCCCGCATACTCAACTGTTAAACTCTCTCCTCATTGGGTTATAACAATCCATCTCCATTCGAGGAGCGATGTTGCCAAGTCGTTTATTATGAACAATTTGGAACATTTCATTCCATCATATCACTAATTGAGTTATATTCATCTCCATATAGATCTTGTTATATTATATACAGTGTGGAACAGAATTGGGTGTGTCATGTGACAGTGGCCGATATCAACATTCTTATTTTGAATACAACCCCCTTTATATTATGAGTTTTTTGGATTCTTCAGAAAATTTTAGACATAATTCATGGACAATGTCCCATACCTATTTTCAACTGTTTCAGAAATATTAAGTGTTGTCAGCTGTATTACAAAAATTGACATCAAAAAAAATTATTTTATTTCACAAATAATGTAAAAAAAAACAGAAAAAACATAAATTTCAATGTGAGGGATGTTCAAAATGTTCGCTGCGAACGTCTTGGCAACATGCTAATCTGGTATAGAAATGTCTTCTAACATTACTCAACATCTCAGTCAACATCCCAGGCGTGACTGATCTAATCGCAAGCGTGATTCGTCTTTTTAAATCATCTGAGTTGAGTTGTTCAGTTTGGTATACAATACTTTTGACATATCCCCACAAAAAAAAAGTCTAATGGCGTCAGTTCAGGAGATTGTGCTGGCCATTCTATCGATCTGCGCCTCCCTATCCACCGATTTGGGAAATTTTGGTTCAGGTACTGCCAGACATTGATTTGCTAATGAGGTGGTGCTCTTGCTGAAACCATAGTATATTGACAGGAACTTGTGGGTTTGCTGGATCAGGATATAAGTTTGTCAAAGTTGGCACGACATTATTTTGGAGCAGTTCTAAATATTTAGCTCCATTCAAGTTGCCATCAATGAAAAAGGGACCTACGATATGATTTCCAACAATTCCTGTCCAAACATTAACCTTTTCAGGATATTGCGTGTGTTCCTGTCTCATCCAGTGAGGATTCTCATTGGACTAATAGCGGCAATTTTGGCGATTAACATGACCGTTAAGTGTAAATGTGCTCTCATCAGAAAATAAAACATCTTCTAATTGGATCATATTGTTATCTAACATTTCCATCATTTGTTCACAAAAATACGTTCTGTCGAAATCGTCTTCCATTAGCTCCTGATGGGTTGGCATCATATTATAGGGATGCATTTTACTTTCCTTCAATATTCGAAAAATTTATTGTGTGGCTAATGTTGAACAGTGAGGTTGCTTTTCGACCATAAATATATGGATTTCTTGAAACTCAAGCATATATCATCACTCATTGCATTGGCAGGTACTTTTTTCATTTGTCTCACATGACCAACCTCGCAAAACTGTTTTTCTATTTTGCTAAATGTTCCTTGGGATATAGGCGGCAAATTTGGAAATTTGTCGTGAAATAAGCGTGAAACTTCCATTTGTGTCCGTGTGTTATCTCCATAACCAATCATTTGTAGAATGGTTGTATTGTGCATTTCTGTTGATAACCATTTTTCTGATATCATTACGTACAGTTGACGAAATTCAAACGACAATAGCACTGTCACTGATCACTAATGTCATGCAGACAGACCAGTTGCTAAGGCTATGAGTTGAAAATTAACATGAAATGAAAATGATCAAAACTGATTTTGTATTTTTTTTTATTTCATATCAGTGAATAGAAACGCATTAATGGTTTTTGCTTATTTTCTCAATATTAAGAGCTAAATGGGAAATGAGTATTGAGTGTAATATAGCAAATTTGTGAAATTTTCTATTTTGTATTACATCTGAAACCACTCAATATTTCCGAAACAGTTGAAGATAGGTATGAGACATTGTACATGAATTATCCAAAATCCAAAAACTAATAATATACAAATAATAATAATTTAAAATAGTAAAGTTGGTATCGGCCACAGTCACATGACACACCCTATATAATTATTTTTTCTTGGAAAAAATGCACATCTATAAATACAAATCGACGTGTCCAAGCGTTTTTCCCAACACGCTCTCATTTATTCGTTTTCGAATTTATTCCATTTAGCTGTTCCACACTGTATATTCAAAGCACAGACCTTTTAGAGAATATGAAAAACTCGATTTCTGTTAGGATTTTACTTTTACTTTACTTTAAAAAAAAATATTTCAACATTGTCATATCCAGTTTTTATGTCAGAATAATCCTGTCACATTGAGAAACCAACATCTGGCTCTAAACTCTGGGCTGCCATTATCAATTTGATTTTTTCAAATACGGACCTGGATCTTATGTTGTATTTTTCGAAAGCTTTCAGTCTAATATTTTCATAGTAATCGAATTTGGATTCAGGTGTCTTATTCCTTTATCACATTTGGCTCAAACAATGCATGTTTGACGATACGAAAACAAAAATCTATGATGTTCGAGGAACATCATGTTAGCCAGAGGTAGAATGTCGGGACAGAAGGAGGGTAATGGACTTTTTCATGATGAAAGTTTGGACTCGTGGTCATGTTTGAACTAGGTAAAGGAATCCACAACTTTTTTCCGTTCTATCGTTGAATAATGCTTGATTGAGCGAAGTTTGGCAGGTCTCGACAATGTAGGAGTTACCAGCCTGAGCTTGTCTAGTTTGTCTACCTGAAATCGCTCGAGGTGACATAATATACGAGATTTCCATTGAGCACCGAAAGAAGAGAACGCTTCCTTTTTTACGATGTTCAGCTTCAGCGTATGTTTGGGAGCTGTGGGAAGATGTGAACAAACAGTACTCCACAGGTCGAAGTTGTTGGTGGCGATATGGAGCATGAATATTGATGATTTCATGGGAACAGTGGTGCCTGACATCATAATTTCAGGCACTCTATCATCTTCATGAATGAACAAGCTTGAAGATTTGTTGGATTGAATCATCATGATCATACGAAGGCAGTAAGAAGTGTACAATCATTCGCAAAACTATGTTCTGTACAGAAGGTCACACCCAACAAATCGTAAATGAGTAGCAAAAACAAAGTGGCAAGGTAGATACTTGTGAATATTGTGTTAGGATTTAGATCGCATCTGATGTCTTTCTCGGGGTAATTCAATTATATAATTGACTTGATATTTCAAATGAATCTTCCAAAGTGAGGTTTACACCAGGCAATCACTACAAATTACCCATTGAAGATCGCTCAATAAGAAATCATTAATAGGTAGCTAACATAAATAAGTACAACGACCAATCCTGAAGGAATAAGATTGAACTAAGTTAACAAAGCATTTTTTATTGTCATATACAGGTCATTCACTGATAGGAACCGCTTTCAAATCCTCTTTCTGCTCTGTAAGTGCCCTGGATTCATGAATGAAAACTACAAAATGTATGCCCTGAAAGAAGAATATTAGTATAACAACTACGGACTCTTTTTATGTACTGTAGAAAATCATCGTGAATGTATATTGTCATGAAATTGTTAGCTTGTTGTAATAGCAGTTGAGATGGAGCAATTCAAAAAATGAATTCAGTGTTGAAAGATGTACATAAATATTAATTGATGAATGAACTCAAACTGAATGTTTCAAAAACAAAAGGAATGAACACAAATATAAAGCTCTGAATATCAATGAAATAGATTTGGCCATGAATGATGAAAGGATTGAAATAGTACCAACAGTTAAGTATTTGGGTTTTCACTCAGATAACTTCATGTCTTTTGAAAATCATTTCGAACATATATATTTGAGAAAATAAGGAAGAAATCATAGTTTTTTTATAGATTAGCACAAAATCTCTCCATGGTAACAAGAATAACGGTGTACAACAAACACAAAAATTCAACCTCATTTCGATTACTGCGCATCAGTATTATTTTTATGGCACCTAAATAAATTGATTCAACTTCAAAATCTACAAAATCGTAGCATGAGAATCATTTTAAGCACAGCGACATACGTCCTTTGTTGATATGTCTAATACTTTAGAAGCAAAGATATTCTCTCACTATGGGTTTTCTTCTTCAGAATACTCAATAATCTAGCATTTTTAGTTTATATTTATATTCAGTTTATATTATATTTATATTTAGTTTAGTTGTCAAATAATCTACAATTTTTTCTTTTATAATGTCTTATAATGTATTATATTGTCGTGAGAGCGCCCTCCTGAGCAGATCACCCTGTACCTATACATAGCTCCCACCTCAATTCAAACAACGGCGGTGTGCTATCCTGAGTCAGCAGGATTATCAGCGTGCGGGGCACGGTGGGAGATCACAGCTCAAGCCCACGTCTATTATTTTATTGCAATGTGAATGCATTTTGTATAATTAACAATTCAGTTGTACTGTCCCCACATTAACTTGTAACATCCATCAGTCAACTCCCCCCAACTCCCCCCTATACACAACACCCCTATTGCCGCAACTTGTATCTGTTATTGAACTACCTTAGCTTCAACCCCCAACACCCAGTGTCACAGTGTTTATATTCATTTTTATGCATATTATGTGTCTATACCTATTATGTTCATTAGGATGCCTACTTAAATAAAGATCTATCTATCTATCTGAAAGGAGAATAACACAGACAAGTATCACCCTCATCAAACTTTGGAAAAAACAGATTTCATTTTGTCCACTGTTGTGTATTATTGCTTTTCTCTACTAAACAAACTGCTTTCTGTTACCTTGGTCCTTATAACTTGCCTATAACCAAAGTCCTCTCATGCTTGGAACAGAATGATATTCATTCTTTGTGTGGGAATTTCTCTCCTCGTTTCTAAAAAATGAAATGGCAGTTATTATAATTATTTCAATATATTTGTAGTAAGGACAGATTTGCCCCAAAATGTCACTGCACTTGAAATTTCCTCCAGATTCAACCTTCAACATTGGAAATTTTACGAAGAAAAGATATACGAATTGTGTTGAAAACGGGAGCAGAATCGTTCCCGAAACGTCCATTAAAATAAACTCATGTGAAGTTGGCGCCGACTTTTGGTAAAAATTATTTTTATTTTCGGAGTTCTCCGTAGAAATCATGGAGTTCTAGAGTTCCTGGCGGGAATTTTTAATAGTTCTGCTCAATGATGGATTTAAATTGAATAAAAACAAATATGGGTGCTAACTTCACGCAGCGCCTGTTTTTTTTTTCAAAAATATGAGTTCTGATATTTTTTTTGTATTCGTCTGACAAAGTTCTGGAGTTCTTGTCTGATTTCGAAAATAGTTCTGTCAAGTTGACAGAATTATTGAGGAAAGCTTCCTTGTCATCGAAAAATGGTTCAGAGAATTTAAATCATTTCTGGAAATGCATACCCAGTACCATTCTACCGAAATAGAAGCAGTCGAATGTAAGGTAGTCGATCTCAATATTTTTAATTATATTGTCAAACAAAAAGATGTAATTATACAAGAACTTCGCGACAAGATAGATTTGATGCACGAACAAATTGTTCTATTGAAAGAAATGACGAATGTTTCATCCGTAAAAAGTCTTGGCGACACCAACAAGAAACAAGATTCGGGAGAAAACTATTCCCGCAAGGCAAATAATGTGAATGTGTCCAGGCCTGTGAATCTGAACCCTCCCAACAGCGTTGCCGGGTGTGGCAAGGGGCTGTATCTTAACATGGGATGCTCCAATGCAGTTTCTTTATATGAAAGATCCCATCTCTTTTTCGATGAGGAATCACCCCCTTAAATGTTTTACAGTCATTTAGTTACACCCTGTATTTGTATTTCCAAATTTTTTGAAAAACAGGCTGTCGCTGACAAATAGGTATATAATTTCTCTTTTAGGTATCTGAAGGTTGAATTTCAGGCGCAGTGACATTTTGGTGCAGATCACAAATATATTGAAATACTTATAATAACTCCTATTTCATTTTTGAAGAACGAGAGAAGATCCCACACAAAAACTAAAAAAAGGAATGAACATTTTTAGCTGAATTACGAGGGGTGGCTCACTATGGTAATATGGTGTACACCCTGTCAGTAATATATCGCCAGTAAATAATTATATTCAGGTATTACCAGTATTATTGGTATTATAAAGAAATATTTGGTAATATTTCATACAAGAGATAATATTGGTAGCAATAAAGTAATATTGGTAATGTATCCCACTAATAAAGTAATATTGATAATATCTCCCCAGTAATATGGTAATATTGGAATTATTTAGTAGTAATAATGGTATTATGGTAATATGGTATTATGGTAGTAATATGGTATTATACAGGTAATATATTGGTAGTATTTCAAGAATCGCTTGTGTCATGAATGAGTTATGAGAGGTCAACAATCTGCTCCGCTCAAACGGACAATGGGGTATAACCATCCACACGTTCTAACTGACGAAAACCGGCATTGTTGAACTTTTAGTTAGTATAGGCTGGAATAGGTTACGAGTAGGTCTCTAAAATCTTGCGAGTGTAAAAGCCGGACAGTTTTTATCAAAACTTGGTTGCAAAGAATCACAATCTGAATGAATGAAATCTTATGAAATATCAATCATCCTGCGTGAATTTCCATGTATATTATTGTAATATAATAATATATTGTATAATCAATCAGCTGGACTAACAGGGCCCTCTCAAATCTTTCGTTTCTCGAAATGGTGGGTACAAAAGTTGTACAGAATATATATACAGGGTGTCCTTAAAAGGTCTTAACAAAAAGCTACCACATATTCTTCAGACCAAAACAATTCGATACAAGCAAACTTACCTCAGTAAAAAGTTGCTTAGTTCGGGCGCTAGACGGCTCTGAAGTTGAAATTTTCAAATCGATTTTGCTTCATAACTTTTGAACGGCTCATGAGATTTTTTTCAAATTTGGTACGTTGGCATAGACTCATCGGGCAATGAAACTCATATCATAATCATAATGAATATCATTCCATGGGCGTAGAACTTGATTTTTTCAGTAAATAAACATCTAAAACTCCTACGCCAATGGAAAAAAATTAGTTTCAATATGAAATCTAAATTATTCAACTCATTCACTACAAAAAAGGTACTCTTGACTGAAGTCGATTCCTCTCATGGTTTCGACAAAATTTTAATTCTAGTGATTTAGAGCATAATTAATAATAAAACGATTAACAGATATTTCATAAAAATTGTTCAAAATGTTCACCATTTTCACGTATACAAAGATTTATACGACGCAAAAAGTTGAAATGTACTCTTTGCATAACTTCTTCATCGCCTGTAAGATTATTCGTCGCCTGTTGGATACGTTGCCATAATTGTTCTACAGTATTCACAGGGGTCTTGTAAACCGTAGACTTGAGATAACCCCATACAAAATAATCCATCGGTGTTAAGTCTGGAGAACGTGGTGGCCAATTCACGGGTGCATCATTACCTCTACCTATCCATCTGTCTGGGTACTGTTGGTTTAAAAAATTCCTAACATCCACCGAAAAATGTGGTGGAGATCCATCGTGCATAAACCACATATCTACCCGATGTTGGAGTGGTAAATCTTCCAACAAATTTGGCAACGTATTTCGTAGATGTTGTAAATACATGTCTCCTGTTAATCTTTGTGGAAGTATGACAGGACCAATTATAAAATTTCCTATTATTCCAGCCCGAACGTTGATTTTGAATTCGTGTTGAAAATGGTTTATTTTAATGGAATGAGGATTTTCAATTGCATAAACGTGTTCATTATGAAAATTAGTTATTCCTCTTCTCGTGAAACAGGCTTCATCAGTGAACAAAATATTCTTTCCAAAGTTCAGATTCATTTCTCTTTGCAAATTAATGAACCTACAAAACATCAGACGACTTTGTGAATCATGGATTAATAAATCTTGAACTGGCGTCTTGTGGTATGGGTATAATAATTGTTCTCTTAGTACTTCATGAACGGCATTCCTAGAAACTTCTAGTTCATTACTTATCCGTCTAGTACTCAATTCTGGATTTTCTTCAATACGGTCTAAAATTTCTACTTCGACTTCGGGAATCCTTACATAACGCTGTCTTCCATAATCACCAGTTCTAGGAGCAAAATGACCGGTCTCCCGAAGACGTCTCTCAACTGCAGCAAAGGTTGGGTGGCTTGGTACGCGACGATTTGGAAACCTTGCCGAATACACCCTCACACTCT
Source organism: Gastrophysa polygoni (assembly GCA_963576655.1). Classification (NCBI taxonomy): domain Eukaryota; kingdom Metazoa; phylum Arthropoda; class Insecta; order Coleoptera; family Chrysomelidae; genus Gastrophysa; species Gastrophysa polygoni. Next base: position 16,353,447 of record OY755083.1, on the reverse strand, counting down.
CTCGACCATTTCCTTGACAATATCCGAATACCAATAACATATCGGTGTATTCTTCATTGGTGTATTGTACGGCCATGATAAATCAGAAAAGTCCGATATCAACAATCAACGTCAATAAAACTCGACAAATCAACACAGATGAAACTATAGAAACCAAGAATGTGAATATCACTGTTTTCGAGCAGATAATAATAGTCTTCAGAAAAAAAAACCAGTGCTACTTATTTTCAATAGAAATAACCTATGCAAAAAGTACATCTCAACTTTTTGCGTCGTATAAATCTTTGTATACGTGAAAATGGTGAACATTTTGAACAATTTTTATGAAATATCTGTTAATCGTTTTATTATTAATTATGCTCTAAATCACTAAAATTAAAATTTTGTCGAAACCATGAGAGGAATCGACTTTTGTCAAGAGTACCTTTTTTGAAGTGAATGAGTTGAATAATTTAGATTTCATATTGAAACTAATTTTTTTCCATTGGCGTAGGAGTTTTAGATGTTTATTTACTGAAAAAATCAAGTTCTACGCCCATGGAATGATATTCATTATAGTCTATGCCAACGTACCAAATTTGAAAAAAATCTCATGAGCCGTTCAAAAGTTATGAAGCAAAATCGATTTGAAAATTTCAACTTCAGAGCCGTCTAGCGCCCAAACTAAGCAACTTTTTACTGAGGTAAGTTTGCTTGTATCGAATTCTTTTGGTCTGAAGAATATGTGGTAGCTTTTTGTAAAGACCTTTTAAGGACACCCTGTATATATTTCTATATATATATATATATATATATATATATATTTATATATTGGGCGATGCAGAAATGTGTGCTAGGTTGAAGTCATATATTTCAAATATATCATTACTACCATTATACTGTATGTTGTTTACCTTTTATAATATCAAAAAATTCTGAATATTTCTTCGTGAAACATTTTCTAAAACGTAAAACATTTTTATTCTTATAAAATATATTTATATTTCCAAATTTTTCAAAAACAAGGTGTCACTGACAAATAGAGTATTTCTCTTTTAGGTATCTCAAGGTTAAATTTCAAGCGCAGTGACATTTTACTTTATTTTCTAGAAACGGGGCGAGAAAATCCCACAAAATGAATGTACCACCTCCTCGAAAAAATTACAGACAGTATCTAATTCATATAGAATAAAAAAATATTTATTCGATGATGAAATTATCACAAGAGGAGAACGTTCAGATAAACACGTTCTTCCTAACCCCCTTCATCAGGTCATGTTAGAAAGTGAACATATATACACAGTATTAATACTTCACAATTATCATATCTCCATAACAGTTTGAGATGGAAGATGAGAAATTGGAATGAAAAGAAAAGATGAATAATCAATGTTTTTTTGTGAGGTGAATCTGACCCTGATGAAGATGATGGCCGTATCTGATGGTACTGAGTATCCTATGAATCCTGACTGCATATGGAAAAAATGCAATAATATACAATATATCATTTGGAATCAAAAATGATGCTACTTTTGGATACAAGCGGCAACGCTGCATCGCTGAACATTATTATTATTTTCAATCTTTAGATCGTAGAAGTAGTCAAATTTTCAGAATAACCTGATGTACAGTTTCCTGTATCCGTCTAAGGTACAATTGACCCTAACAGAGCCTGTATACAACCTGTTTGTGTTCACGTGCTTCATTTAATGTAACGAAAAATCATAGGCCTATTAAGTGTTTATCGATTGTCGTCGGGCAATTTCACGCGGCGATTGTCGTGTGCCATACATTCAGTAACACTCTAATTACCTTTTGCTTGGCTGCTCTCACGAATCCGTCATTAGCAGTAACAGTTACTGCTTGAATCCTATCTCCAAAAGTAAAAATCACTAGCGATCTCTTTTTGATTTTTCCCCTAACTTGCAATATTTTTTCATCAGTGTATTGAACTTTGCTGAAGATATCTTGAAATCTTTCATCATCTCCAGTTAAACTGGCATCAGCTTCATCAGGTAAAACAGTTATTCTTTGTAGTAGATCTGTTGCTCTAATTCTTTCTTTAGGTCCTCCCACTGTCTCAACTATATTCTCAAAGTTTTCTTTGGCTGTTTGACAGCAATATAACTTTTTTCCTTGGAAGAATGTATCTAGTATTGGTTTTTGAGGCCTCAGTCGCTCCCACTGAGCTTGTTGCTTCAAGACTGGTACATCAAAATCATACAAACTAGCACTTCCATTGGTAACAGAGCTGCAGTAGGCCAACATGGCAGATACGTCAAGGTTGACTTTTGTGATATTATCAATATTTTTCGTGGAAAGGTCTGTTAGGCTTGGTGGTATATTTATTAGGAACTCGTTTTCACTATCAGAGTCATCTAAATCTGAAGTACTTCCGAAAATGCTCCAATAATTGCTCAGTCTTTCTCCTTGAACAGATATTCCATATGATTCGAGTTTAGTACAGATTTTATCGCAGATTCCATTTGTGAAAACAAAAACTATCTGAAACAGAAAAAAAATATTTTTTCGTTATTGCCCTTACTTTGGTACCTCCGTATCTCCACTATTCACACTCAATGGTCCTCTCGAACGTCCCAGAACATTATCAATCCTTCCCCGGACCATTTCAGTCTAGAACTTTTTGTATCATCCTAATATATTCGAGAACATTATAGTACATTCCAGAACATTATTATGCATTCTCACTCATTCTAGTATTAAATTTCCACTGTTTACTTCATTTTTCACCCGAATACTTCCATATCCTCAATAGCCACACAAACATTGTAGTACATCTTCACTTATTTCATTATTGTTTCTTTAATTTTTACTTTCATATTATCCTCATTCCCACTACTCACAAAGGTGATAATATATTAACATTCCAGGACATCCTCGATCTTTTAGGTCCAGACCATTTGAGAACATTCGAGTACATTCTCTCTAAATATTGTAGAACTCTTTAGTCAAAATTTGTGAGTCTGACCTTTGCATCACATAATGCAGGGTGATGCAATCAGTATGGCATCAGAGGAAGAGCCTGCAAAATGCTCTGAGTGATCCGAGTGAATTTATGGAAATTTTTAAAGCGAAACAAGAACAAATTGACCCTGGGAATTGAATGAAGTCCTTTGATATCCCATAATTATACTCATTTGTTACTCTTATATACGTGTAGGTTTTTCAACAGAAAATCAGAAGAGCTGGAAATAGTTATAGTTAAAGTTTGATTGTTGTTTAGAGTATGATGCTCGAGGTCGAGAGACTTCGACCTCTAGTTTCATTCGAAATGTCAAACTGATCGATGTTATAAAAGTAAATTTCGAAATATTATTCTCGTGTCTCATATTCAAACTTCTACATCACACCAACATGAATACGTTGGTGAATACGTTATAGAAGTTCGCCGACCGAATACCGATCACGACTATTTTGATTGGATAAAGATTTCCATTTGTGGACTCACATGAAAAGTTTCGCGTGCTCAACTTTATGACAAAGTGATAATATTTGGAATCAAATGTGAATTGGTCGTACGCATATGTATACCTACAGCATCATGGACCTGCATGCACCGACATGTAACCATCATGATCAGCTGACACAGCAACTTTTTCATTTCATCACCGAATTGGAAAACAAATATACCAAGATGTAGCACTAATTTGTTGCTAATTTGTTCCCCTATTCGAATATCTGAACTTCTCTCCATTACAGAAAAAAAAATGCATATCATGTCATCACTGAATATTCACGATACTTTCGTTATCTGACATATGAATACAAAAATGAAAACACGAGAATTTATTGCTTTCTTGTTACTAATTTCTTCTCCTTTCAGAATTTTTGTTGCTTGTTCCTTTAGAAAATTATGATGGAAAATACCGCCATGCCAGGTTAATTCCATGATAATTTCGTCATGTGAAATTTGAAGTCGACAACGATCGAAGCAACATTTGTTGCTTTCTTGTTGCTGATTTGTTCCTCCTTCGAATTTTTTATAGCTCATTCTTTCGAAAATTCTTTTGAAAAAAATACTGACATGCTACGATGCTAGATTATCTCACGATAACTTCTTTATTTGACATATGAATTCTGAAAGGGGAACAAATTAGCAACAAGAAAGCAACAAATTCTCGTATTATCAGTTTTGATATCGAATGTCAAATAAAAAAGTTATCGTGAAATAATCCAGCATGTCAGTATTTTTTTTTTGATTTGGAAATAATGAGTTATAAAAATTCTGAAAGGGGAACAAATTAGCAAGAAGAATCCAACAAATTCTCGTATTTTCAGTTTTGAATTCATATGTCGAATAAAAAAGTTATCGTGAAATAATCCAGCATGTCAGTATTTTTTTTTTAATTTGGAAAGAATGAGTTATCAAAATTCTGAGAGGGGAACAAATTAGCAACAAGAATCCAACAAATTCTCGTATTTTCAGTTTTGAATTCATATGTCAAATAAAAAAGTTAACGTGAAATAATCCAGCATGTCAGTATTTTTTTTAATTTGGAAAGAATGAGTTATTAAAATTCTGGAAGGGGAACAAATTAGCAACAAGAAAGCAACAAATGTTGGTTCGATCGTTTTCGAGTTCAAGTGTCATATGACGAAATTATCATGGAATTTATCTGGCATGGCAGTATTATCCATTATAATTTTCTATAGAAACAAGCAACAAAAATTCTGAAAGGGGAACAAATTAGTAGCAAGAAAGCAACAACTTCTATTGTTTTCATTTTTGAATTCATATGTCAAATAAAGAAGTTATCGTGAAATAATCTAGCATGTCAGTATTTTTTTTTGGAATTTTTGAAAGAATGAGCTAGAAAAATTTCGAAAGAGGAACAAATTTGCAACAAGAAAGCAACAAATGTTGGTTCGATCGTTTCCGAGTTGAAGTGTCAAATGACGAAATTGTCATGGAATTAACCTGACATGGCGGTATTTTCCATCATAGTTTCCAAAAAGGAACAAGCAACAAAGATTCGGAAAGGGGAACAAATCAGTAACAAGAAAACAATAAATTCTCGTGTTTTCATCTTTGTATTCATATGTCAGATAACGAAAGTATCGTGAAAACTCAGTGATGACATGTTGCTACGCATATTTTTTTTTTCTGTAATGGAGAGAAATTCAGATATTCGAATAGGGGAACAAATTAGCAACAAATTAGTGCTACATCTTGGTATATTTGTTTTCCAATTCGGTGATGAAATGAAAAAGTTGCTGTGTCAGCTGATCGTGAAGCTGGCAAAATATCATTTTTTTTGTAACGGTTAGAAATTCAGATATTCGAATAGGGGAACGAATTAGCAACAAATTAGTGCTACATTTTGGTGTATGTGTTTTTGAATTTGGTGATGAAATGAAAAAGTTGTGCCAGCTTATCGTGAAGCTGGCAAGTACTCGATTTTTCTGTTTCGGCACAAGCAACAAATTTTCGAAAAGAGGAACAAATTAGCAACAAAAAAGCACTAAATTCTGGTATAAAAATTTTTGGATTTTGTTGAAGTGGTTGTGCCAGCGTAACATGCATGTCAGGCGTATTTTTTTGCTCCTGTAAATCTTTCAGTCACTACCTTCTACCTATTCTCATGGCAGAGATGGTTCAATATATATTATTCAACTTTACAAATATTGTATTCTTGGGATTTTCGGCAAATTTTTTAACCTTGGAAAGAATTAAAGTATTACTCCATATTGCGTCTGAAGGTTTTACTAACAATTATTATCATAAATTATGTTAGGGTACTCTGAAGTTAATTATGCACTTCCTCTAATGGCAGATATGCACCATTTTTCAGTATTCTAAGATATATCACCCAGTTTATTTATTTGTCAACTGAATTATTGTTTACGATTTTTATGATGGAAATTATCAACATTTTGTATATTCCACCCATTCAAGAGAATTTTAGTATATTCTTGAATAAAACACCACTACCTATGCACCAAACAAATAAAACAAAAACCAAAATGACCCAAAATTAGGTTTGGTCGCGGGTTTTGTAAATAACCCTTTGGAAAAATGTTCAGATATGATACATTCTTGATGCATAACTGGAAAAAATGAATGAAAAATGTGCAATTCTAATTTTTAATCTCAATACACCATGGTAATAAAGAATACCAGTAGTACCCAGAGTTCAAAATGGTACCCCTGCTTCTTCAGTCAAGGTATAAAAGTTTCTGTGGTAATAATATTCTTCATTACATGTCAGTTATCTATTCCATGGATCATAAAACTTCATTCTGATGATTCCTCTATTATTATAATCATCATTATATGCTCATTGAAGAAGATACTATCATGACCAAGATGTTTATGAGAACGAATAAAACAGAATAACAAAACAAGGTGAATATCATCTGACAGGTATTTAGGACCAATGCAAAAGTCTAACTATTAGTAGTGAAGAGAATAGAATAGAGCTCTATCTAGCATTGATAGCTATTAAATAACAATACATTGATGTTACGTTTGACATAAACAATATGATCTATACCTTTACGTACCTGATTTCAATCCGGAAAATAGACTTTTACAGGATAGGCGCACGTAATATTTCATTACGTGCTACTATCCCGTGATGAAATTTTACCGGATTGTAAATATTGAAAACTCAGTTATGCGTCAAAAGCATCAATACATTTATTGAAAATTCAACAGCAAAACAATACACAGAAATTACTTATTGCTAATATTAATAATAACCGTTAAATTTTCGTTCCCATGAATATGGATACCAGGAGCTCCATTGGATGAATTTTTTGTTTTTTAGCAGTATGAAATAAAATGTTATACGTCACACGTCCGGTAAACTTTTACAGTACTCGTTTCGAAATTCGAAACATCTCACTCGTACTGTAAAAGTGTACTTACCGGACTAGTAACGTAAATATCTATTTTGTCAACCTTTTTTTAAAAATATTGACATTTTCTGACGTCTTGACTAACAGTAGTAGATCATTGTATATTCTCAAACCTTCAATGAAGAGGGTTTTTTCCAAAGCATTTGTGTTGAAACCTTGTATGTAAAACTGATCATTGAACCTCAAATTGTAATTATTCATATCTGCCCTTTTGATTATAAATTCTTGCAAGTAAGAAGGAGCTTGCTTATCAACAACTTTGAAATTAATACCAAAGCAGACTCTACGATGAGTTGGGAGATATTAAGAAATTTCAAAGTCATTAGCATATCATTTATTGCAGTTAACCTGCTACAACGTAGTAGGATTCGCAGTGCTTCATTCTGAAGTAGCTGCAAACAATGTATTTGTGCAGATCTACATGAGAGAAGTATGGACATGCAGTAATTAAAGTGTGGAAATATAATAGTGTTATATACAATTTTTCCACACCAAGGGGAAAGGTTTGTAGAAATCCTATGAAAGTGGCCGACTTTTTTGCCTATTTTTTCACATAAGAATTCAATATGCCTAGAGAAATTGAGTTAAGGGGCACAATGAAACAGTAATAATCAATAGAAGAACTGATTTTCAGGGTGTAAAAGAAAGAAAAGTGTGTGTATTGGTTGTATGAGTATCCTGTATAGGTTGTGATGGCAAAACTCAGTTTATTCAGTACTGATATGGCGTCAAAATTTCAGAATGGTTCTTTTCATTGTTACCAAGTAATCTGAATGGAAAATCAAATACCTATGCCTGAAAATTTTGAGTCAATATTTGGTTTTTCTTTATTCACTTGAAAATGAAGCATCCTATTGAGTTTCAACAGGATGACCTTTTCCAGAAAAAAAAAATGATTTTTCATTCTTGGGAGTGGTATTATGATTTCGTTTTGTTCCAATTTATTTTTGAGTGAAACAAATATTTCTATAATGGGGCTATTGGACTTCAGATTGGCTGAAAACTACTATAGATTTCATGTGGTTCTATAATACTGAGTATGTCACCTAAATATCTTGAATATTTGTTTTGTTGTTATAAAGTTATTGAGGTGAAATCACTGGTAAAATCAATTCATTTCAGATATTATTAAGGAATATTTTTTCTCTGCATATATCAAAACATCATATCCATAAACTCTATCTAAATTGAATCTACATGGGAGATATTCCAGTTGGAATACAGAGAATAGTTGAAATTGGAAACTCACCTTGGGTGTTTGGAAGAGACATGGATATATACCAGCACATCTGATGTATTCCTCAGCTTGATCAATAATGCTCCTGACTCCATAACTAGCATTTCCTGAACAAATTTGGCTGACAGATTTTGGATTTCGGGCAATAACCTTTGTCCATGTTAATCCTCCATCACTTATAATATCTACTGTTATCTTCCTAGTTCCTAACACAAACACCTTGTTTACACACAGGCAATTTTCTAAACTTTTCATAGTACTGATCAGTGCCGAAAAATGAGTAAGATTGGAACATTGCAGGTGCTCTTTCTTGATCAGGTTATTTTTACATACCTAAAGAAGACCTTGATATATATAAGATGATAATTAACAAAAATGAAAGTAAACAACAGTCATATATGTATGATGAAGAATACCTTTCTTAGAAATTTCAATTCTTGTCCTATTTTCCTACAGAGTTTCTGAGAACCTTCTACTGGTTTGCTGCTATCAACAGATTTCAGAAGTGCTTCACCAAATTTGATTTTTGTCTGAGCTAGCTCTTTAAGTTCTACAAGATTCATTTCTTCAGAAGAATAGTTTGATGAACAATAAGTCTCTTAGGATCTTCTCTTTTTTTGTTCTGTTGAATTGTTCACCAATGAATTTCTATTTGGTCACTTCTTCATTTCCTTTTTTTTTCATCTCAATTTATATTAATTTATACCACCAGAAACTATGTGAAAGAAAAGAGTAATTAAAGTGGATTCATGCACGTATTCCAAAGAAACTTTGACTTTGTTGGTTGGTTTCACAGAACCATGATACTATAAGTTATAGTATCATGCACAGAACACTACTAAAAAACAAAACCAAAAAGTATATATATACTACTCCCTCTATGAGAAAACACTGCCACACAACCAAACTTTACACGTTTTGTATTTCGTATTCTGATTAGTGAATAGAATTGAAGTGACGCAAATATCTGAATATTGTCAGCTTTCTGTGTTGCAGAATCTGATGTGATGTGTTTATCACTGGGAATTGCTATTCCAGAGAATAGTAGATATTGTTTAATTATATTTTTCCACTACTTAACCCATATAATTGCCTTTCTCAAGGATCATTCATTTTTCTCAATTTAGGTCTCTTCCAGTTTTCATGGACATTATCCATTATTCATTCCAGAAGAAAAAAACAGAGGTGGTGTTTCGAAAGACTTTGAATTTTTTTGGTTGAGAATGACAAATTTGCGTCACTTCAATTTTAGATTCTGTTTCACCAATCAGAATACGAATCGTAGAAAGCAAAACATGAAAAGTTTGAATGTGAACTCCACTTGAGTGTATTGTACGGATCTTGAAATTATTCATGCTGTATTACCGTCGGAAGCATTACTCTTTTCGTACCCCTATATGCTATGCATCAGAGATTAGTTAGTTGTGACCATGATGTAAATAAAGACTGGTGTCTCAACTCCCTATACCCAGCCACTAGAAAAAGTTGTAGACCTTCGCCTACTTGATTTTGTCGGATTTCAATACCTTACTAAGGCTTCCCAAGATCGAAACTAGGTGGCGTCACCTATGCCGATCTCGAAGGTTATCTTGGGAATGCTGGAAACACGATGTGGATTTGAAATTCAACATAAATGTAAAAACTGAACTGTTAGCTATCCATCACTGTCAGGTATCCGTCATTATCAGTAAAACTTTGACTTCACCGGATCGACGATCGTATCGCCATCTATACTCAAGTGGTGCGGCCTTAGTGAGGTCGTTTGACAGGTCTACATGTTTTGGAAAGAAACAATTGAAGAGTTATTTCACCATCCTATATCCACCTTGGTTGTGACTATGTTATATCCTTTGTTGTTCGGAGGTTATATCTATTACTCAGTATGGTATATAGTATATCTGTCTAATAGTCAACTATACATGAATAAACAGCTCAACAAAACCGAATCACAGACCTCTCCTAGGGTTTTTATATTTAACTAGACAAAGTTGTTCCAAATTCATCAAATTCTTTATTGTAGACGTCTAGATAGGATATCAGTAACAGGATAGCTGAACCAGTGGTAGGTAACCAACATTTCGATGACCAAAAAAACATCATCAAATATTTCAGTATGAAGAAGATGACCTGCAGTGGTCTACCAAGATAATGAATTGACGATGATTATTGAAGGAGATAAAAAAATCAGTATACAACTTATCCCTTCCTTGGATGATGTAGCGTACATACAGATCTCAGTTTCATCAGTTCTATCCTCAGAGCCATGGAAGATGTTCTCTAAGGTTCTCTCGTTATAGTATCATGGGTTCTATCTATACTTTCCAAATGTCGGAGACAGTATCACCAAAGAGTATATATAGACTATTGAAACAATTACTTCATGAAAGCACCCTTTTTCTTCTGGACCCTAATCACAGCGCTGTCGTTTATAGCGCTCGTTCATGGGAACTCGTTCAATGAAGTTCAGAGTTCTATGTTCTATCTTTGTTGAACCCACTTTGTGAAAAAAAAACAGAGAATACAGAAGTGAGTTGGAATCAACTCTGGTTGGGTTATCCATCTATGGTTTTATCTTTGTTGAACCCAATTTGTGAAAAAAAAAGATAACAGAGAATATAGAAGTGAGTTGGAATCAACTCTGGTTGGGTTATCTAAAACGCGTAATCGAACAGAATAACCTATCCTCTATGGGGTTAGTGCTTACTCACTTATCTCTGCTATGGGCGCAACCCTGTTGGATATAATAACCCACCATGGTTCTAACCGGAAAAATTTCAAGAAGCAGTCCGAAAAATGAGAAGAGGAGAATAAGCTTCCATTTTTAGTTAGGTTAAAATGCTTTATCGATTTTAGTCTGTTTATGGTGTATAACAGTTATTTGTTCTGAATATCGGTGATCCTTTCATATTGAAATATCGACACCCAAATCTTTCTCAGAGATGGCAGACTTTTACATTCGCTACTATGTAGGCCACAAAGGAAAATTTGGACACGAGTTTCTGGAATTCGAGTTCCGACCGGATGGTAAACTGAGGTACGCCAATAATTCCAATTACAAAAACGACACGATGATTAGGAAGGAAGTCTATACTCATCCCTGCGTCATGGAAGAACTGAAAAGGATCATAATCGACTCAGAAATAATGCAGGAGGACGATTCTCTGTGGCCCCCGCCAGATCGTATTGGAAGACAAGAACTGGAGATAGTTATTAAAGATGAACACATATCTTTCACTACTTCGAAAACTGGATCCCTGGTTGATGTGAGCCAGTCAAAGGATCCTGAGGGATTACGTTGTTTCTATTATCTTGTTCAGGATTTGAAATGTTTGGTGTTTTCATTGATTGGTCTACATTTTAAAATTAAGCCCATATAATGATGTTGCAGAAATACAATGTCAAATAAAGTTTATAATGAAATATAACTTGTGTTTTTTTCAGTTCATATCTACACTAGGTATGTACTAATCTAACTAAGATATTTCTTCATTGAATCAACACAATTTTGTTCAGGAGTGCATGAATTTGATACAATGCCTAGTTATCAACTGGTGCACTTGTAATTATTTTGAAAAGAATTATAGGGGGAGGGCAGGCATTTCATAGTCATTCTATCTATTAGAATTATAGCTTCCTGAATATTGAGTACATTTTCATTGGAGTATTTGTAGCTATAGATTTGTCTAGGTGTTGCATAGGTTCTCCAATCAGCGTTTCATTCATACTAAATCCAAATGGTGCAATAAAACTATATACCATATTATAAAATTGATTGAAATGAAATGGTACAAATGACTAGCTACTGACTGAGTGCTAGGTGATTCAATATACTATTCACTGTTAGTTGATATGAATATCATAAGGGATCAATCATTGAGTTCAATCATTGAAGTTCTATTGAAGCCTGCAACAAAAAGCAGTACAACCATAATAAATACTGTAAGTTTGTACATTGAAAGAATGGCATTTTCTAGTAGAACTAGCATGGATGCTTTAGAGTTCCATTATTTCAGGACAATTATCTATAGTGCTGTATATAGTGTAGTTAATATTTCAAATTCACAACTTTTGATAAGAAATAGGACATATCTAGAATTCAAATCTCTTCTGAAGATTGAACAGTGAAAATCTTGTTGAAGTTCCGAATTTATGCGAGGAGTGTCTCATTTTCCAAATGAGAAATCTAGTTAAATGCCGTTGTACTCCCTCTGAATGTTATCTGTTAGTGACAATTATGAACTAGTGACCAGATTTTCTGATATATTCCACATATTCTAGGATGCTACGAGCGAATGAAATAACGACTTCGCCGGACGAGAAATATTTCCATCATAATATTTTTTACAAATATTATTGATATGGTCGCTGAACGTGAACGTGAACGTGAGTTCCTGATCGAAAATGATCTCCAAATCATTATTACTGGTCACAGCTTCGAAATCAACATTATGAATTGTGTAATTATTAAGGGTGTTTTATTGGGGAAGTTAAATAGGTACATACTGTCTGTAAGTTCTTCGAATAAAAATAAATAAAATTATAATAAAGTTCGGTGAAACCAGCAGGCCTCTATCAGTAAGGATGAAAGAGCATAAGAACAATATAAAGAGAAGATATATCGCGAGAATCACGAAGGGTGCGGCCTCTGGTGTCGAATTTTACAAGTCTCGCGAGTGTGATCAACATCAACAAACCATATTTGTTTTGGAAGCAAATTACTTGATATCGTTGAATTTTGATTCTATTTCTGAGCTTATTTTGTGTCTGAGATTTGGTTATTGTTTTTTCAAAACATGCAGCGAGTTCATAGAACAGTAGAAACGAAATCCAGGAAATTTTGTTCAGTTCAAAGTGCTCTTCATACACTACCCATACACTACCCCTACTGTTTCTTTACACAGATTTCCTAGAGATCTGAAATTGTGTAAAACGTGGAAACACGTTTTGAAAATTGGGAAACCCATTACACAAAACATGTTTGTTTGTAGTAAGCATTTCATCGCTGGAGATTTTTTGAATACAATAGGTGAGTTTCATCCAGATCTGAATGTTTTATCCTATCATTGTATGGTTCTCATTCCAGGACCATCGAAAGGAAAACGTAAACCACCAAAACTCCTTAAGAAAACTTCAGTACCATCAGTGAATATTCCAAAATCATCACATGAGACAAATAGGAGTAGCTTCAGACGGTGAGTACATGATAATTGTGAATCTCGGTCAAGTAATCATATACTCATTGAGATTTTTCATAAATAAATGAATTTGAAGGTCCCCAAAAAGAGGAGAAATTGGCCCTATCGATTCGGAATATCATGAACATTCAGACAGTCAATTGGTTCCAAGTAGTAGGAAAAAAATGGAAACCATGGGATCAAATGTTTTAGAAAGTCATTCTAGACTTATTCCACATGATGATGACATGGAACTGGAAATTGGTGCTGCAAATAATATGGTGGTTGAGACTTCTACACAAACAATGGAATATATACTTCAACTGCCTCAGATATTGAACACAGATGAGAAATTGCTGACTTTCACAGGTAAACATAATATAGGTATGTCTACTGACATGCTTTCAGATGTATTACAAGTTTGCAATGGATTGTTTCAATTCTTTCTACACTTCTATTCAGTAGAAACATCTGAATAAAAAATAACATGTACTTATTTTTTTTATAGGTGTAGATTATACCATTTTGGGAGCCTACAAAAAGTGTGTGAGAAATGTAGCATCAGGAAACAACTTGAATCTCTTAAATATTGAAATGAACATAATACTGGTTTTGTGCAAGTTGAAAACCAATCTTTCATTCAGTTGTCTAGCCATTCTTTTCAGTATAAGCAGTTCCACATGTACAAGAATTTTTTACTCGACAGTTAATCTTTTGGCACAGAGTATCAAATCAATTATTTACTGGCCATCCAAAGAAGACATTTTGAAAAACCTCCCGAAATGTTTTCATAAATTTAGAAATACCAGAGTCATATTAGACTGCACAGAAGTCAAAGTACAGAAATTGAATTGTTTGAATTGTCGCATATTATCATATTCACATTACAAAAGGTGTCATACTATGAAATTTCTAATTGGAATTACCCCTTCAGGATTAATTTCTTATGTTAGTAATGGATATGGAGGTCATGCTACAGATAAGGCAATTTTTAATAATGAAAATCTTATTACTAAGTTTGAACCTAATGATGGAATCATGGTAGACAAGGGGGTTCTAATTGACACTGAATGCGAGAAAAATTTCATCAAATTGATTAGGCCACCATTCCTCAGAAAGAAGAAGCAGTTAACGAAGGAAGATGCTGAATTGACTGCAAACATTGCCAGGGCCAGAGTTCATGTAGAACGAGCTATTGAAAAAATTAAGAATTTCAAAATTGTAAACGATCATATAGATTGGTATTTGATACCTTACATAGATGACATTATCACAATTGTGGCTGCAACAGTGAATATGAAAAATCCAATACTAGCTGATGATAAATTTTGAATTCTTAGTGGTGCTGAAAGTATGATGATACTAAATTTAAATTTTCATTCCATAATGCATATCATGCTTTACTAGAAGTTTCATTGGAGATTACCAAGCTTATTCTGATTTTTTTATCATCCATGATGTTCTTATTATTACTGTTTTTTATTGTATTACCTTTTTATTTTTTATCTTTACTTGTATCTTATGTGAATTTCGTACCCCACATATACATTTTGCTTTTTATTCATTCAATGTAATTTTTACTCGTGTGAATGGACTGCAATATGCCAATGGATAACAATAAATATCTATCAACAATACTATAGATTCACATTCACATGAAGAAAAATGCATGCAAAGAAAGAAAAATGACTTCGATTGATATTGAAAACATTTGTAGTCTATTATCCATCAGCTAATGATTTTTTGAATTTTATATTCCATTCTGTTTCAAAGCTTGTTTTCTTCTTTGTATAATAGTTTTGTGTGATTAGTTTTGCTTCCAATTTTTTTGTAAATAATTTTGGGTTTTTTAGTATCATAAATGTATCATCCGAACAATGAATTAAACAAATTCCAAAAAAAATGTTTTTCTTTTTTTACATGATATCAATCAAATGAAATAAGTTTCGAAATCAATATATTTTTCTCTATATTATACATAGGTATCCATAATTTTGAATTTGTTATCATGTTTTATATTTATTTATTCATACAATAATAGTGTAACATATTATCAAAATATTTTTTTGATATGATCTCAATCAATTCCTGACAGAACAATTCATCAAATTCTACCATTAACATTAAATAACTATTTGAAAAAAAAGAATACACTAAAAAATGTGTTTTTTTTAAATTTAGCAGAGCCATTCCTAACTGCACTTGCATAGTAGGAATGTTTGTCTTTCAATTGGACACCTGAACCTCCAATAGTCAAAAAATTGCACAAATCTACAAATTTGTTGGAATCATTTTCCTTGCCTGAAAGTTACCTAGAATAATTAGAAATCAAATTCATATTATATTCCACAAACCGATATAAGGACATTTCACTTCGATCAATCTCCATGGTTTTCCTTCATGAAAAATTATCCCATCTGGGGAAAATCCTAACCAAGGGAAATGTTTCGAAACAATCAAATTGGGCTGGAAAATTTCGAAATTCTTTTTTTTGATCTTGAACAACTTGATAACTTCAGACTCAAATTTGATTCCATGTTGAGTGAATTTGTTGGAAAAACCTTTAGGGAAAAAAAAGCTGACTGATTTGTTTTCCCAGGAATCCTTCTGGTATGTATAAATGGAATAACAATTAGAACCTGAAATTATGAATAATATATTCATTATATATATAGGTACATGTGTAACTAGGTGAATTTGTGAAAATATTTACCAGTGATTCTAAGCTGTCTTTCTATTTTCCACATATCGGACCCCTGTGGATAATCAAGAGCCACTTTCATAATGTTGGTGCCCTTAAGGGTTTCTAAAATATCCTGGCAGCATCGTTTCAAATTGGAATAGTCCAAATTGATCAATTCAGAGATTTTTCTAAGAAAAGGACTGTCTTCTGCATTGCTCAATAATTTTTCCAAGAATACAGTTGACGAACACCTGAAATATAACAGAAACACACAGAAAAGGGAAAACCAATATAATGATGTGGAGCAGGAATGCTTCCAATTAAAGAAGGCCGATATGCCTGTAAAACAACAATTGAATTATACAACCTGTCCTTCTCAGCAGAAGAATGACTTTCTGTCTGAACTGAAATACTCAAACAGCTTGATGAATCTTCAACTTCTTTGTTTCCTATCATCGGCATTTCTAATGTTCTGCCTAGAAACTTACAAATGCTAGAATTTCCAGAGGCTGAAAAATATGGAATTGGATTTCAAAAAACATTTTTCCAAGACAAAGAAAGTGGAGATATACGAAAGCAACATATCACTATTCAAAATTATCTGAGAAATTACCATTCTCCTTTTAGCTGTTTTAAATGTTTGCCTACTGAAAGTATATTAAAATTTTCTTTGTTCATAGCCTCAGTAACATGATAGGAAACTTTCTTTTTTTTTATCAAGGGGTGACAGAATTCGTTAAAAGGTTTAGCTCTATACATGTCTTCAACACCTTTCTTTTCTTTTCCCCACTTTTGGGTTAGGTCTGTACAGCTAATGTAATCCAAATCTTCATTCCTATAATTTTGTGAGATCGTTTCATACCTGTGACATGAGATATGCACTTACCTATTTATATAAATAAGAGTTCCTATTATGTGCTTACAAAACCCTGAATTTCCTGCTTTGCATGAACATTGGCATTTCCAAAATTCATTATCTCGAGGAATTATTAGTATTTCATGAGGAGGCTGCGTTAGAGCTGAGGTCTGTAGACACAAGCTCTTATTTACATGTGTTTGTTCAACATCTACCCCACACATTATAATATGTCCAGCTTTATAGACAGTCTCTCCCTCTTTCAATGGTCTTATTTTATCTCCAATGTAGTCGATGATATTCGAAATACTTACCTCAATTTTGGGCATTTTCGAATGTATACTGAAATAGTAGAATGTAATGAACATAAATTAATACTTTGATCTGGTAGGTACTTTTACTTGCGGTTGAAAGATTATCTCTTGTATAAACAAAAATAATCGATGAAACTCCAGTAAAATACCTTATTCACTCTCTTATAATGTTGTTAATCAATTCTGCCCTGAAAAACTCCCTTGAAAACACTATTTTTTATAAGTAAAACTAAGTTCAAAATATCGAATTTGCCTTGGGTACATATAGCAATGTTTTTGTTGTTCACACTCAGTTTGAAATTTGACGTTTGGAAAGCGTCATCTATTGGTTTGTGATTTTCGCGAATATATCCTTACTGAAAATGGACAACATATGGCCGATTGGGGTAATATTAAGATCATAGGAAAAGAAGACAACAACCAAAAACGGAAAATCAAAGAGTCTGCTTGCATTCTCCTGAACGGAGACAATAATATTGCTTCTTGTTCAGTTGATATAGATAGAACTTGGCATCCACTTCTGAAACTTGAATATGAAAATGGAAAATTCGATATCAATTAATGAAAACACCTTGTAACCAGAATTCCTCCGTCTGCCAAATTATCACTTTTCAGTGTCAAAATCGAAAACATTGAGAAAAATTTTACGAAGAGAAAAATATTTCAATTGTGTTGAGAACGGGAGCAGATTCGTTCCCGAAACGTCCACCAAGATAAGTAGAGGTTTTATTATTATTAAATATATTTGTATTTCCAAATTTTTTCAAAAACAAGGTGTCACTGACCAATAGAGAATTTCTCTTTTAGGTATCTAAAGGTTTAATTTCAAGCGCACTGACATTTTGGGGCAGATCCTAAATCTGTCCTTACTACAAATAAATTGCAATAATTTTCAATAACTTCTACTCTATTTTTTAGAACTGTGCGGATAAGGGTCACTGATGTGATTTCAAATATCCCATACTAAATGGGTCATTATGATAGCCATATAACCGATAAACATGATGCTTTATCAATTTTGTCCCTGTCTTTATATTATCTCTCAACTTTCCAACCACTCCGTATATTATTTTGAAAATTAGTAGTATGGGTTTCCCACATAATATGGTCTTTCCCCTTATATCAAAAAAGTTGTTTACAGTCTTTTGATCTCTCTGATCAAAGGAGGAGGAGATATTATCTATTATACAGGATGAACCATTTATTTTCCGTGACACACCAAACATAGTTTTTTTGAATGGAATATCCTATATTTTCTCACATTTTTATTGAACTCAAGAAAAGTTATACAGATGTATATAATATGTATAATGATATGGGTGTTCGATCCCCCGTTTCAGACTTATTCACGATCTTTCTTCAAAAAATAGTCGAAATTTCCAGCATTCTAAAAACTTTGCTGATGAACTTCTCAAAGTGTGGTTTCCGTTATGAATTCAATAATACTCTTTGGTATCAGTGCCTGCAGACACTGATATATCTCATTTTGGGAATTTGAAATTTTACCAAAATTTCAAAATGGAACAACCCGAGGAACATCTCATATTTGTGACGTTTTTTAATAAAAGTCAAAAAGACGAGTTCATATATAGTGTGCGATATGCGATTTCAGATTTATTCACAATCATCTTAGAACAATAACAAAAGTTCAAAGCACTCTAATGAAACTCTGCTGATAAACTTTTCGAAGTGTGGTTTTCGTTATGAATTCATGAAAACCGTCTGGTATCTTGGTCCATGGTTGGAAGTTATGGATTTCGGATTCAGAGAGAGTGATGTTTTATTTGAAAACCGGTAATTTTCCATAAATTTTTGATATTTTTCGATAGAGCTGAAAAAGACTAGTTCATTGATGTATTATAACATGGGTGTGCCGATTCGGACTTATCTACGATCTTCAGGTGTTACTTATAACAATGATGTAGGGAATACTGGTGCAGCCTTCGATCATTAAACAGACTAGATAAGTAATCCACAGCCCTGGCAATACAGTTTGTTTGGAAGCAACATCTATAGTATCTATCTTTGTCTAAACAAGGATAGCAGCAGCTGATTCTCCCAGCACCAGTGCCGTGTTGTCAGAGGGGGTCGAATTTATTATTAATTCATGATGAAACCAAATTGAAAATACGTAACAATTTCAGTGGTACTTTTCAGCATTTCTTGGTGGGAAAATGAACATCCCTATACTTCCTTCACATTGTTACGAAAAATTCGAATACATACAATCCTATGGTGATTTTTTTAACTTGCTTGTAATCAATAAAATTATTATGACCACATCACAAGAAAAGTTCAATTCTCAACGCCATATGAAACAATATACTATCCAGTATACAGTTGTCTACTTATACTTTATCATAAATAACGTTCAATTTCAATAATGAACATTTATATCTTTGGCGATCAGTGACAGTGCATGTAAGTATATTTACGATTTCAAAGTTCAGTACCTACTAGTGGAAATAATTTTCAAAGAAGTGAAAAACTCGTTTTCGAGGCAAAAAGATATGATTGCATATTTGAATGTAATTTTCAAATCTGAAGATGAAACTAAACAGGACTGGAATGAAAAACAACCATGGATAATCTCACAGATAATTTATTTTGAATAGGATTGTTTATGTTAACATACTTCTTACTCTAACTTCCGTTGAATCTTTCAATTTATTTGCCTCATGATGGAGTCTTACAGTGAAATATTTCTCCAAATTAGTTTGACTAGTTCCAAAAACAGTCAACGGTAGATTTCTCATTGTTGTGTGTACAAGAAGTATAGAAATATCCTCATAGTTTTTATCAAAAATATTAATTGAGTTCATCATTATTCTCAGTGATTTTTCAACAGCTTTGCATATTTTGACTACAAATAAGGAAGCATTTATCAGTGCTACATATTTCACCACAAGACAATGTCGCAGCTGTCCTATGGGTATAATCAATATAATCTAATCAATTCAATTTAAATTCATTTTTATCAATTCCATTCGGGAAAATGCTTCAAAATCTCGAATGATACGACAATGGTAACTCACCTATGAAATGACGTGTTTTGATCGCCGGTTCAAATTGTCTTAAACACACCTCACAACGTCTCACCATTATATCAAATCACCAAAACAGGAAATAAAATGAGTTTCTGATGAATTCTGAGTACACAAAACTGAACACAAGTTGAATAATATCGATAAATCAAAACGTAAATAATGACAGATACCAAACAAAGCAATAATCGCCTTTGACTATCAATATCAAATTGCGGTGTTGCAACGTTGAGCAAAAAGTATTCATGATACCTATGCTGGTCCTCGAGCCCCCAAGAAAGAAAAATTGCTAAGTCTCAGAATAATGTAGCAATCTTCTATTAATCAGAACTGATTCATAATCGTCATGGCCCAAATTCATTATTATATTTGTGCATTGAACTACATGAATTCATAAAGGACTTTAAATATCATGAACTATTCATCACTTTTTGATGATTGGATATGACAACACTGGCGACGATTGGGTACTAATATTATAATTCTGGGAATTCATGTTAGCATCAGAATATTTGTTTTGTGATCCTTCTAGTGGGTTTGTTGTTCGGAGGGTGCAGCTACCCTGTCTATTTGTCTATCTAATTTCTTCAACCAGAACTCTAACGAACAGCGAACTTGGTAACTTCATCAGTGTTATCGATAATTGTACAATCAGTGTTATAAAAACCTTGATTCAGAAGTAGTAATGATCAAAATACATCATTACAATCTCAAAATATCAACTATGTGTACAGAAATGAGGGGGGTATAACTGGGGAATTTTATGGCTGAGGAGTTTCATAATTAGAATTCTCAGCGGACAATGCCGTTAGTGTTTTTGGCGAAACAAAACATCATCAGTGACTGCACCAGTCTTCTGTACATCGTTCTTATAACCAAGGTGGATGAAGGATGGTGAACCGAATCTTCAATTGTTTCTTTCTAAAAGAGTAGAGATGGCAATGCGATCCTGTAAAGTCAAATCAGCATAGGTGACGCCATCTAGCTTCGATCTTGGAAAGACTTAGTAAGATATAGTATGTGAAAATATATACTCTTTGGCGAACGTGTACAACTTTTTATAGTGGCTGGTTATAGGGAGTTGGGGCACCAGTCTATATTGGAATTTGGCTTAGGTATAACCAAGGTGGATATAGGATGGTGAAACAACTCTTCAATTGTTTCTTTCCGAAATATGTAGACCTGTCAAACAACCATAGACTTATTAATAAGTCTATGTTCTAAGATAACCATTAAGATCAGCATAGGTGACGCCATCTTATTTCGATCTTGGGAAGCCTCAGTAAAGTATTTAAATTCAACAGAATCAAGTATGCGAAAGTCTACAACTTGTTCTAGTGACTTGGTATAAGGAGTTAGGACACCAGTCTATATTTACATGATGCTTATAACTATCCAGAATAACAGTTGGTGAGCAGAGTTGAAAGATATGAGCATTTTTCTGAGGCCATATTTTCCGGAAATCGAAAACGGTTACAGAAAGATTCAGAAAATCATTGAGAACAGAGGGTGTTCCAGTTGAAATATTTTAAGTTGCTGCTAGTTAGTGGAAGCGGTAACACCGCAAGATCGAATTTATTTCATCTAGGTACAAACAAAAGTCAATCACTGTATCGGTAGTTTATCGTCCGCCTTCCTCCACCATAACGACCTTAAATGAACTAGAAGATGTGGTAATTAGTTATTTACCTGAAAGTGACATGTTCATCATAGTCGGCGACCATTGATTTGCTCACGCATCATCGTAAAAATAAATTGTTAGTTGATATTTTGAATTCATACAATTTGGCTCAGCTAATAGATACCCCAACTAGAATAACAAATATAAGTCAGACGCTTATAGATTTGTTGATTGTCAATAACTCACACAATTTCTCATCAATAAATATTCTGGATATCGATGGTATCTCAGATCG
The DNA here is from genome assembly GCA_963576655.1 of Gastrophysa polygoni. NCBI lineage: Eukaryota > Metazoa > Arthropoda > Insecta > Coleoptera > Chrysomelidae > Gastrophysa > Gastrophysa polygoni. Next base: position 16,331,362 of record OY755083.1, on the reverse strand, counting down.
CCTTGGATTCACTTGCAATATCAATCTACCTAAACAAAAATACGTCAAATACATCACTTACCGCAACTTCAGTAACTTTGATGTAAATTCTTTGAGCCTAGACATGGGCAATGCCATTTATCAATATGATAAAGTTGATGAAATGCTGACTTTTTTCAATGAACAGGTTTTAAATATATTTGATGCTCATGCGCCTTATCGTACGATGAAGGCAACCAAGACATCATCAAAGTGGATCACGTATAACTTAAAGCAGATGCTACAACTCAAACATAAGGCCTTTCATCGTTATAAAAAACTAAAAACAACTGGTTCATGGAACTACTATAAGGACCTGCGGTATTATGTCGGTAGTGCCATTCGTAGAGAGCAAGCCTCACACATGAATAATGTTTTGACACAAAAAAACTCCAAAAACACTTGGAATACCCTGAGATCACTTGAAGTACTCCGTGATAAAAGTACACCTGAAATTCTTCCACAATTAAAAATCTTGAACTTACTAAATGAACATTTCACTAAAACACCAGTACTGAGTCAATCCCAAGGATAAATAGCCCTACTTGATAAATATACAATACCCCTACAGGATCATCTTTTCAAATTTAGTACCGTGGATTCGGAATCGGTCTTGCAATGCCTGCATAGAATCAAATGCTGTAGGGTCTGATGGAATCTCTATTCGTATGCTACATTTGATAATACCGCATCTACTGGAGCATATAACATATATTTTTAACTTCGCTATTGAATCGAATACATTCCCACCCTTGTGGAAACACGCCAATGTTAGACCTTTAGTAAAATGAAATAATCCAGCTGAACTGTCTGATATAAGACCTATCAGCATCCTTCCAACTCTCTCTAAAGCCTTTGAAATGATAATCAAAGAACAAGTGTCGACATATATCAGTATGACTAATCTTATGACTGATGTTCAATCTGGACTCCGTCCCCAATACAGTACAACCACGGCACTAAGTCTGATTACAGATGATATATTCGAAGCAATTGATGAGGGAAAGATGACCTGTCTCATTCTTTCAGATTACAGTAAGGCTTTTGATACTTTGGATCCGTCTGTTTTATGTAAGAAACTGAAATACTTTAGCTTTTCTGGTGGTGAAGTCTCACTCCTGGAGAGCTATTCAGCTGGACGTACTCAAACTGTCAATTTGAACGGTGAACAATCTTCATCCTTAAGTAGACATCATTGAGTTTCACAAGGCTCTGTCTTGGGTTCTCTCCTCTTTGCTCTCTACATATCCGATTTTCATGAGTACGTCAGATCAATAAAAATACACCATTACGCGGATGACACCCAATTATATATGTCATTTGGTTTCAATGAAGTCGTGATAGCTGAGGATATTATAAATAGAAACCTAAAACTACTCTTTGATGCATCCCTCGCACACAATTTGAAGCTGAATTCTAAAAAATCGCAAGTGATGCTGTTTGGTTCCAAAGGCAATAGGAACGCCGCTTCTAATTCAATCACCATAAGAATTGATAACAGTTCTATCAAATTAGTAGAGAGAAAATTTAGGTCTTGGATCGATACTGTTCTGAGATTCATAAAACATGTTAATCATCTGTGTAAGGCTTCATATAATGTGTTACGGCAGCTATACCCCAGTAGGTACTTGATGTCAAAAAAGCTAAAATTGAATCTATGCGAGTCTCTAATATTCTCACGAATGGCGTATTGCGACATTATTTATGGTCCGGCTTTAGATCAACATAATGTATTACGGTTGCAAAAAATCCAAAATAGCTGTATTCGATTTGCATATGGTATACGTAAGTATGACCATATCCGTAATTCATTCAACGACTCAGGCTGGTTGAAAATGAATCAAATGAGAGAAACACACTTCCTAACCATAACACATGAAGTTTTGCAATCAGGAACCCCAGCATATTTGCGGAAAAAAATGTTTTTCTTGTCACGGAAGAATGATTCGCGTAATACGTATCACTTGCTAATCCCGAAACACAAAACCGCTTTATACACTCGTAGTTTTTCATACAATGCAGCAGAACTATACAACACGTTACCACATAAACTCAAAGACCTCAGGTTGAGAAATTTTAAGAAACGTTTGAAAGTCGTTTTCTTGTCTTACTTGACTCGATTCACCTCACTGAGGTTTTAGGTGGGATTTAATAAGTTTATAATTCGTGTGCAATCCTTTATTGCAGATGCAGAACGCTTCCAAGATACATGTGTCAAAATACAAAAATTGACTGACTGTTTACTTCCCGAATGAATCCTTGACAATATATAAACATAAAAAAAGGCGCATCGCGCTAGAACCCGCTACGTTCCGTGCGGGGTTGCTGCCTTTCCTAAAAGGTCTACAAACTTGGGGCAAGCCTCAACATGCCGCCCTCCTTGAAAGCTTTATGTGATTAAAGTTTCAACATGAATAATCACCATTAAAAAAAAATATATGAAACACGTAAATGAAGTCCATGCCATGAGTTCATCGAAATGATAATGAATAACATGAGAATATACAGGGTGTCCTTAAAAGGTCTTTACAAAAAGCTACCACATATTCTTCAGACCAAAACAATTCGATACAAGCAAACTTACCTCAGTAAAAAGTTGCTTAGTTTGGGCGCTAGACGGCTCTGAAGTTGAAATTTTCAAATCGATTTTGCTTCATACCTTTTGAACGGCTCATGAGATTTTTTTCAAATTTGGTACGTTGGCATAGACTCATCGGGCAATGAAACTCATATCATAATCATAATGAATATCATTCCATGGGCGTAGAACTTGATTTTTTCAGTAAATAAACATCTAAAACTCCTACGCCAATGGAAAAAAATTAGTTTCAATATGAAATCTAAATTATTCAACTCATTCACTACAAAAAAGGTACTCTTGACAAAAGTCGATTCCTCTCATGGTTTCGACAAAATTTTAATTTTAGTGATTTAGAGCATAATTAATAATAAAACGATTAACAGATATTTCATAAAAATTGTTCAAAATGTTCACCATTTTCACGTATACAAAGATTTATACGACGCAAAAAGTTGAAATGTACTCTTTGCATAACTTCTTCATCGCCTGTAAGATTATTCGTCGCCTGTTGGATACGTTGCCATAATTGTTCTACAGTATTCACAGGGGTCTTGTAAACCGTAGACTTGAGATAACCCCATACAAAATAATCCATCGGTGTTAAGTCTGGAGAACGTGGTGGCCAATTCACGGGTGCATCATTACATCTACCTATCCATCTGTCTGGGTACTGTTGGTTTAAAAAATTCCTAACATCCACCGAAAAATGTGGTGGAGCTCCATCGTGCATAAACCACATATCTACCCGATGTTGGAGTGGTAAATCTTCCAACAAATTTGGCAACGTATTTCGTAGATGTTGTAAATACATGTCTCCTGTTAATCTTTGTGGAAGTATGACAGGACCAATTATAAAATTTCCTATTATTCCAGCCCAAACGTTGATTTTGAATTCGTGTTGAAAATGGTTTATTTTAATGGAATGAGGATTTTCAATTGCATAAACGTGTTCATTATGAAAATTAGTTATTCCTCTTCTCGTGAAACAGGCTTCATCAGTGAACAAAATATTCTTTCCAAAGTTCAGATTCATTTCTCTTTGCAAATTAATGAAACTACAAAACATCAGACGACTTTGTGAATCATGGATTAATAAATCTTGAACTGGCGTCTTGTGGTATGGGTATAATAATTGTTTTCTTAGTACTTGATGAACGGCATTCCTAGAAACTTCTAGTTCATTACTTATCCGTCTAGTACTCAATTCTGGATTTTCTTCAATACGGTCTAAAATTTCTACTTCGACTTCGGGAATCCTTACATAACGCTGTCTTCCATAATCACCAGTTCTAGGAGCAAAATGACCGGTCTCCCGAAGACGTCTCTCAACTGCAGCAAAGGTTGGGTGGCTTGGTACGCGACGATTTGGAAACCTTGCCGAATACACCCTCACACTCTCTCGACCATTTCCTTGACAATATCCGAATACCAATAACATATCGGTGTATTCTTCATTGGTGTATTGTACGGCCATGATAAATCAGAAAAGTCCGATATCAACAATCAACGTCAATAAAACTCGACAAATCAACACAGATGAAACTATGGAAACCAAGAATGTGAATATCACTGTTTTCGAGCAGATAATAATAGTCTTCAGAAAAAAAAACCAGTGCTACTTATTTTCAATAGAAATAACCTATGCAAAAAGTACATCTCAACTTTTTGCGTCGTATAAATCTTTGTATACGTGAAAATGGTGAACATTTTGAACAATTTTTATGAAATATCTGTAAATCGTTTTATTATTAATTATGCTCTAAATCACTAAAATTAAAATTTTGTCGAAACCATGAGAGGAATCGACTTTTGTCAGGAGTACCTTTTTTGTAGTGAATGAGTTGAATAATTTAGATTTCATATTGAAACTAATTTTTTTCCATTGGCGTAGGAGTTTTAGATGTTTATTTACTGAAAAAATCAAGTTCTACGCCCATGGAATGATATTCATTATGATTATGATATGAGTTTCATTGCCCGATGAGTCTATGCCAACGTACCAAATTTGAAAAAAATCTCATGAGCCGTTCAAAAGTTATGAAGCAAAATCGATTTGAAAATTTCAACTTCAGAGCCGTCTAGCGCCCAAACTAAGCAACTTTTTACTGAGGTAAGTTTGCTTGTATCGAATTGTTTTGGTCTGAAGAATATGTGGTAGCTTTTTGTAAAGACCTTTTAAGGACACCCTGTATACATAATTGAGTCTATTGCTCACTTTTAGGAAGCACACATAACTTTGCAACAGGCCTTTTATAAACACCACATGACGACACCATCAGCACCTGGGTGTAGCTGCAGTACTCGGCCTAAACTCCATTTCAGTGGGGGAAGATTGTCTTCCTTTATTACCACCACTATATCGGGTTTAATGAGCAGGGGATGCTTCTCCTTCCACTTTCGTCGGACCTGGAGTTCAGATATGTACTCCTTGGACCAACGTTGCCACACATCATGGACGATTTTTTGGCACCTCTTGAACCGGGATAGTATGGACTCCTTCACCTCTGTGAAGTCTCCACAGGGAACTGTCTGTAGTGACTCTCCAATGAGAAAGTGTGCGGGTGTGATGGGTGTGGGATCGTTAGGATCACTGGATAGAGGGTACAATGATCTCGAAATTTAAACATGCCTCAACCTGAGCCAGAACAGTAGAATACTCTTCAAATGTTAAATTTGACTCTCCTATGACACGTTTCAGATGGTGTTTAACAGATTTAACACCTGCTTCCCACAACCCTCCAAAATGTGGTGATCTTGGGGGTATAAAATGCCAATGAATGCCTTCCTGACCCAGCTCAGTCTGAACGTCAGGTTCAATGGAGTTCCGCATTAGCACCAACGAAGTTGGTTCCGTTATCGGAGAATATATGATTACATTTTCCACGCCTTGCCATGAATCTGTATAAACAAGCCAAAAATGCTTGCGAAGTCATCTCACTGACAAGCTCCAAATGAGCTGCCTTGGTCGCGAAACATATGAAGACGCAAACATATGCCTTTGTCACCTTGAAATTTCTTGTTTTCCGATCCCGCAAATTAAAGGGAACACAATAATCGATACCCACATGTATAAAAGGTCTCGCTGGGGTTACTCTTAACTCGGGTAAATCAGACATGAGGTATTTTGCGTTCGGATGTGGATCTGTTTTAAAACAAGTTATACATTCATGCACGATTTTGCGTACCAAATTACGCCCTGATAATATCCAGAACCTTTCTCGCAAAGACGCAAGTAATAATTGTGGACCAGCATGGCATAACTTTTTATGATGATATGTAACAAGTAAATTCGAAAAATAATGCTTGTTAGGTAGTACAATCGGGTATTTTTTGTCAGTTTCATGATGTGAATTTTTAAGCCGCCCTCCCACGCGAATCAACCCATCACTATCGAGAAAGGGGTTTAAAATCGATAATTTACTTCTAGTATCGATAGGTTTATCCGTCTGCAGACATTTCAATTCAGACTCGAACATTTCCCTTTGAACTATTCTTATTGAAACGTTTAATGAACCATGCAACTCTTGAGGGCTTAAGGGTCCTTGAAGCTTAGACGAATTCGGAAGCGAGTTAGTTTTGAAACGTAGTATATAAGCCAAAGTTCGTTGCAGTTTTGTAAAACTTGAAAATCTATTGAACGAATCAACTATGTCCAAATTGACAACTGTAGCGACTGATGTCTGTTTTTTCATTTCTACATAACACTCATTAGGTATTTCTTGGGGATCAAATTTGATTGGCCAGGTGGTGGATGACTTCCTCAGCCAGTCTGGACCACACCACCATAACTCATTAGAACTCAGATTATGTGGATTGAGTCCTCTAGATATAAGATCTGCTGGATTTTGCTCAGTATTAATATGTCGTCAATCATCCTGACTAGTCAAGGATTGAATAGTTGATACCCTATTCGCAATAAAAACCTTCTAATTGATAGCGTTTCTCTTTATCCAGCCTAAAACAATCGTGGAATCACTCCAGAAGAATGATCGTGCGAAAGTCGTACTCAATGCTGAATTAACCTTGTCGTGAAGTTTTTGATAAAAGTAGAGCAGCGCATAATTCAAGCTTGGGTATCGATAGACATTTGAGGGGTGCGACCTTTGATTTTGCACACAACAAGTTTACATGAATTTTACCAAACTTATCGATCGATCGTAAATAGATGGACGCACCATACGCTACTTCACTTGCATCTGCAAACCCGTGTATTTCGATGAGGGTTGGGTCATCGCAGACAACATATCTTGGCACTTGAATGTCATTTAAAAATTGTAATTGACCTTGGAATGTATCCCATTCGTGAGCTACATCTAATGGAAGTGGTTCGTCCCAGAGTACCTTCAGTTGCCAAAGTCTCTGAAGTAAACATTTAACCTTGACTATAACTGGACCTACAAGCCCTAACGGATCAAAAATCTGAGCGACTGATGAAAGTATCAATCGTTTCGTAGGTTTCCGATTATTGCTTAAATGTTTCACATCATAGTTTAAAATGTCTGAGTTCGAATGCCACAAAAGGCCTAAGGAGTGAGTTTGATCATCCTTACCTATGTTAATTATACAATTTGGCTGTGAATTTTGTATGCTTTGTAATATTTTGGGACTATTTGAAATCCATTTGTTGAGTGTGAATCCATACATACGGAAAAGTGTAGAGATATCCTTGTATATTGTAATGAGTGTATTGATGTCATCTGACCCGGTTAATAGATCATCAATATAGAAGTCTCTGATGATAATCTTGCACGCTAATGGATACTCAGTCATATTCTGAATGCCGATTTCATGCAAACACCTAACTGCCAAAAAGGGAGCGGATGAAGTGCCATAAGTCACGGTGTTCAATTCGTACATTTCAACTGGTTGACTAGGATCCGAACGCCAGAAAATACGTTGTAGTTTTCTGACATCAGGATGCATCAGAATCTGACGGTACATTTTTGTAACATCGCCTGCCAGGATATATTTATGTGATCGAAATCTCAGAACAATGGATACTAAATCTTGTTGAATAGTTGGGCCTACCAACTGCAAATCATTTATTGAAAATCCTGTGGATGTCTTCATGGATGCATCAAAAACAACCCGAAGTTTTGTTGTTGGGCTATTATCCTTTTTTACATAATGGTGAGGAATAAAATAGCTAGAACTATCATCAGTATCATTAATTCTCGTCATATGATGCAAATCAAGATATTCATTCATGAATTGTACGTACTGATTTCTCAGACGTTCGTCCTTGTTTAATTTTGTTTCAATAGAATAAAAACGTTTGAGAGCCGCTTGTTTTGAATCGCCCAATATATCAGGAGAATGAATCAAAGGAAGTCTCACAATGAATCTGCCTGTTTTATCACGTTCAGTTGTGACCCTAAAGTATTCTACTGCAGACTTTTCCTTATTTGTCAAGGGCATTGTATTAGGATATTCTTCGATTTCCGAAAATTTAGATAATGAATTATGCAACTCTGTTTCAGTGATTAAGTTACAATATTGGGTTGAGAAACAGTTAGATAACCCATGTGGAATCTCTCCAGAGATAACCCACCCTAACAACGTATTCTGAATTGTAGGTTTATGTTTACCTAAACTTATTTGACCCAATCTTAATAATTGCCAGAATAAATCTGCACCAATCAACATGTCCACTTGGCTTGATTCGTTGAAGTCCGGATCAGCCAGCACAATATCCTGAGGGATGTCAATAATATTCATATCGAAGGATATCGAAGGTAAAGTATTCGTAATTTGTGGAATGATTAAACAATTTATTGTTGTTTGATAAGAATTTATTCTTGATTTAATTTTGATAATTGAGTAATATTGTATTGCGGTTTGTGATTCATTGATACCAGAAACTGATAATTGAGTCTTGATCTTAGTTAGTTTTAATTTATCAGCAAAGTTCTGAGATATCAGATGTGATGTTGAACCTGAGTCCAATAGGGCTCTACAATCATGATATTTGCCAAATTTATCTGATACACTTATTACGGCAGTAGATAGGAGGATTTGTTTATTATTCACATGAATGTTATAAGTGACCTCAGTATTTGCTCCAGATGATGTTGGTAGATTATTTAGTGCACTCTGTATATTGATTCGTTCGATATTTGATGAAATCGCCATATTCGAAGAACTTTCTGAAGATCTCTCATTATATCCATTTTCGTTCGTACTTCTCTGGTTATTACTATTTGATGCAACATTAAAATTATTATGAAGCAGAGTATGATGACGCTTGGAACAAATTTTACAATTTGCACTGATACATGCTTTATTATTGTGTCCACTTTTGAGACAATTGGTGCATAAATGTTTGATTTTTGCTTCCTGATACCGCTTATCCGTTGATAAATTCAAGAAGCGGGTACATTTTGTGATATAATGATTTTCTGAGTAGAATGTACATCTCAATTTCCCATTCTCTGCCACTAAAAACGCCTTTTGTTTTTGATTAGAAGTATTTGGACTCAATGTTTCTAAAAGACTACATTTTTCATTTAGGAATGTTGTTAAATCATTTAGTGAAGCTAATTTGATGGATGAGCTAGTATTTTTTGCTTCCCATTCTCTTCGTGTGATTGCATCTAACTTGCTGGAAACCATGAAAATGATCAGGGTGTCCCACTAATCAACAGGCTGTCCAAGTACTTCTAAAGCTGTGAGATGTTTGTTTAATTTATTCACTAATGACCTTAATGCATTATGAGATTCCTTGTGTACAGTAGGTAAATAGAATAGTGCTTTTACGTGATTGTTCACTAATAATGTTTCATTTTCATAACGTTTTTGTAAGAGTATCCATGCAGCATTGTAATTTTCCGAAGAAATTTCAAGTGACCTGATTATATCTGCGGCTTCACCTTTCAATGATAATCGTAAATAGTGAAACTTTTGTATTTCAGATATTGTGTTATTATTGTGTATAATTGAATGAAAGGTATCCTTGAAATATAACCATTGGCTATATGAACCATCAAAACTAGGTAGATTTATGGTAGGTAGTTTTATAGAATTAGTGATATTATCGCTATTCATCAATGAGTTTGACGCAGAACGCAACCCCTGCTCTCCGCCACTGGTGGACGTAGCCGTAGCAAGAAGGCGCTTGGATTGAGTAAGAAGTGCGAAATAAACTTCTTCAAACTCATCGCGATCATTACCATGAGTTTCCGCATTCGCCTCCTCGTCACATAACTCGATTTTGAGTTGTAAATCCTCAAATGAATCTAAGATTGTTTGAAACTTACTGAACCGAAGCTCCAACTGAACCAAATCAGGTTGTTCAGGATTCAGTGCATTAAGAAAATTCTTGAAACGCGTGACATTACCCTTTAGAACAGCTCGTTTTCTCAAAAGTTCTTCACGAGTTTCTGCCATTGTTGGTTTTCAGTCAATGAAAATGGTATTTCAATAAGATCTTGTTGAAAGTTGAATGATAAGATGTTAAAATCTGATGAACAATATTGTATAATAGTTGAATTCAGAGTCGATTACTTCCTCCAGTATGTTCAAATGTTACCAAATTTCACTAGTTGGTTAAAGTTTATGCAGGGTTTCCTCGGCTATTTTCAACAAGTAATTTTTTAGTCGAAAATAATTGCCAAAATTATCAGATTGTTATCTATTTTATCGTCCAAGTAACGTATATCAGGAAGGGAATTAGGTAGGAATAGGGCAAAGGAATGCACACCGACCTTGCAGCTTATTTGTTTATACGGACTGGGCGGTTAGCAACACGCCGTTCACGCCGATCGCCAGGGTAGCTCGCTCGCCGTTGATGTAAGGAATTCTGTTTCTGTACATCCGATGTTCGAAGGACCATGAATATCGTGGGGTTTCTTGTCTTACTTGACTCGATTCACCTCACTGAGGTTTTAGGTAGGATTTAATAAGTTTATAATTCGTGTGCAATCCTTTATTGCAAATGCAGAACGCTTCCAAGATACATGTGTCAAAATACAAAAATTGACTGACTGTTTACTTCCCGAATGAATCCTTGACAATACATAAACATAAAAAAGGCGCATCGCGCTAGAACCCGCTACGTTCCGTGCGGGGTTGCCGCCTTTCCTAAAAGGTCTACAAACTTGGGGCAAGCCTCAACAGTCGTCCTCAGAACAAGGTAATGATGTCTTACTACTCTGATGACCCTTGCAATGATTTTTGGTACATGAATAATGGGGTCTCAGTTCTCAGTTCTAATACTACTTCATCATCAAAACATCTAGTCGCTATAAGCTTATTAAATAAAAATTTTATAAATTCCTGATTCATTTATTATGATATTCTTTGAACCTAACATATTTACTATACCTAAATTATTAGTGAAGGTTTATATATGTATTTAGAATAGGAATTTCCTGTAGAATATATAGATCCAATAGATCCAATAGATTTAATGTGTACGTCCTCCAAGGTTGGGTTTAAAAGCAGCTTTAATAGCTGAACCCCGCCCATTCATCATACTTGTTGAACATTGCAATTATAAACCATTGAATGTGATGAATAAAGGCATGTTATTATTATTATTATTATTATTATTATTATTATTATTATTATTATTATTATTATTATTATTATTATTATTATTATTAGTACTTAGATCATATTCATTCATGCAATAACACAAATTTTCAGAGTGATCCATTGTCAGGAACACACGGATTCTTTAAATTAAATCAAATCATACAATTATGCGAATAATGCATCCATTCGTGAAAACCTATGCGGTACACTTTCGTCATTCTGAAATTTACATCATTTAGGATATTCCGCTTCTTTCCAGTACAAAACTGCAATTATAATAATTAATTTCAAAAATATGGAACCAATTTATATAGGTATCTCGATTTCAGATAGGTACAGAGTACGAACAGGAAGACTTTCACCCACTTTTCTGATCAATTGATAATATTTTTTCACCACCCTATGTATAGGATATTTCGTTCCTATGTTCGATGAAAATTGGAGAGTATTTTGAAAAACATCGATGATATTTTTCTTGGGGTTTTTATCAACTGTTGAATCTTTGCAACTAAGAATGACATGATTGATACAGTGAAATTCACTGATCTATATTCCAGTTCATGGAACTGAACATGACTGATGAACATCTCGCCGGCATTGGAAGAACGAAGTCTTCCAATAATGAAATATAAAATCAGAAGGTTGTTTCGGGCTTGAAGTTTATCGTCTATCGAAAGTAAACACAGCTCTGGAACTTCCCACGTAGTTACTCCCGACGAAATTCGAATAGTGCGGTAGTTCTGGCAATGCCATCAGCACCATAATATAGCTAAGAGATTTTCTTCATCTTCCAACACACCGATGGTATATTGCGCTCGAAAGAACAAGAGAGTCTTCAACAAGAGGATTCAGGAGAATTCAGAAAGGAGAACGTTGTTGTAACAGGTTGAAATATTTAGCTGAACAACGTTGGTAAAAGGTTTGGGTCGCCTGTTGAATCAGTCGAGACCATAGACTTATTCGAGACTATTTAACGGTATATTCTCCAAATCTGATCCACATTGACATATGTCTCGAGAGAGGCGTAATGGGTTTCCAGAACTATCTAGCTTACTTCGATGTAATTCTATACTTTGCTGATGTAGCACGATTATATTGATTTACTTACCAGTATTTCCATATCCTGAATCCAGTCTTTGCCTGTTGTTCGTCTTGTTCACATGAGAAATTCAAGTTCAAAAGAAGAACTCCTATTTATGCATATTACGAAAACTGCGCGTAACGTTTGTTTTTCTCACTACAAAGTAGACGATTCGAAAAACAAGCTATTCATATACAATATAGATCTTCTTCAGTAACACCTGGATCATTCTGGGTTTCTGTGACAATTTGATGTCAAAATAACTATCCTCAATCTATCATGTCTTCTATTTCTTCTCACTTCTTCTCAGGAAGTCCATACCAAATACGAAAAAAAATCTATCGCATGATAAGTGCAAAATTACCCAGGTCTCTAACTGATTCGGTATTTAATGATCTCAATTTATAAGTTTCTGATAATTCATGAATATCATTGATGAAACAATTCACAGGTTCACCCTGTAGTTGCCTTCTCTTAGGGAACTTTGCTCTTTCGTAAATGATATCTCTTTTGAATACCAAATAGTTTTCGAATGCTTCTCTAACTTTTCCGAATCTTCCTTATTCATATCGTATGAGGTCAGCAAAACCTCTCCTTCTTCTCCTAACCAGTACAATAACATATTTATCTGAGTTGACTAGAGCTTATTTTCAACTCACAGGCTATTCTGAATATTTCGACTTTTTTCATCCACCTGGGCCATTCTGAAGGTGATTTGAAATCGAAAAGTTCGGGAGGTCCTACTTGGTAGTGCACACTAGTGTGCACTACTTCTATAACTTTCGAACACCTGATACCATGTAAAATAAATATGAATGTCAGCGCGTACATGATATTGTCGATTCGACCAGATAGTACTAGCGTTTTATACTAACATTACACATATTCCAACGTTCTGCACTGGGCGAATTGAACAAATGGACGGTCAACTATCGACTACTCTGCGAGATCAAAGGCCCACTACCAGAGTTTCACCAAAATTTAGCGGCTTGTCGAACTATAATATATCGCGAAAGTCCACTACAGTCGGAGACTGATCGGAAGCGTTCTCGTGTTTATAAAAATCCTTAAATATGGACTATCAAGAGTACCATTGGTATAGGGAAAGCTATAGTGAATTTATGCTGACTTGAATTCTGCATCAGACATTTGAACGCACGAACTTTTTCAACTTCGACTGGAACTGGAACGAAATACAAGTTGTTCCTTTGAAAAAGTTACTATAATCCCTTGATGTATTGGTTTGGAACACCATAGATTTTTATGACATTTTTTGAATTACTGAATATGTTACAGATAGAATATTTATATCGAATTACTCTATGGCTACAACTTCCGTTACATAGTCAATGGTATAACCGATTAATAGTTCTCTGAATGCGCGGCAAAACTGAGTGCACGTACTCAACTGACTAATACTATCTAATAATGGAATCTGTCTCGATAAAAGCAGAGATCTGCATTGAGATACTTTCATCAGGTACACGTGATAGGTGTATGTAGTTCTGAATAGTTTTTAGATGGACTCGGTGAGAAATGTGTATCGAAACAAGATTTGAAGAGAGCGACCTCCTTAGATGGATACGGCAGTCTTTAGAGAATGAAAAGTTACCCCACTTGAATATACAACTCACTGAAACTTCTGCTGAAAAAAAAACGACGGGTTTACAAGTGAAATTTTCTTCACTACAGTTACAGGAGTCGATGGAAATAGTCGTACCAAGTACATCAACTTGGCTGTCAAAGTGGGCAAACAGTATGGGCTTGGAGAAAGTGATGTTTTTTTGGAATTGCTGCATAAACGAGAGAATCTCGTATCTTATCAGCTCCTACAAACATTACGAAAATTTCGATACGACAGATGCGTTCCAGCACCGTTTGATGCTATTCCCAAATGTTATAAAACTTTCTTCTGCGATGATGCATCAAATGGAATAGTGTTAGTTTTACAAGACATGAGACAGCTTGGCAAACTTCACGACAAAACCATACCAATGGACAATTAACATATTCGATTATTGTTCGAACAGTACTCCGCATTCCTCGCCATTTCTTTCGCATTTCGTGATCATAATCCTGAGGATTACAAATCACTCGCTGATAAATTCAATTGTGTTACTGAAAAACTTTCTTTTATTTTTGAAAACAGCGTTTGAGAGAAGCATCCAGAGGAGACTTCGTAGCACAGTTCAAGAGTTCATTTGAAAGAGGAGTTACCAACATGATGAGAGACGTCTTAAGCGAAGAAGTTGGGCAGTCCGTTATCATCCATTGTGATTGCCATAATGATAATTTCATGTTAGAATATGAGATTTGAAAAAGACAAGTCATTATTCGTTTGGGAACGTCCTTAATTTTCTGAGCATGAACATTCAGAATTCAGTACTGATCTGGTTTCAATAGTTCATTCTGAGCAGTCTGAAAATATCATCAACTCTCATCAATTCCATTATGTGCTCAACGAAACTACCGTCTGTCCTACATCATGAGCGATTCCAAGTAGACAAACTAGACAAGCTCAGGCTGGTCCCCTATATTGTCAGCCCCGAGACATGCTTTTCCTGATGCCACGGTGGCTAGCAAGATGTTTCTCGAACATTATATGATTTCGTTTCTTGCTGTCGAAAGATAAAAAAAATCAATAGATACTCCACAGATGCACTATCGAAGTATCGAAAATCTATATAAGAGCTTGTTCCAATGGTTCAGTCGAAAATGGCGAAAATGGCCACTTTCGTGAATTTATACGTCATTTTCTCGCATAAATAACACCTGATTTAAGGTTTGAATAGTTCGTTTAGAATTGCCTAAAACTTACCATTTTGATGCATACAAATTAATTAAGTAAGTTATTTTTTCAGAATAATAACGGAATCACAATTTGAAAGAAATTTTCATCTCTCACTTCCATAGAACCTTTTTAGATGACAATTCTCCAGAATATAACTGAGTTCACTTCGGTCTGGTCATGATCTGGTTCCAATGGTGCAGTGAGAATCATATAAAATTGACAATTTCTCAATTTTGCTGTTTTTTCCGCGCATGAATATTACTTATTTAGTTAAAGTTCTGTTTTTTTTTTCTATCTTTTCTATCGTTGTCCTTTGGTTGGATATTTGAAAATGCGCGATTTATCTTCGTCCTTCTGATTCTCCTATATCTAAATATATTGGTGTATGATTGGTTTCTTCGAAATAAATATGTTTGTATCAATTTTTCGATGTATTCAGAATATTCGTATTTTATTTGTATAAGAGTTCAATCATAACTCCATCGAAACGGTACCTACTTACCGAATTTGAATTTCTATTCAGGAAAGTAATAATCCAATATAGCACATATAGTATACAGCCGATGATAATGACCAAATTACTAATTGAAAATCTTGGACCAATGCAATATGAGACTCCATCTTGAAATAGATCCAGGTGAAAATAAATATTTTCATTATCATTGAATTAAATTATCAATACTCGCTATCGTTTTGTTATTCAGAAAGTAGCCCATTTCACTGGAAACAGGAACAGGAAAGTAAAACTCACTAGTGTAGAAATATTGGGAAAACTCACTATTGTAGGAATATTGGAAAAAACACGCTTGCAGTGATTGATGGATGTAATATTTTACCTGGAAATTTTCCTGCTGGTATCATCACACATGGTACTTACATTTCACATTGATTTTGTATCTTCCGGGAAATGATTCAATCCACTACTTTCGTTCCGATTAAGCATCTGGTAATGTGACCATCATCTCCTTCATTTATGATTTTCATCTCTGTGGATATTATGAATCCGCTATAATCCAAGAACGAAAGGTCAAAAATGCGCAGGAAACTTATATGAAATATATACAGAGCTTCTCAAAAGTCCTTTTCCCCCACTCCCCTCTCATCTTTGGGACGTTTATACATGAACAAGTGACCCATAATTTTGAATCTACGGTAAGTCCTCTTTTAAAAGCTATCGAAAAAAACCTATTCAATGATACTTATTTTGTTTGTGTCAATGGCAGTTTCAATGGCTCATTTGTAAACATTATAATTTGAATTCCATTCAATAGGCCTTGTGACCTCATCTTTGACGATTTGACTTTTGAGAAGCACTGTATATGACAACGAAACAACGTTGACATTAATCGGTTGAGCGAAAAGTTGGTTACAAAAGATCTCTAGCTGGAATATCCGGAATTCATAGGAGTGTACATTTAATTTCATGGAATCGACATTGACAACTATCGAAATGCTCCTCTTGTTCCATACATCGTTGCTCCGCTCGGGTTCTTCCGTTCCTGACTCCTGTATTGTATTTTGGGATGCGTAGTAATCGTCGTCGAAACTTCGAATAATGTCGACAATGGACATAGGTGAATAATAATGATTCAAATACTTTTGGTCGTAGGCGAAATAGTGTACATAACTCGTTGGAATGTGATTTCCAAGCACTCGTTACATTTCCGCACTCGCCGTTATGTGGCTCGTGCTAAATATCAACTCGTACAAAATATGTCACTTTCCACACTTGTGTAATATACTATTTTGAAATTTCGTTTTTTCCGGACATGAGCAAAACTTTTCAACTTCATCCATGGCAAATTGTAGGATATACAATTCCGTGAATTTACTCAATCTAGCATTTCTCCTATTCTCCTATCTCACATATTTATCGTTCCATACAATGATGTGGATCGAATTTGGAACACACGCAGTCCATTTTCCGAAATAAGATCGCTTATTATTCTATTTTCAGGAAGGAACCCCAACAAAAGTTATCTTGGACTGGCGACTTGCTTTTCAGCACTCGCCAGTTCTGGATCTATCGTATCGTATAACATCAATGAACTGTCTGAAAACCTTGTTGGAATGGGAACCGACCCTATGAGAGTATTTCTATTTTCACCGTTGATCGAACACTGGAAGAGATATTGCTCGTACGGATTCATTTTCACGATAGCCTTCTTGGACTTGTTCTTCATTGGAGAAGGTGACAAAATCACGATCGGTGATGTAAAAGATTGGATATTCAGAAGCCTATCGTGAAAAGTTGATTCCAGCAGTAGATCATTTCTGTCATCATGAATTCTAATCTAATGAGGCAGTTAAAAAACATATTATAATTCTTTTCTCGTTTCTGAGGATGATATATCAAGGTATTGTAGTGATTTATCATTTCTTCTCAACACTTCATGGACCAGAATATAATATCAACTCGAATACAGATGAATAGAAAGTTCAGTAATATTTCTAAACTTTCGAATCGATCATCTGATGAACAATTAGAGAGTAATGAGAGAATATAAAGAACTTTGGTCAGAAATACAACTAAATTTGACAACTACTAATAATTTACGGAACTGTCACCATGCATGGCAACCTAGAATAATAAGATCTTTTCATATTTCATATTGTCATGTTTCCCATACTTTGATTTGATGAAATAACTGGAAGTTTTTATTCAAATGTCATTAAGACGCCACAGAGATAACCTGATGACGTCAATTAATCAAAATAATGGTATCAATAGGAGCGCAATCAAATACTTTACTTTCTGTAGGTTGATCGAGGAGGTGGTGTATTGATTTTTCACAGATCTTTGTGATTTTCTCTCATCGTTTCTGAAAATAAAAATAGAAATTTTAATAATTATTTTGATATATTTGTAGTGAGAACAGATTTATGATCTGGCCCGAAATGTCACTGCGATTGATGATGAAATGAAGCACAATTGAATTCGAAAATTGACATGTCGGTCAGTTTTTGTGTGAACTATACAAGGTGTATTTTATTTAAGGTTTCAATTCTGAAGGTTCTGAAACTCTATAGGCACTGTAATATGATATAGTGAAATTTATTTATTTTATTCTCACTAAATGTTCAATTTTACTAACCAACATGCGAGCTATTATTCTTCATTATCAGTTCCGAAGTAAGACAAATTCATGATGCACATGAAAAAAAATATACTGAGTTCAAATAAAGATAAATAGAAAACAATGTTCATTTGAAATGATTTATTAATTCACAATATTTTTTCTTATTTCTTGTACATATGTGTAGTACTATGAAGTACTACTCATTGAAATTCTTTCACTTCATAAACTTTCTATAAAAATCACATACGTATTTATGGACATTGTAACGATGCATACCAATACATTCATGAATTCGACTTTCTATTTAGCGTTATCATTATCTTTTGCATTTGTTAGTAACTATGTATCAGGTGTTCAATAGTGGAAACCATCTCTATATTTCAGAAAATATGGATGATAGAGTTCAGGGGCGAAAATATCAATGATGAGAACAAAAATGAAACATCACTATGAATTTTTTTAAAGTTCCTAACTTTACCTCTAGGGGGCATACCGTTCACCACCAACCTCGATTATTCAACATAAGCCACACTAAGCTAGATCAAAAACAAAAACGTTATTTATCTGCATTGAATTGAACTCAATTTGACTACCTACACGTTTCTCTGACTTTTTTGGAGAAATTAAGATTTAAGAAAGGTTTTATCATGAGTGATATAAATTATCTCTAATAATTTCACTTGTCCACATTCATCACTGAATTTCTCACCCACAAATTTTTTACCATGAATCCATGGTTTCTGAGATACAGCCGGTGTTCACTGCTAATCAAACAGCCGGTACTGTCTTGCAATGAACAGCGGCATTTTCGAAGAAACAATTTTCCTTTCATTCTAATAGTCGCAACACGTATGTTACTAAAATTAAATCACAGCTGGAAGAGAATAGTCAAGTTTCAGACCATTTTGTTGTTCTATATCAAAGGTTAATGTGTTTTCGAGGAATTCCTGCTGGTTTTAAAAAAAATTTGGCATCAAATATCTTTAGAAATTCTGAAAATTTGAACTGGAATGTTAGTGAATTGATGAAATTCTTCTAAATAGTATTCATTTCTTATATTTTGTGGAATTTGAATCTATCTAGGTATTTGTCTTTGATCTTTGAGTTTTCTTTGGATCACCCTTATCCTTGCAGATATTACAAATTAATTCAATAGCTATACTATGAACTTTAGAAAAGTACGTTTGATTTCTAAGAATGATTATAAATTAACTGTTGCCGAAATCAGGTGACCATAGATCAATAGTTAAGTTCGCTATCTCACGAGAAAAAGAGGAATAAATCGAAATAATAATAATGAAATAATCATTCACATGAAAGGTAATACATTATCCATATTTTGGGTATCCATAGTTATTGAACTAATAATGGGAGACATCTATACAGTTATGAAAAATTATATACATGAGAGAAAAAATAAACAGGTGAAAATAATTATTTCATTCGTCGTGAACAGTTATTGAAAGTTCATACCTGACTATTTCTATGTCCAACTGAATCACAATTACCTTACAATTTATTCTGAATTCTGAAATTCTGAATGATTTGCATTTCTCCGGTCATCCACTCATTAAACAAGCGAGACGTGATGACAAAACTTATCAATATGTGTATTCACAAAACCTCAGCCAAAGTGTTATTCTATTTGTAATGATTAAATAAGTATGTACATGGAACTGGAATCCAAACTCATCGTCTCAATACTTCCAAATTGATTAGTACTTTTATTCAGCTTGAGTTGATGAGGAAGTATGATTTATGAAAATGCAAATGAATATCATATTTACAATGATGGGTGCCTGACAGAGATGCAGAAAACCTCATTCCACAAACAACATTCAACAAAAAGTTATTTTATAGAGACAAATGTGAATTGTTTTTCATGCGGAACTCCACATTTCGCCGATTCATTCATACTGAGTCACATTACTTGACCAGCAAGATCATCGGGCTTGTCGCTTATTGATTTTTGTCTAGCTACCTTCGTTCCTCTGTAATCACGGTCATGTTGGGAAAGCAAATATCTGAAAGCATGTTTTTAGTTTTATCAATGAGAAGTTAAAAAATATGTTCTTATCTTTATAGTGGCCTCTCGAACTAGGTTCCTATTTAATTATTTTGCCTTCAGCTCCACTACTATAACAGAATATCGGCATTATAATAATGAATCGAAATGTGAGACTGAATTCACCCAGGGCCCGATATGAAGGAGGAGGAAGCCGGGCAAATGCCAGAGCGGCAAGAATGACAGGCGGTAAAATTACGGGTGGTTGTACGGGAAGAAAAATAAAAAATTAAGTGCGAAAGTGAAAAAAAATTATATGGAATTGGGTGGAAAGAATTGATTGTTTGTTTGAATACAGGTGCCGTATTGTTTCAAAATTATATGAGGAAATGCGGGATGTGCACTTTAGCCTTCAGCAACGAGGGCGCACATCTGATTATCAAATAATATAGCACAAGTTAATATTTATTGAGAATGGCCAAAAAATTGACATATCTCCGAAACACTGAGGAATATACGAAGGTTGTATTTGAAGAAACGAAGCTGTCACCACAAATCAAAATATACTGGCAAAATGTGCGCCCGGTCACCTTATGAAACTCAGTTGAATCTCAAAATTTGATCACCGAACGGCAGCGTGTACATGCATTATCTATGTGGTCACCTGGTGTATCAAGGTCCAGAACACATTTTTCTATTTCCGAGTTTATTGGTTTTAGAGATGCGTCAGCATCTAGAGCAACAAATATCCGAATATTGTTGCAGTTCTATTTTTCGTGTCCTTGCATTCCATATATAATATCTTGGTATTGAGTTATCTAGTATTTTTGAGCAACTGTGTTTGAAATTCGGATTCCTGTATATATGCAGATTGGAAAGAGACGTTCGGAGTATTTTCCTTCACAAGGCTAGTTCGAAAAATGAAAATAAACTGACAGGGACAGGAAATGAAAGGCTGATACTTCACAATACTATCTGATGGAAATTGCTATTTTGTATTGAATATATGAATGATATATGAATATATGATAATGAACTCACTCGGACTCGACAGTACTTCATAAATAGCAAATCACAGAGATGCTTAAAAAAAAAGTTGAAAGACTACGTGCTATTATTTTTGCCAAAAAACAAAGGATTGCAGCAAACTACATTGCTGACACATTGACAACTTGATAAAAAATGGGACAACTCATCAATATTTTTCAGAAACCTGAATTCTGCTTTCGAGTATTCACAACAGCCAGACTCACCATATCCTACTGGATTCCAAAAAAAATACCGAATTTTGGTGAAAAATTCAAATGTCAACAAGAGACAGTATTTCATTCTATTTGAGGTTTAGTGAAACACATTGTACGAAGACATCAATTCAAAACCTCAGTCTTCCACACAATACCGCCACAAAAATTAGCCACATTGTCAGGTGGCATCGTTTTCTGGTGCTGCCACTCTGCACGATGAAGCGGCCTCTCGAAGATGTCGACCACTGGTGGAGGTCCGAAAGTTCTCCGTAACCGTGCTGGTTCTTCGTCTGCACCAGACATTCGTACACCGAATCAGGTTGCAAGTCAGTCAGGCGATACCTTCGAAATTATACTTGAGTAGGTATGGAATAGAAGTCTACAAACGAACAATCAAGAGAATATATGTTGTACCATTTGGAGAAAAATGACAGCGAGCGTTTTTGTCGGTCGGTCTGTTTATATTTATAGATATACTTGCTGATTCATGGTGGATGGAACATAAGACGTTTCTAGTTAACCAGATACCAAGTCACTTTGAGAATTTGACAAGAAGCATATCGAAACTTTCTCTACTCAACTAAAATATTTTTGACAATGGCAACTTTGATATTTCAAATGGAACGCCCTTTTCATAATATTATTTTCAGGTATTTCAGCAAATTTAATAGTGTTATCGTTTTTGGTTTACTATTTAAGGTTATTGCATTTCAGAATACTTACTTTATACCATCAGCACCAGCTATTATTTTATTATTTTCAAATAAAAATATTTCGAAAACGGTACACAATATCAAGGGTAACTTTTTGGTGTGAAATTTAATGATGCTCAAGTTCACATAATAATAGAACTAGAAAATGAAACCTCGAAAAAGATATGCTTGAAACTAATCGGTACGTGTACTACTATGAGAGATATAAAAACAAATGCATACGATGTCAGCTCCCAAAACATACACAAAAAATTCATAACAATGATGCCAGTAGTTTCGACATTATCGTAAGAACTGCGAAGACAATTATTTTTCAATACCCTTCATCTTGAATACGGATGACGTTGAGATCAATTTGTTTGTTATATATGGAGAATTGTATTTCCTTGCATTCAATTGATTGCCTCCATGACTATTGAAAATATAGAATGATATATCACTAACACTTTTTTCGAATATTTTGAGGATATAGATTGAAAATGATGATGTTTATCGAAATTCAAGAAATACTGGAATGGTGGAAACATTAACTCTGTTCACTCTATACGGAGATGTACGAGAGATTTAACCATTACTTATACTAACTCTGTGTATTGAACAAACATTATTCAGACCAAATATTTCGAATATTCGATACGAAAAGTCGATGCAATGGCATTGGATTGTTAAAAAAAATATAAGTTATGAGAAAATACATATTATTGCACTCAAAAAAATACAACCTACCTTTGGCTTCTCTCGCTAGTGGCTGCATTGAAGGATTGAGCAGGCTTCACCAGAAGATCATGCCAATGACCAGGGTGATGGTAGGAAGAGTTGGACTGGAAAAATTAGTTGATTGTTTGAATAGTGTGCATGATATTATCAGCCCAATTGTGTCAATTTCAATAATTTGAAAGAAACGGGGTTCCATAAGAGAATGAAGACTCAAAATATGATCTGAACGAACCGATACAAAATATTGAGATTCAGAATAGAGTGGCGGATGAATTACAAGTAATTTTGAACAGCAGGCCAGGACAAGGGCAATTTGAAAGAGTTGATCGAAAAACCCCCAATATCATTCACTGGGCATCTACTCAAACAATGAATGAATACAACCAGATTGACAGATTCAGTGACACGGTTTTGTAAACGCGATAAATTCTATTACATATAAATAATTACTTGCTTCAAATTTCAGATGATATTGTAAAAATAGATTGCCTGAGATTATTCCTCTCATTATAACCTACATTTTTTTGATGGATTCTATTCAGATGAGTCATATTGAGTCCAGATACATATGCTTTACCGATGTTGAATTTCGTTTTGCATATTGGCTTCCTTTTAGTTGTTGAGAACTATTCATTACAATTCTTCAAGAAAGTTCAAGTTATTCAGCAAATAATCTTGCCGTATACCCCTCCACCGCAAGAATGTAAATCGATTGAATTACCCAAATATACCGCATGATTGTGTTTTGTGGCTAATAATTTCATGCACAATGATTTCCGAATGAAAACGCTCGACTGCTCGGCGGTCCTGGGTTTTTATTGAATTATTGTTCATTCAACTTCCTGAGCAAAGTCATTCTCACAGTATCTCGATAGTTCAATCGACTGAATTGATCAGTCTTGTACTACATTATCTGATTATTGAACTGCATCAGATACAACATGATGCAGGATGACGATAAGGAAATAACACTCAAATGAAACATGAGAATCTGTCAATGCAATAGATAACAGGGACAAATCCACTCTATAAATATGGAAGAGTCAATGACATTGTTTATTGACTCTACTAACTGCGTATGTGTATCCAAAATTATAGTACAACTCGAGTAAATTTATGAAATGTTTTCTGAGTGAAACCTGCAAAGAAGAGGGCTCTATAAGGCTATTGAACAGCAAACAATGAATCCCCTTAGAAAAAATGATGGACACTTATTATCGAAGATGGCAAGGACAATAATGGTTCATGGTTTATTTGATATACATATGGAGATGACATACAGTAGTGCAGTCGGTCTATAGCTTTTTTCAGGAAGGGTTTTCTTGCCCTCTTTTGGAATTGGTTGGACTCTATAGCTATCTTCTAGGGAGAAGGAAACAGAAAAAGTTTGTATGAAAATATAAACAACCCACAGAGAAATGGTGTTAGTCCTGGTTAGTTAATGGTGTTAGACAATTTCAGGCAAATGGTTATCGATGTGATATCATCCTCGATGAGAGAAAACGTGATGATAGTAAATTTTCTCCCAATGAAATTCTTCCCAATTACCTAGACAGAGATTGCAAACGAATAGACACTATTTGAGGACTCGATCTAGCTTCAACATAATCTACTTTAGTTTTTTCTACTTTAGAACAACGATTCTAGAACAGGGATTTTGTCACCGAATATTTCAGCAACTTATTGAATTTTATGTATACTTTCTGAACTTTCATTGTTGTAATCATTATCTAACTCTTGAATTAGATTTTGCACACGAGTTGTCACGCAATTGATTAACATTTTGAAAAAACTTTCAGTTTCCTTCCTCACTAACCATGATTCTCCTGTACAATATCCTGACCTCAATCACTGGAAAGACGGACTGCACCACCCACTTGAGATCGTATTCGTGCGGGTTAGAGTACTGCCCGCTGATAACCTTGGCCGGGCCGGGCTTTCCTGACAGCTCCATATACCGCTTGTCCTTTCCTATAGAGTTGGACACCACGCAGCTGTAGTTACCGAAGTCAGACAACTGCACGTTTCTGATGGTCAGTGTGTGCGTGTTGCCTACCTTCGACATCAGGCGTCTGTCGGTTGGCTGCAGCAGGAAAGAGTCTTGGTACCACGTTACCTGTTGAAGATAAAAGCTTGAGTCTAAATGGTGAACAACATAAGAAAAAGGAAGATTTCTTTTATCATCATGCTATCCAAGTGGGACCAAAAGAGAGGGGTCAACTTATTAGTGTGAAATATAAGCATTTTTATCACATCGTCAACTGAAGAGATCCAAGGTTGCTTGATGTCAAGTTGATATAAGATGACCAATATACTAATTATATCATTATCTTTCATAACGACAAAGTGTGAGCAACTCATTTGATCTAATGATGATGGTATATGAATAATATTCATTGTCGTTGGATACGCTGAAAAAAGCTCATAATGATAGAAATGACAGTCAATGAATATAATATATGATAATATATGATATATTCTCATGCTGATTCTGAACCATTGTGACTCGGCAACAACTGTAGGCATCATATCAAACGTAAGCATCAACACATTTTTGGCACACGCTCAGCTTATACCCAAGCATCAGTCAAACAAGTAAACAAACAATTCAAGGTCAACAATGTGTTGGTGTACTCGAAACGAAGAAATTTGAAAGCTCACACACACACAAGCTGTTCATCTACTTGCTATTGATGAGAAAAGAAAGTCAGAGAATTATACATATGTATTTATATGTTGGGAAGATAGTAGAGAATAGATATGGAATGATATACCTATGAAATTTTAGTGGCCTGGTTTCACTCTTTGCCTTGTTATATTAGGTACTATATCGAGTTGATAATGAAAATTTCAGTAGAGTTTCCAGGTCAATTTCCGTGCTTGTATATCATATTTTCTATAAATCGATAATGAATATTAAGTATCTGCGAGTGAACTTCGAATCAGCTTCGATATTCCCACACTATCACTTCCTTCAGGGATGAAGAATTTAATTCATTCATTCATTATATGGGATCGCATTTTATTATGCTATATTTTTTACAGAAACGTGTGAATATTAGATTTATGAA